>CM031243.1:757116620-757491620 GCA_018340775.1 Taxus wallichiana var. yunnanensis
GCAAATATGCAAATTGGAAAATTGCGAGAAAACATCATCTCTGTGTATATATCGGGAAAAATTTGAGAATATTTTCTTCGCCAAATAAGGTTCCATAGATTTCTTGGTGAAACATAAATGTTTTCAAATATCGGTGCATTGATTTCTTGGTGAAACATTAATGTTTTCAAATCCCGACACGTTGATTTCTTGGTGAAACATTAATATTTTCAAATCCTAGTGCGTCGATTTCTTGGCAAAACATTAATGTTTCCAAATCTTAACATAGTGATCACGCGATGATTTAATATCAAAATATACATTGGGACCGGAAATTCCTTGCGATCCAGATGGGACATATTATTGTTTATGGGATATTTGGGTGAAACCTGGGTACTGTCGTTGCTATAAAATTTTCCAAAATCAAATTCTCGTAATTATGCTATTCACCAAACTACGAATATTCTCTGCTAAAATTTTCCTTGCTTGGGGAGCTTTGGTCTGGGATGCATGTGTAAGTGCTTTGAATATTGGGATTGTACTATACAAGGGTTTAGCCAAATTTTATGGAATAATATGATTGTTGCGTGAATAAATGAGCTACGTGTGCAAGAAAGAATAAATGGGGTAGATATAGGGATAGCATGATTGACCAATTTGGACAAATTTGGACTAGTGCAAAGACATTGTACAATTTGTGTTATTGCAAGACATGAATTACTAAAATGAGTGTCTATAGTTTCAACATTGTTCAATGGCATCATACTAAAAGGGAAGGAAATCAAGTTGTTGATTTAATTGGAAAAATATGCATCCTCACCGGAATGTGATCAAGGTAGAAACATGAGAGAATCAGAGTGCCATATTTCGACTTCATAAATGAATTTGGTTTTGTTGTGAATGTTGACTACATAACCACCTTAGATCCTTGACCTTGGCTATTGTGTTGGTTCTTATTGAGATCCTATTTGTTCCCTTATGGTTATCATTGTCATTTTCACTTACATTAAGTGGTTTTCCTGTCACCTTTTGTTTAACCTTAATTTTACACGCTTCTTATTGGTTTGATACATTGACCTTATTGTCTATCTATATTTTATTATACTATGGTATTTGTGTGCCATGAGTCTTTTTACAACTCACAACCCTACATTGTGATGTATTTTTGTTTTCTTTAATTTTAAAAAATTAACTTTTAAAGGAACCATCCTAAGAGAATAGTATCACAATTTTAGGTATGGTTCAATGTTCCATTGGTTTTTCTTTGGTCTTCTTTATTTGATTGTCACTAAATTATTTGTTTCTCTCTAAATCAAATATTCTCATTAAATCAAATAGGTTGTAGTTCAACACTACATATGATGGTGTAAAACGTGTTGCCTAGCCATCCACCAAAATACAAATCTAAAGAGATATGCACATAACATGTGTAGGCTTAAGATTCAATCAAAAAATAAATAATTAAATTAATTTAGACTTAGATTGATTTTAAGATCCATGTGAATGAGGGAATCATTAATATTAAATATCCAATAATAGAACATGAAGCCATGTGTTGTGGCTTTTACTGTTAGAATCGCCCTTTATATTAAAATAATAAAATAGATTTACATAGTAAGGGGTGACCGGAGAACACACGGTCCGAAAAGACGCCATGAGGGTGCCAAATCAGAAACAAAAACACCACAAAGGCTTCCATTAAAATACCCCAAAGGGAAGCCAGAGAGAAGAAAACAAGCACAAAAATCTAGCACACGATGTCACCGCACCACAGGAGGGAGGATCATCCCGAGGAGGGATAAAATCTCCACCGTTGGGCTCTGCAGATGAAGGATCCATATTTCGTGATCTAGATATTGTATTTGAAGAGGCACCATAATTCCCTACCTTGGGGATAGATATCCAACAAGAGTTTTCATGGTAGGCAGTGGAGATCCCCATCGCGGAGTGTTGGAAAACCCTTTCCCCTATGGGGGTGGGCTGAACCAGACCTAGAAGGAGGAAGGGCAGCCCCGCGGGAGGCAGAACATTGGTTGTGTGAGCGTCTCCTTCGACGTGGACTCACGAAGGTGTTTGTCTGGGAGGCAAAGGCCGGGGTGGCGACAACTGAGGATCCGGTGAAACCCAACTCATAGTACATGACGCACTCCCCAATGATAAAGAAGCTCCTACATATGAGCAAAGGCAACCTTGTTGGCTTAAGCTTGAATCAGTATGCGAATAGTATACATAATAACCACCTTATCATTAGTGGAAAAACATATAACAAAATGATCTTGCTTCTAAAATTAAATCATTACAAGCTTTCCGATATGAAAAATAATACAGAACGAAACAAATGCCATAGATTGGCAATATAACTAGGCCAAGGGCTAAAGTCACCAAATAAAATCGGACGCCATGGGAAAATTAAAGGTTATACGGTTAGAACGAAGAATGAATCCACCTCCAGATTGATTGAGCATGGGGCCAAGACCAGAAGAGGTGTATGAACGACTCTGTACTGGAATAGAAAGGTAAATTCAGAATAGGAATACCAATATGAATAATCCTTTCACCTACAAGTAGACCTCGGTAGACAAGACACCATAGAGAATGATTAACTTTGGGCTCAAGAAGAGGATTCTAAGTACATGAAAGCCGACGAAGCCAAGTGGTCTGTCTAAAGTGCGACCCCCATCAATCATTGAGCTTATCAATGGTCGGTGAGAGATGATAGAACAACTGATAAATGGTCCAAGTGTTGTATCGAGGAAATCGATTTCACAATTCCATCACCAATCACGCAACTAGAGGTTGGAGCCTCAACTAGTGAAGCATAACATCCGGAAGAAGCTCTTGAATTTTATAGATAGACTAGAAGTCTGAGTTGTTTAGGTTGAATTTAAATTTGAACTCAGGAAAAGGAATTCAATCTCTATAATGCACAAGATCCTGAATGGTATAAATGCCCTTGCGGTAAATCCAAATGGCTTTGATGCCTGAGGTTTCTGCAAGCGGAAGAGTTCCTTTAGTGATAATAGGAGACTACTAGATGTTCTGTGAATCAAAAGAAAGGCTAGTGCGAAACCATCACCAACCACCTAATTAAAGGCTTCACCTGCTCAAATGCTTTGCAAATACTCTTGGTGACAAAGGTACCCATGATTTTGATAGGAGCAAGTATGATAATAAGATAATGCAATCCAATTCCGCTCCAGCCTTCTTGTCGTAAGGGGCCCTAGATTCAATATAATGTCGTAGAAGAATTTTCTAGGTTTGTTTACCTGAAAGACACTGAATAATCCATTTGACACATAAAGTCACACTCTTTTGATAAACATCAATAACTCCCATACCTTATTTATCACAAGGAAGACAATAAACATCCCATGCAACTCTGTGAAATCTAGCTGAACCAGAACTTTTACACCATAAAAAGTCTTGAAGTAGCTTGGCAAGCCGATTGAACAAAGTTCAAGAAGGACACCAACAAGAAAAATAATAAACATGAGTAGTGGCAAGGATTTTGGTGCAAACCAGAATTTCCAGCCAGAGATAATGGTTTGGAAGACCATTTGGTAACTTTTACTCCACTCTGTTAAGAACATAATTCCAAAATGTCACGTAATCACTATTAAAAGTAAAGGGAATGCCCATAAATTTTTATTTCTCTCCACGACCAATCCATTTCCAAGGATAAGCCTTTAACCAGTCCTAGAGGATGTAAAAACTCTACCAATAGCCCAAATTTTTAGCCATTTGAATATTAGAACCTAAAGCCAAGTAAAAAGTGTCAAGACATTCAAAACTATAGCAAAATGTTGCTTGAATCGGCGAGAGTAAGAAAGGAATCATCAGCAAAGTTCCCATTGATAAGTTGTGTCTTATGATCTGGAAGAACAATTCCCTAATATTTCCTAAGCAAACTTGATGGGCAATTAAATACCCCAGGCATTAATAAAGGCACAAATAACACTAACACAAGAGGGCACCACTATCTAATAGAGAAAAAGAGGCCAATGGCGATAGATTGGTGACCATTAATGAAAAGTCGAGTAGAATCATTAGAGAAAAGTGTGCTAACAACCGTCTAGAAGAAATCACCAAAACCTAGGGATTTAAGCATATCTAGAATGAAGGGCCATTCAATGCAATCATAAGCTTTCTCAAGTCTATCTTAAGGAAAATAGGCTTTTGCGACTAAACCCAAGCCCACTCCATGCCTTCCCGTATAATAATAAGGTTGTCCAAGATGTATCAACCTTTGACAAAATCATTTTGTTAAGGTCAAACAATTTTAGGCAGAATATCAGTAATGCGGAGAGCCAGAGTCTTAGCAAGAATTATATAAGAAACATTCAATAGGGTGATCAACCGCCAATTATTCATCTGTTCAAGATTACCTACTTTAGGAATGAACTTGATGTTTCCTTGATTGATGAAACTCCCAAGAGAGCGATATTGAAGAGCTTCATTATACAACCAAAGTAGACCAGGTCCAACAAAGGACCAGGTTGCTTTGTAAAACTCGCAAGGGAAGCCATCCAGAGAAACAGAGATTATCATCTACAAGACATAGTAAAGTTGCATGAAGCTCCTCTAAAGTGAGAGGGACATCATAGGGGACATGATCTATGGGTGTAAGTTGAGTAGGCACCACATCAATACATTTCTATAAAGCAGAAGCACACTCAATTGAATCCTCCTAAACTTGAAACACCAGATGATATTGCTTGAAAAAAACATCAATGATATCCTGGTAGCTCTATGAGTTGTTGGTGAGAATCATAAATAGATTTGATATGTTACTGAGCATGTTTGGCCTTGAGGATTTGAAAAAAATCTTTTGGCTTTATCTCCCACCCTAACCCAAAGTGAATTCGCGAACGAATCTATGCACCACATGTTGAATGGGATTCAATGAGTTTAAGCCTGTGACGAATATCGTGGGCTTGGGTCTGAGGTGAGAGTGAAAATGATTAGCCTTGAGAAGCAGAGTAACTCTTCCTCAATTCTTTGTGTAGAGTCGATACACGACCCATGTTTGAACTGGGTAACCTGTTTTCCAAACCAGCATAGCAACTTGGTGGTGCGATGAATAGCCACCTCCCACAAAGAAATCTAGTTGACAAAAAAGGCAGACATGGTGTCATATTCCAGATGTTGAAATGAGCGGGATCACTCTAAGATGACTTAGAAGAGAAAAATTAAGAAATAATTGAGTAGTGGGCACCTTGGGAGGGCCCCCTAGCAAACAACCTTAAATGTGATTGAATGGTGGTCTTACAAAAGCACCTCTAGCCAAATCTTGATAACAGAGGATCCTTGCGTGTCAAAATCAAAATAGGGTTGTTGTGAAAGAAGAGTACGGTCAAGGTGCTTTAATACTTGATGATATCCTTCTCGAAGATTCATCCAAGTGAACCAAGGTTGGTCTTTAAATTCCTATTTTCATATGAGCAACAGATCAATAAGGCCCCAACAACTTTTAAAGTAGTACCAACCACGCACATGCACCGAGACACTAGTGCATAGGAAGGGTTGTGCATATATCATCTGAGTGCTCCACCAAATTAAATTCACAGCACACCAACTAATAAGAAACAGGTAATTTTTCACCTAACCATTTCCATAATAATGTTCTTCTGGGACCTTCATTAGGGGCATAAACATTTAGAATACCAAAAGAAATATCATTAATACTCATAATCACCCACACAACCCTATTACTAGGGTCTTGGCCTGAGGCAATAATTAATGCCAAAAATTTCAGCATAATGGAAATGCTAGCACCACCTTTGCCATTAATATGCTAAGTATGGAAATGCGCAAAATTAGGGCAATACACGTTAGAGTAGTCTGAAGAAAAAAATAAGAAATCTTGATTTCCTATAAAAAAATCACATCTAAACTACTAATTAACTAGAAAGCTAAACGAACAGAGAATTTTCATGAGGGCTCACAGACCCCAAACATTTCATGACATAAAATTCATGAAAAATCAGACATATCAAATGCCCCCACCCGTCAGAATTCCATCCTCAGAGCCGAGAATGACAAAGTTATTGGCAAGAAGAAGTTAGTTTGAAACGGTATGCTTAATATGAATGGAGTGACATTTAGCCCCATTTACTCCCCGCGTGCCACATGAAACCTCTCGAGGTGGACTACATGAACGTCGCAGAGGAAGAGAGGTTGAAGCAACATTCCCAGCGTTCTCTTTATTAGTCTAGACAACTTGGCTCTGTGAGGTCTTGGAAGGAATGGAAACCAAAGGACTAGGTTGCACCACTCTCGGCTCATCCTTGGATGGTGAAGGGGAAGAATATGGACACGTAACTTTGACGAAGGTTTTTCCCCCGAGTTCTTCTTGAATCGACCACCTTCTTGCCATCATCCGAAGGGTTAACCTTAGAATTTGACAATGCGGGTTGAGTAGGTGCAGCTTAGAATGGGCCAAAAGAGAATAGTCCTGAAAGTGATGGTTAATGGCCTCACAGGGAAAGCACGTGTTTGGGAGGTTAAAGTAAACCACCTTTTGAGAGATTCACAGGGACCCAATTTGAATATTCAAATGGTCTTGTATATATTTTTCCAGTCCATTTTGACAAACACTCGCTTATTAGGATGGGAAAAGAAAAAAATCTCTTGTTCATGGCAAATCACCCTACCAATGGGCTTGACAATCTCTCGGTAAAAAGGACCAAAGGTGAACGGAAGATCGGGAGCTCAATCTAAACAAGGATTTTGAGAGACTTGGCTACTCATAATGAAGTCCCGAGTCCTTGGGGATATCACAAGTAGGGTATTTCCTAAGTACTAGCATGACGCCTTAAGCACAAGGGTTTGAAGCCGAGGAGGCTCTCTAAACGTAAACAAATAAAAAACCTTGGTGAGGTTACAGACCTCAGAAATGAGGATACCATTAGACTCCTAGTGGTTTTTCATCCAGTTCTCGCAAGTAGGTTTCAGACGGGATACAACCACAGAAATAGGCAATAAGACAATGGTTTTGATACCACTTGACAACATGATCTATGCATTCATTAGAAAGTATAACATCTGGAGAGGGTTCAAATTTCATACCTCATCATAAACTTTTGGGACAAACTTCCTCGCATACTTGGGAGCCATTTCCACCAGTTGCAATAGTCGTTGCAATGGAAGGAGAGTTGGCCATTTATAGGCATGACACCGCCTTAGTGGCGGCAAAAAAAATCTAGAAGACACTATGAGAAAACCAAGGGAAACTACAAGATAGGCTAAGGATGCATAGATTTTGCAATGAAGCAAGGCAAGAAAAATCATATGTTGTGGATTTTCATATTTACGTCAAAGGATTTGTTTATATTGGACACGTGCTAACTGCAAGTATTCCAATATGGTCAACAATCGTGCAACTCAACATATCTTATTGTAAGCGCATCAAATAGTAGAATTAATCTTTATAAATATCATTAAAGCTACGGATACTTACTACTTGTTTTGCATCCTACATGTTTAAAATATATTGGGAAGAATCTATTACGATAACCACCACCACCACAGTCTTCTACTCATTCATGTAAAAGCTATAGTGAGGAATTTGCAGGGCAATTCTTTGGTAGGCTCGAAAATAGAATGGGGTAAAAGGTGTATAGAATCACTCTCACCTTTCTATTAAAATAATAAAAGAGAGTTACATAGTAAGGGGTGACCAGATAACACACGGTCCCACAAAACACCACGAGGGCACCAAATCAAAAAAAAATGCCACAAAGGCTTACATTAAAATGCCCCAAGGGCAACTAAAGAGAAGAAAACAAGCACAAAAATCAAGCACATGTCGTCTTTGCGCCGGGAGGAGGGGGTCATAATAAGGAGGGATAAAATATCCACTTTGTTAGGATTTACAGATGAAGGATCCACCACACTGTTGTGATCGTGGATATTGCATTTGAAGAGGCACCATAATTCCCCACCCCAGGAGGTCGAGATCTAGCAAGAGTCTGCATGGTAGGTGATGGAGATCCCCATTGCGGTGTTGGAAACCCCTTTCCCCTATGGGGGTGGGCTCCAACCACGTGACCTAGAAGAGGAAGGAAACCCCATGGCCCCAGGGAGGCGTAATGAGTGGTTGCATAAATGGCTCCTCCGACGTGGAATCATAGAAGATGTCCATTGAGGAGGCGAAGGCCGAGGTGGTAGCAGCTTAAGATCCGATGGAACCCAACTCATAGTACATGGTGCACACTCCCAAGTGTTAAGAAGCTCCTGTAGATGAGAAAACTCAACCTTGGTGGCTTGAGCTTGAATCTGTATGCAAATAGTAGATAGAATAACCACCTTATCATTAGTGGAAAAACATATAACAGAATGATCTTGCTTGAAAATTAAAGCATTATAAGCTTTCTAGATATGAAAAAGAATACATGCATGAAACAAATG
Organism: Taxus wallichiana var. yunnanensis; assembly: GCA_018340775.1. Classification (NCBI taxonomy): domain Eukaryota; kingdom Viridiplantae; phylum Streptophyta; class Pinopsida; order Cupressales; family Taxaceae; genus Taxus; species Taxus wallichiana. The sequence continues at coordinate 757,125,009 of CM031243.1, forward strand.
CCACAGATTAGCAATATAACTAGGCTAAGGGCTAAAGTCACCAAATAAAGTTAACGCCATGGGAAGAATTCAGGGTGATACGGTTGGAACAAAGAATGAATCCACCTCCAAATTGATTGAGCATGGGGACAAGACCAAAAGAGGTGTATGAATGACTCGGGACTAGAATAGAAAGGACAATTAGGAATAGGAATACCAATATGACTAAGCCTTCACCTTACAAGCAAACCTTGGTAGACAAGACACCATAGAAAATGGTTAACTTTGGGCTCAAGAAGAGGGTTCCAAGTGCGGGAAAGTTGACGAAGCCAAGTGGTATGCGTAGAGTGCAACCCCATCGATCATTGAGCTTATCAATGGCCTGGTGAGAGAGGACATAACAATTGATAAATGGTCCAAGTGTTGTATTGGAGGAAAGCAATTTCATGATTCCACCACCAATCACACCACCACGCTAGCCGGAGGTTGGAGCCCCAACTTATGAAGCATAACATCTCGGAAGGAGCTCTTGAAATTTTGTAGATAGACTGGAAGTCCGGGTTGTTCAGGTTGAATTTAACTTTTAAGCTCGGGCAAGGAATCCAATCTCTGCGATGCACAAGATCCTAAATGGTATGAATGCCCTTGCGGTAAATCCAAATGGCTTTAATGCCTGGGGTTTCAGCAAGCGGAAGAGTGCCTTCAATGATAATAGGAGACCACTAGATGTTCTACGAATTAAAAGAAAGGCCAATGTGAAAACCATCACCAATCCACCTCATTAAAGGCTTCACCTACTCAAAGGATTTCCAAATACTCTTGGTGACAAAGGTACCCATGATTTTGATAGGAGAGCAAAAGTGATAATAAGAGAATGTAATCCAATTCTACTCCAACACTTCTTTCGTAAGGGGCTCCAAATTCAATACAATGCCGTAGAAGAATTTTCTAGGTCTGTTTACCCAAAAGACACCGGATAACCCATTTGGCACATAAAGTCACACTCTACCGATAAACATCAATAACTCCCATACCTCCTTGATCACGAGGAAGACAACAAACATCCCAAGAAACTGTGAAAGCCAACTTGAACCAGAACTTTTACACCATAAAAATTCCCGAAGCAGCTTGGCAAGCCATTGAATGAATTGCGAGAAGAAGGACACCAACAAGCAGAATAATAAACATGAGTAGTGGAAAGGATTTTGGTGCAAACCTGAATTTCCCAACCAAAGATAATGGTTTGGAAGACCATTTGGTAACTTTCTGCTCCACTCTATTAAGAACATAATTCCACAATGTCGCAGAGTCACTGTCAAAAGCAAAGGGAATGCCTAGAAATTTGAATTTCTCTCCATGACCAATCCATTTCTAGGGGTAAGCCTTTAACCAATCATGGAGGAGGTAAACAACTCTTACCGATAGCCCAAAGTTTTAGCCATTTGAATATTAGACCCTGAAGCCAAGCAAAAAAGTGTCAAGACATTCAAATACCATAGCAACATTATGTTCCGACTAAGCGAGTAAGAAAGGAATCATCAACAAAGTGACCATTGATAAGTTGTGTCTCATGATCCGAAGAAGAAATTCCCAAATATGACCTTGAGTGGCTTGATGGGAAATTAAATATCCCAGGGCATCAACAACAAGCACAAACAATATGCGTCGACGAGAGGGCACCCCCTGTTTGATAGAGCGGAAGAGGCCAATGGCAGTAGATTGGTGACCATTAATGGAAAGCTGAGCAGAAGCATTAGAGAAAAGCGTGTTAACAACTGTCTAGAAGAAATCACCAAAACCCAAAGCTTTAAGCATAGTCGAGAATGAAGGGCCATTCAATGCGATCATAAGCTTTCTCGAAGTCTATCTTAAGGAAAATAGGCTTCTGTGACAAAACCCAAGCCCACTCCATGCCTTCCCAGAACAACAATAAGGTTTTCCAGGATGTATCGGCCTTTGAAAAAACCATTTGTTTAGGTTGAACAATCTTAGGGCATAATATCAACAATGCGGAGAGCCGAGCCTTAGCAATAATTTTATAAGAAACATTCATAGGGTGATCAACTACCAATTATTCATCTATTTAAGATTTCTGCTTTAGGAATGAACTTGATGTTTCCTTGATTGATGAAACTCCCAAGAGAGTGAGTTTGAAGAGCTTCATTATACACCCAAAGCAATCAGGTCCAACAAAGGACCAGGTTGCTTTGTAAAACTCATAAGGAAGCCATCCAAACCCAGAGACTTGTCATCTGCAAGACAAAGCAAAGTTGCATGAAGCTCCTCCAAAGTGAGAGGGGCATCACAGGGACATGATCTTTGGGTGTAAGTTGAGTAGGCACCACATCAATACATTTATGTAAAGAAGCACACTCAATTGAATCCTCCCGAGCTTGAAAAACCAGACGATAATGCTTGAAAAAATCATTAGTGATATTTGGTAGCTCTGTAAGTCATTGGTGAGAATCATAAATAGATTTGATATGTTGTCGAGCATGTTTGGCCCAAAGGATTTGAAAAATATTTTGGAGGCTTTATCTCCCACCCTAAGCTAGCGAATTCACAAACGGATCTAGCACCACAGGCTGAATGGGATTTAATGAGTTTAAGCTTATGAATATATAATAGCAACTTGGGTCTTTAGGTGAGAATCAAAATGATTGGCCTCGAGAAGAAAAGTGACTCTTCTGAATTCTTTGTGTAGAGTCGATTCAGCCCGTCTTCGAACCTGGGTAACCTGTTTGTTGAATCGGCAGAAGAACTTGGTGGTGCGATGAATAACCACCTCCCACCATGAAATCCAATTGATGGAAGAAAAAGGTGGACGTGGCACCATATTCTAGATCTTGGCAATGAGCGGGATCACTCCAGGATGACTTAGCAAAGAAACATTAAGAAATAATTGAGTAGTGGGCACCTTGGGAGGGCCCCCCTACCAAACAACCTTAAATGTGATCGGATGGTGGTCTGAAAAAAGCACCTTATGTCCAAATCTTGATAATGGAGGATCCTTGCATGTCAAAATCAAAATAAGGCTATTGTGAAAGAAGAGCACGATCGAGGTTTTAATACCCGATCATATCCTTCTCGAAAGATTGGTCCAAGTGAACCAAGCTTGGTCTTTAAATTCCTACCACCGTCTCGAGAAACGTGGATGGAAAGGCCCCACAACTTTTAAAGTAATACCATGCGGCACATTTTCCAGACACCAGTGCATAGGAAGGGCTCCACATTTATCATCCGGGTGCTCCACCATATTAAATTCACCACACACCAACCAATAAGCAACGGGTAAGTTGTCACCTAACCATTTCCATAATAAAGTTCTTTCGGGACCTTCATTAGGGGCATAAACATTTAGAATACCAAAATAAATATCATTAATACTCATAATCACCCACACAACCCTATTACTGGGGTCTTGGCCTAAGGAAATAATTAATGCCAAAAATTTGGCGTAATGGAAATGCTAGCACCACCTCTACCATCAATATGTTGAGTATGGAAATGCGTAAAATCAAGGGCAATACACGTCAAAGTAGTCTAAGCAAAAAACCAAGAAATCTTGATTTCTTGTAAACAAATAACATCTAAACTGCTAATTAACTGACAAGCTAGACAAAAAGAGAATTTTCATGAGGGCTCTTGTTAGGACCCCAAACATTCCATGACATAAAATTCATGAAAAATCAGACATATCAAATTCCCCTTGCCCAAGAATTCCATCCTCAAAGTCGAGAATGGAAAATTTGTTGGCAAGAAGAAGTTGGTTTGAATCAAGTATGCTCAACATGAATGGAGTGGCATTTATCCCCATTTACTCCCCACGCACAGTGCGTGAAACCTCTCGAGGTGGATTGTGTGAACGTCGCAGAGGAAGAGAGGTTGAAGCAACATTCCCAGCGTTCTTTGTATTAGTCTAGACAACTTGGCTCTGCGAGGTCTTGGAAGGAATGGAAACCAAAGGACTAGGTTGCACCACTCTAGGCTCATCCTTGGACGGTGGAGGGGAAGAAGATGGAGGCGGAACTTTGATAGAAGGTTTCACCCCGAGTTCTTCTTGGAACCGACCACCTTCCAGCCATCATTCGAAGGGTTAACCTTAGAATTCGGCACTACGGGTTGAGTAGGTGCGAGGCTTGGAATGGGCCAAAAGAGGACAGTCCTGAATGCGATGGTCCAGGGCCTAACAGTGAAAGCACATGTTGGGGAGGTTAAAGTAAACCAACTTTTGAGAGATTCACAGGGACCCAATTTGAATATTCAGATGGTCCTATAGATCTTTGTTAGGTCCACTTCGACACACACTCGCTTGTTAGGATGAGCAAAGAAAAACACTCTTGTTCATGGAAACCACCCCTACTATGGGCTTGACAATCTCTGGTAAAAAGGACCAAAGGTGAACGGAAGACCAGAGGAGCTCAATCCAAACAGGGATTTTGAGTGAGACTTGGCTACTTGGACTAAAGTCTTGAGTCCATGGGGATAACACAAGTAGAATATTTCCTAATACCAACATGACGCCTTAAGCATAAGGGCTTGAAGCTGAGAAGGCTCTCTAAAAGTAAACAAATAAAAACCCTTGGTGAGGTTATAGACCCTAGAAATGAGGATATCATTAGACTCTTAGTGGTTTTTCATCCAATTCTGCAAATAGGTTTCAAACGAGATACGACCACAGAAATACGTAATAAGACAATGGTTTTGATACCACTTGACAACATGATCTAAGCATTCATCAAAAATTATAACATACGGAGAGGGTTCAAAGTCTATACCTCATTGTAAACTTTCGGGACAAACTTCCTCGCACACTTGGGAGTGATTTTCACCATTACGCAGTCATTATTGCAATGGAAGGAGAGTTGGCCATTTATAGGCGTGACACCGCCTTAGTGGTGGAAAAAAGCTGGAAGATGCTATGAAGAAACCAAGGGGAAACTACAAGATAGAGAATCTATTACGACATGACTACCACCACCACAGTGTTCTACTCATTCATGTAAAAGCTATAGTGAGGCATTTGTAGGGCAATTCTTCAGCGCTTGAAGACATAATGGGGTAAAAGGTGTATGAAATCACTCTCACCTTGATGGTTCTTTATAGACATTGAATTATACAATAGAAAACTATTTAAGAGTGATATTTATAAAAAAACATTAGATGGCTAAAGAAAGTGTGTGAGTCTAAGAATATATTGTATGAATTTTCTTACATTGCAACATCGTGGCGACGATTGTGTTGTGTGGAACTCTATCAGCTACATATTCACCAATTTTTTTGATAGATCAAATTGGGAGGTCTAAAATTCAGCTCAATATTTTTCTTCATATCATTTTTTTGGTTTTCCATGGTCATATGGATAATTGCACAAGATGAAAGAGAAAATGTGATTGCTTAGTTTGAATTCATATCAATGTTATAGTGTAGGAATATTGTCATTACACTACTCAAATTAAAATTTTAAGGTAAACGAGAGATCATAGCTTGTTAACTATCTTTGACACATAAAGGGAAAATGGTTGTACATATAAACAATGTGGTTTATTTCTTGTAAAATTTTCAATTTAGACTTTGTAGTTACTTTATGCGAAGAGACTCGACAATATATAAGATAAATTGGAACAATCTTAATTGGTTCTATAATGTAATTATATTTTTAGACTTAATAGAGAGTATGATGACTAGATTACTTATGAATAGCCTATGGTATGGTTGTAAAATGGGACCATGTCATGTTTGGATAACCTAGAGAGGATGACTAGATTATGTCGATAAAACCTAAAAACAATGTTTTATAATAAGGCTAAATTATACATTATAAGGAGAGACTAGATTAGATCCTAAAAACCCTAGTTAGATTAAAAAATCGTTAAGATTGTTCTTGTTCAAAAAAAAATTAACATATAAAGTTTATAAAAAGAGGACGGGGTTGTTGCTTTGCTCATAGAAAATGGGATACACACAGGTTTCGTGCTTTTAATAAGTCCATCCTCACCAAAGTTTGATTTGACAAACAATGATAATTTGAAATTTTAGACATGATTGGTGCCCATTACAAAAGAATTAAGGAACTCCAACACGAGACTCCATGTACACAAATCACATCTCATCAAGTTGGGTTTTGTCAACCTTGGATAAATCTATGTTGTATTTATCTCTTACCACATTATTTTCCACACAAAGCTTTTTAATCACTTGAAACTTTGAAGAATGTTGTGAGTAAATATCGTGAAAGTGTCAAGTTTAATGAGTGGTGACCAGCTTGTTTGTTTTGAGCCTTGTAATTGCTTGTGATTATCTCTCTTTCTTTTGTGTCGCTCGAAGCGATGATTGTGGTCGAGCCCAACATGCACCATTTGAGGATAGTAGACTTTCACCAATAAGGCTATCGGCACTATAGAATGCATGTTGCTTTTCTACCACTTACTCTGTCTACTAGTTGCACCTCCCATATGATATTCACTATAAATTATTTCACTCGAACAAGGGGAAATCACGATTAAATTATTCCATTCCAACAAGAGGAAAATAAAATTCTAGTTTCCAAATTTTGAAAAAGATTATGAAAAAAATTAACTCTAGTTTCCAAATTTTGAAAAGATTATGAAAAAATTAACTTTATAATTGATTATCGAACACACATGAACCTCTATATATCACTTTAAGCGCTAGATGCGATGTTCTTGAACGACTAATGGCAATGATGGGAGTGAGCAAACCAGATTGAATTTTGTATGTCTTTAAGGTGTGCCAACTTTTGGAAAATCTAGCTTGGTGCGGTTTTTATAAACCTAATCTTAGTCATTATCTTTAATGCTTGTCTAAAATAAATTTTAAATAAATTATTGTGGCGGTGAATATGTGTACACATATTTTCCTTTGAATCTTTGTATATGTCCCCTACATTCCAATATATGTGACTTTGTATTTTATCACGCCGAAGACGTTCCTCCTATGGGAAAGGTCCCTGCAGACGTTTCTACAACTGTGTTAAATTTGACGGTTTGACGGTCGTCTTGACATTTGTGTTTTTCCTCCCTATTTTAGCTTTTCTCTACTATTTTTAATAATTTTGTTTTTAATAATTAACAATTTTAGCTAAAAATAGAAAATCAGTGAGCTTTTTTTAATAATTTTAAGCACATGCATGACGTTTGTGTTTTTCCTCCCTATTTTAGCTTTTCTCTACTATTTTTAATAATTTTATTTTTAATAATTAACAATTTTGGCTTTTGTTTTTAATTAACAATTTTAGCTTTTGTTTTTAATTAACAATTTTAGCTAAAAATAGAAAATCAGTGAGCTTTTTAAAATAATTTTAAGCACATGCATGATCTAAGTCTAAGAAGATAAGTGCAATTAAGATAGTTGTTTCAGCTAAAAATAGAAAATCAGTGAGCCGACCAAGCCCATATATACCCAGGTCAGAATGAATCAGCTAACTAATTTTCGAGAAAATCAGTGAGCTTTCTATTATGCTTTGATACATGTTTAGCATTGAGACAGTGCGTGACACTTTTCTAATTGCAGATTATTCTATGAGGACCATTTTAAGGCTTTGGTAACAGAATACTTGCCAAATAGAGATTTGGATTCTCTCATACATGGTGCGGGTGTGAAGCGGCACGGTTTGTCATTCGACCTGAGCAAGCGCATCGATATTAGTGTATCCACAGCCCAAGCACTTGTTCATCTGCATGATTATTATAAGACTCCCATCGTCCATTGTCATTTGAAGCCCACAAGCATTTTTCTGGGCGATGATTTTGAAGCTCGTGTAAGCGATTTCGGTACAGGTAACTCAATTATGATGTTTCATGAGAATAGGTCTTGTAATTCATAGAACCGTGAAGTAACATAAGTATGTTTGAAGACTAGTCAAGTTAATGATTACTTCTTTCTTCATTATGAAATAAAATGGTTGTAATTGTACTAAAATAAAAATACTTTGGAAACTAACTACTATAAATAGATCAAACTAACATAGTTTTGAAATATTGCTTTGCATATTAGAATCATTTTTGTCAATATTGATCATTCAGGGCAAGTAGATCTATTGGATGGACAGTAAATTCTTTTTTACATGTGTTATTAAAGTCTTTTATAATGTAGTTGTTGATTTCGAGTGGATAATAGATTTGATGTTTAATATATTGTTGTATGGAAATTAAAGGACATCTAAATTTAATGCAGATCATTTTTGGTTGGATATTCAAAATTTGTATGTTGATCACCATCCACTCTATATGTGTTGTTTATGAATCCTTTTAAACAACAACCAAACAAAACATTTTACCATAATTAACGCTCATGTGATTAAAGCACGATCTATGAGATATGTCACATGTTATGGGCCATTTTGCATTCCTCCCAATAAAAGCATTCAATAATGAAAAACTCCATTCTTTTTTAAAGGTCCCTCAACTTCACACTTTTTCTTAGATTGGAATTTTCCCACGTGTCCACCCGAGATTTGTGGATGTCCCAGCTCAGGATTCAATGTCATATGACCTTTTCTGTTGGTCAAAACTCCTTTTATACAAGCCTTTCAGAAATATTGCATCTAAATTTGGATCAACCCCACATGACATCAACGACACTTGGGACATGTTCAAGCACAACTACAGACCGTGGCATGTTTTACGCACTACCGCAGACACAGGACCTGTTACGGATGTTAGTTCTGACTCTGAGCCTGAATGCAGTATTCAACACGAACCATTGCAAGAATGGCAGGTCTTCACACAACTTCACCCGGGAAACAACACGGGTCTAGACAATCTTGACATGTTGGGGAAACGAGATTTCAACGTACAAAATAATTGGAACATACATGACGTTCCACATGATTTGTAGATAATTGGTTCATCATTCATTGAGAGAGAGAAGGCAAACACAATTAACAACAACATGTAGGCCACACCACCATCTTCCACACTTCCTTTGTCTCCAGAACAACAAATAGCTCTTGATACCATACTACACCATTCAACAAACAAAACCCTTCTACCTCCACTAAGATTGATAATTCAAGGAACGGCTAGCACAGAAAATCATTTCTGATAAATAAAATCTGCAATTCATTCACATCACCAACCACATATCCCTCACCTCTACTTGTGCTCGCCCCTACTAGTGTTTCAACATTCAACATCTCCGCATCCACAATCCATGCAGCCCTAGCATATTCCAATCAAAGAACTCAAACCCTCAAGGTAGTGCATTATCGTCTTTTCAAGAGTCATTTGAAACATATAGAATATGTTCTTATTGAGGACCATTTTAAGGCTTTGGTAACAAAATACTTGCCAAATAGAGATCTAGATTCTCTCATACATGGTGCGGGTGTGAAGCGGCACGGTATTGCATTCGACACGAGAAAGCGCATTGATATCGGCATATCCACATTGAAAGCACTTGTTCATCTACACGACATTCTTGTAAGACTCCCATCATCCATTGTCATTTGAAGCCCACAAGCATTTTTACGGGCGATGATTTTGAAACTCGTGTTAGTGATTTCGATGCAATAACTCAATTATGATGTTCCATGAGAATAGGTCTCGTAATTCATAGAACCTTGAAGTAACATAAGTATGTTAAAGACTAGTCAAGTTAGTGATTACTTCTTTCTTCTGTTATGAAATAAAATGGTTGTAATTGTACTGAAATAAAAATACTTTGGAAACTAACTACTATAAATAGATCAAACTAACATAGTTTTGAAATATTGCTTTGCATATTAGAATCATTTTTGTCAATATTGATCATTCAGGGCAAGTAGATCTATTGGATGGATGGTAAATTCTTTTTTACATGTGTTATTAAAGTCTTTTATAATGTAATTGTTGATTTCAGTGGATAATAGATTTCAGTGGATAATATATTGTTGTATGGAAATTAAAGGACATCTAAATTTAATGCAAATCGTTTTTGGCTGGATATTCAAAATTTGTATGTTGATCACCATCCACTCTATATGTGTTGCTTATGAATCCTTTTAAACAACAACCAAACAAAACATTTTACCATAATTATTTGCTCCATGTCTTGTTTCTATGGGAAGTGCAATTGAATTTCCTAATGTGGAAGTAACACAAGCAACTTTCTAATTTCAAGTGAAACAATAAGAGTTTATACGCTCATGACAATTAAAGCCTGATCTATGAGATATGTCACATGTTATGGCCCCCTTTGCATTCCTCCCAATAAAAGCATTCAATAATGAAAAACTCCATTATTTTTTAAAGATCCCTCAACTTCACACTTTTTCTTAGATTGGAATTCTCCCACGTGTCCACCCGAGATTTGTGGATGTCCCATGCCTCGAGGATTCAACGTCATATGACTTTTTTGTTGGTCGAACTCCTTTTATACAAGCCTTTCATAAATATTGCATCTGAATTTGGATCAACCGCACATGACATCAATGGTAATTAGGACATGTTCAAGCACAACTACAAACCGTGGCATGTGTTTTACGCACTACCACATATATAGGACACATTACGGATGTTAGTTTTGAGTCGGAGCGTAAATGCAGTATTCAACATGAACCATTGCAAGAATGGAAAGTATTCGCACAAATTCACCTGGGAAACAACACAGGTCTAGACAATCTTTGACATGTTGGAGAAACGAGATTTTGACGTCAAAATAAGCTGGAACATACATGACATTCCACATGATTTGCGAGATAATTGGTTCATCATTCATCAAGAGAGAGAAGGCAGACACAATTAACAACAACATGCAGGCCACACCACCATCTTCCACACTTCCTTTGTCTCCATAACAACAAATAGCTCTTGATACCATACTACACCATTTAGCAAACAAAACCCTTCTACCTCCACTAAGATTGATAATTCAAGGAATGACTAGCACAGGAAAATCATTTCTGATAAATAAAATCCATGCAATTCATTCACATCACCAACCACATATCCCTTGCCTCTACTTGTGATCCCCCTACTAGTGTTTCAGCATTTAACATCTCCGCATCCACAATCCACGCAACCCTGCATATTCCAATCAAAGAACTCAAACCCCTTGAGGGTAGTGCATTATCATCTTTTCAAGAGTCACTGAAACATATAGAATATGTTCTTATTGAGGACCATTTTAAGGCTTTGTAATGAATACTTGCGAAATAGAGATATGGAATCTCTCATACATGGTGTGGGTGTGAAGCGGCACGGTTTGTCATTCGACCTGAGTAAGCGCATCGATATCAGCATATCCATAGCCCAAGCACTTGTTCATCTGCACGATTACTGTAAGACTCCCATCATCCATTGTCATTTGAAGCCCACAAGCATTTTTATGGGCGATGATTTTGAAGCTCGTGTAAGTGATTTCGGTACAAGTAACTCAATTATGATGTTCCATGAGAATAGGTCTCGTAATTCATAGAACCGTGAAGTAACATAAGTATGCTAAAGACTAGTCAAGTTAGTGATTAAATCTTTCTTGTGTTATGAAATAAAATGGTTGTAATTGTACTGAAATAAAAATACTTTGGAAACTAACTACTATAAATAGATCAAACTAACATAGTTTTGAAATATTGCTTTGCATATTAGAATCATTTTTGTCAATATTGATCATTCAGGGCAAGTAGATCTATTGGATGGATTGTAAATTCTTTTTTACATGTGTTATTAAAGTCTTTTATTAGTTGTTGATTTCAGTGGATAATATATTGTTGTATGGAAATTAAAGGACATCTAAATTTAATGCAGATAATTTTTGGTTGGATATTCAAAATTTGTATGTTGATCACCATCCACTTTATATGTGTTGTTTATGAATCCTTTTAAACAACAACCAAACAAAACATTTTACCATAATTATTTGCTCCATGTCTTGTTTCTATGGGAAGTGCAATTGAATTTCCTAATGTGGAAGTAGCACAAACAAATTTCTAATTTCAGTGAAACAATAAGAGTTTATATGCTCATGACATGTTAAACCCTGATCTATGAGATATGTCACATGTTATGGCCCCCTTTGCATTCCTCCTAATAAAAGCATTCAATAATGAAAAACTCCGTTATTTTTAAAGGTCCCTCAACTTTAAACTTTTTCCTAGATTGGAATTCTCCCACATGTCCACCCAAGATTTGTGGATGTCTCATATCAATATTCAACATCATATGACTTTTTCTCGTTGGTGAACTCCTTTTATACAAGCCTTTCATAAATATTGCGTCCCGAATTTGGCTCAACCCACATGACATCAACGGCACTTGGGACATGTTCAACCACACTACATATCATGGCATGTTTTACGCCTTACCACACGGACACATGACACATTCTGATGTTAGTTCTTACTTAGAGCCCAAATGCAATATTCAACATAAACCATTGTAAGAATGGCAAGTCTTCGCACAACTTCACCCGGGAAACAACATGGGTCTAGACAGTCTTGACATGTTGGGGAAATGAGATTTTGACGTACACAATAATTGGAACATACATGACGTTCCGCATGATTTACAGATAACTAGTTCATCATTCATTGAGAGAGAGAATGCAAACACAATTAACAACAACATGCAGGCCACACCACCATCTTCCACACTTTCTTTATCTCCAGAACAACAAATAGCTCTTGATACCATACTACACCATTCAACAAACAAAACCCTTCTACCTCCACTAAGATTGATAATTCAAGGAACAGCTGACAGGAAAATCATTTCTGATAAATAAAATCTGCAATTCATTCACATCACCAACCACATATCCCTCACCTCTACTTGTGCTCGCCCCTACTGGTGTTTCAACATTCAACATCTCCACATCCACAATCCACGCAGCCCTGTGTATTCCAATCAAAGAACTCAAACCCCTTGAAGGTAGTGCATTATCGTCTTTTCAAGAGTCGTTGAAACATATAGAATATGTTCTTATTGATGAAATGAGTTTCATCGGCCCAAAGTTACTAAGAAAAATTGACAGTAGGCTCCACGTGAAGCTTTCCCACACTCAAGAACATCTGAATTTGGGAACAGATCAGTCATCCTCCTTGGCGACCTCAACCAATTACCACTAGTTTTGGACAGTCCTCTTTATGCAAGTAATTCCTATGGAGCAACCCTTTGGAAGGGATTTCAGACTTCCATTACATTGCAAACAATATTTCGGCAACAAGGAACAACCAATGCACAAGTTTCATTCCAAAATTTACTGCTCCACATGTAAGATTCAACCCCTCTAATTGAGGATTGGGAAATCTTAATGTCTCACACAAACACACACCTAACTCAGTAAGAGCTCAACAATTTTAAGGACGCACCACATTTGTTTGCAAAAAATGATCAAGTGGACTCCCACAACCTACAGATGTTGAAGGCATTGAATGTTCCGATCGCCCAATCCATTCTTTGAAAGTCAACAGTAATTTGGACCAGAAATCCTGATGATGATTAGTTGGAACACAAAAGTTTTGTTGTGCAAACAACAAAAATTATGCTTATTGCAAATCTATGGGTTGACACAGGCCTCGTGAATGGTGCCACATGAACAATCATTGACATTGTCTACGACGCATCAATGCAACCACCAACATTACCTTTATTTGTTGTAAAATTTGATAGATACAACGGCCCATGTTGGGATCCCTCCAACCCGTTACATATTCTCATACCCCCTATTTTGAGAGGGAATTGAAGACAATTGCCGATTAAAATGGCATGGGGATTAATTATCCACAAGTCGCAAGGACTTACTTTGCACAGAGCAACCGTCGACATTAGAACCACTGAAAGGCAAGGTCTGACATTCACAGCTTTCTCCAGAGTTACCTCGCTTGCAAATCTACGTATTTCACATGCTTTTTCATTCGAGAGATACTCAAATATGGCACGCGTACCAACACTTGGAGCAAGAAGAAAGGAGGAAGCAAGACTACTATCACTCAACCCGTTGTAAATACTACCCTCTACTTTGATAGCACCTCCACTACTACTATAATCAACACTTCTTCTATCCAAAGTGGAACTGTTGTTCAAGGGTAACAAATGTAATCATGTTTATTGAAACTAAAATTACCCACTTGAGGCTACCATTCATGATATAAATACTTTGTAAATGTATACATGTCTCATTATGTGCACACAGATCTACATTTATTTTATGTTTTAAAATATGATATGCAACTCTAAATGTACGAATCATAATGCAAATTAAATGTACACATACAACATTTCAATGTAATGTTTCAACTAAATTTCTACACTACAACTATCAATTACACACATTATCAATCGTATAATAAATGTTTTTCCAACAAAACACCAACCGAACAACCAATGCACAACTAATAAACATGAATTAAATACATACAACATTTACTATAAAATAAATTAACTATCGAAAACGGTATCAAATGTATTCATGTATGCGAATTTTCAACAAGTTTGAAATGTAGAAACAACCTTAAAATTAATTGGCCCATCTATATTCCTACACTGGGTTCATTTTAAGACACCCCTATAAAATTGAAGGTGGAAAATACCTGGCGAATATCCCCGTAACCAGTTTCAGTGAAAGGTGAATTTGACAGTATTCAAAAACAAAATTTTCACCTGGTTTTTCAAGGCTCCATCAGTGACGTGCGACAACACTAGTCCGTAATGACGCACGTCACTGGCGCGACAATAGCTCGTAATGACGCGCGACACTCTAGCGACATTAGGTCGTAATGACGCGCGACACTGGCGCGACACTAGCTCGTAATGATGCACGACACTGGCTCGTAATAACGCGCGACATTGTCTCCTACTGTCACACGTCACTGGCCCCTGATGACGCGCGTCATTTGCTCCTACTGACGCGCGTCACTTGCTCCTATTGACGCGCGACACAGTCATCAAATGACGCGTGACATTGTCATCTATTGACGCGCGACACTGTAAACAAATGACGCGCGACACTGTCTTGTATTGACGCGCGACACTGTAAACAAATGACGCGTGCGACACTGTCTTGTATTGACGCGCGACACTGTAATCAAATGACGCGCGACACTGTAAACACATGACGCGCGACACAGCCTTCTATTGACGCGCGACACTGCCTTCTATTGACGCGCGTCATTAGAAGCAAATGACGCACGTCAATAGGGGACAATGACGCCTATTTAGGTTATAAATACCCTTGTGCCGCTCATTTTCTCGTTTTTGTTTTCCCGTTCTTGAATTTTTGCAGGTCTAAATCTTTGACAAAGATGCAATTACAGCTATAATGTCGACTTCACATGCTTCCCAATTGCAAGTTCAGCAAGAAAATGAAGAGAATCCAACTCAATCGATTTCCAAGATAACCTACAGGAATCCCTTATGCCCTCACATCCATACGGCTTTAAAGATGTCTTCAGAATATCAAGCTATAATGGAAGAGTGTGAATTTACAGGGCTCGTTAATATGCCCCATTTCGAAACAGATCCGGATCTTTTGAATTACCTTCTGTCATCCTACAATTCCGAGGACGGTATATTTTATGTTACTCTGAACGATGGCCAAATGTTCCAATTCACTATTGAAGCAAATGACATACATCGGTTTACGGGCCTTCCTATCAGAGATGTACCAACTGTGACAACCAAGGCAACACTCGTGGAAGATGACAAGAAATTTCTCGAATCAACGTACGGTTTCCATGTTGATTGTAAGTATAATTCATTTTAATTCATATTTTTTAATCTGTTTTTTATTCTGATACAATTTTCTGTTATAAATTTATAGTAATTTTCACTGTTTCGCATTTGCAGCCCATGTCAATAAATCCAGGCGTGGTGTAGATACACAATCAATTGCACACCACTTTCTTGCTGCACTTATTGCGTTTTTTCAAGCCAGAATTGTTTTGCAGGGTCGCCAAACAGATATACCAAATTGGGCCATTGCATACATTTGTGCCACTATCTCAAAACGAAAATTCGATTGGTGCACATTTCTATCCAAAAAAATAAGAACTGACATATCAAATTCAAAAATCTCAGATAAACCTTTCATTTATTCAACAAACTATCTCCTCGGCTTCTACTATGAGGCACTTTTAAATTTAAAACATAAACAAATTCCTACTTGCTCTGATGAGGCTTTGAAGAAATTCTCAATTCCATTTGCAGAACAACAGGTATAAACTATTTAGTTTGTAATTGTATTACAATTTTCTTCATTACGATTACCTGTTATTAAAACTTAAATTTTAATGTTTTGCAGAGAAGATATCTTGAAGCCATTCCCAAAAAAAAAAAGATGTCGAGAGGAAGAGGCCAACTACACGCGGAGGCTTCGGGGGACTCCCAATCTGAAATGGAAGCTCACTCCTCTCCAAACCCTCAACAGTTTGAACTCGTTAAACGCCAGAGAAGTAATACATTCTCATATATTATTTACAAATTCCAAAGTTGCAGATTTATTTTTCAATTTAAATTTTAACCAAATGAATTGACAACATTTAATATTGATGAATTGCAGGGACTATGGAACCTTCTTCCCCAACTCACTCCATACAGTCGCATGCATTGATATCTTCGAATGACCACCAGAGTACAACTCCTCTGAAGGCCACCCGTAGCACCGAAAAAAACAACCCCTCGGCAATGAAGGTCAACTTTTCTATAGAGCGTTTAATTTCGTAGTTTTGACTTTATGAATTGTTTTAATATTTTCATTTTTTGTACTTTTTTTTTTTTACATGTCGGTCATGGTCAAACCACGGCACCGACACCCACTCAACCATTAATTTTTAAAATGCCAACCAGAGGAACAGTGAAAAAGACCATTGGTAAACGCATGAGTTTTGCTCCGGCCCCTAGTGGGACACTAAACCTTGACTCCTCGTTTCGAATTCCAACTCTATCACTTGGTGGCTTGCCCAGCGCAACGGGCATATCTGTTTTGAACAATATAAATTTAGATGAAGATTATTTGGGCATTGATAGCATGACCCAACTGTTTTTTCGATACCCGAGATGATTCAGGCGGCCAGCGGTATACTTCAAATTTCAATTTTAATATGCTTTACAATTTTTAATTACATTCTGATTTAAATTTATTTATCTAAATCTTGATTTATTTTTTCAAAAACAGGATCAGCCCACCCAAAGACAGAAACAAGGAGCAGTTGATCTTGGTGAAAGCCCCCACACTTCTCAAAGCCAGATCGTTTGCATCGAGTTCGGATAGTGAAGAGTTTCCACCTTTTCCTTTGGAGAACTTAATTGGTAATGATTGTCGATCCCATGTCGGTGAGTTTATTATTCCTCAAATCCAACGACTTATAGAATGGGAGAGAAGGGCTAAAGTTCTTATCAATGAGATTATTAGTCGTTATGAAAATTATTGGCAGCAGGATAGTTTATACTGCTGCGATCCGAGAATCGACTGCGAAGATGGATTCCTTACTTACCCAAGTAAGATGTGGGGTATCACGTTTAACAACGACTATAAAGATGGCATTTTAGATAAGGCACTAAACAAATTGGAAAATATTAGTGCGAGGCCGGGCATATTTTAACAAATGGTCAAAGGACAAGGATTTGGTATCAATCACAAATGCCAAAAGAGATAGAGCGGTTGTAAGTACTATTACATTCTAACAATCATTTTTGTTAATTTGAAATTTTGAATTTACATTAATATTTTGAATTGACGTTACTCTTTTTGTGCAGTTGAAATATGAAAATTTGAAGAGTCAGGCGAAGGTTTTGCAAGTTCACTTGGAAACAACAAAGAACAACTTATCCGCAACAAAAAATTTGAAGCAAAATATTGTTTTGGTTAACAAACAAAACAATACACTAAAGCGGATAATTAAAGAGCATGGTCTCGACCACGACATCTTGTTGAAAGCCAAAGCATTTGCTGATCCAAATTTCTTTATCGCATGGAGATCAACAAATCAAGAAGAAAGAATTATAAAAAATGCGGGCAGTCTTTGCGAGAAGATCTTATAAGTTCAGGGGTTATTTCTGGTGTTGGGGAAAGAGGTACAGCCAGAGTGGAAGAAGCCGTTGGGGAAGAGAGCAGAGCAGAATTTTCTAAAGAAAAAGAGGGTTTTCAAAATTAGAAACTTTTATTATTGACTAAACTTTAAATATTGAATTTGAAAACTTCTACTATTGAGTATGTACTATGCTATTTGAATTTAATTATATGGTGATTAGATGGTGACTATCATGAATTATATGTATGTTTCTTGTTTACTTGCATTGTCATGAATTGTATGTGGACGTAGATGATCAATGATGACAATTGATAATCAATGATAGATGATGATGAAAGACGATGATCAATTTAATGTGTATAATGTAAAATTTAGTGCCTAAATATCTTGTGGGACTTTAATTATCTTGAAAATTATGTCTTTGGGAAAAAATAGCAACTAAGATTTGAAACAGATCTTTACTATTTAGGATTTCTCCTTAATAGACTTATGGTGTAGGAAAATTCTATTTTAAAGAGATTCACCTCTATATTAGTGCATAATCTTTCACTAGAGAGGTTGTTTGACATCCAAAATAGTCAAGACCATTTGTCAGAAAATAACGTTTTGCTGGAAACAATCATTGATGTAGAGGCTAGATTAGCCAATTATGAAATAGTTAAATTCCAGGCCATAAGAATTAGAGCTTGGGAAATTGGTTTAAAAGATATGGTTTTGTTATCATGGATATTGTTTTGTGTAGAGTAGATTATGGAGGCTATGGAGGCTAGATTAACCAAAGTTGGAATAACCATGTGATTAAAAGATAGGTCAAGCTCGATATAGAACTTTGAAGTTTAATGTAAAACATATAAGGTTTTTATCATGAAGATTAGTCTGTATAGATCAAGTTCCTAGGTTGATGAACTGGATCATTTTTTAATATTTGATAAGGGTGAAGAATAATTGTGGATTAGAACTGGGAGGCTATAAGTTGGAATAATTTTGAGTGTATAAGAAAATATTGAAGGTTGCAAACTAGATCATAGTAAACTGTGTGTGTAAGTATTTATGTAGAGCCTTGAAGAAGGCACACTACATTTGCAGGATAGTTTATGTAGAGTCAATTTTATTACTAGAAAGGATTTTAATTAGATAAAGACTCTGTCAAGTTAATTTAAATAGTTGTGATTAGTGTAGATTTGGGTGGGTGACTATAGGATCTGGAAGATAGCATTAGAATTGAGTTTTAATAACTTCATGGAGAAATCCGAAGAAGTGATGGATCTATGACAAAGCAGGGAATTTTAGGAAGAGTGTCAGGACTTATATTTATAATAGTATAATGTATTGTTTAATAGTTAATATATAATAAATTAAATATAATTCTAAGAAATCAAGAAAGAATCATCACTGGTAAGAAATTAAACATAATTGAAAATATGATAGGGTTTAGCTTACCTCTTGCGTATAAGATTGCTGTGAAATCATCAAGGGTAACGTGCTAGATCTTTGTTTTACCTGACATTGTAGACAGAGGGGTGAGTTGCCTGACATTGTCGATCTGAGAAGTCCAATGAACATCTTTAAATATATAGACCAACAATATCTTTAAATAAATGATAACAAGAGCTGAAAAAATGTAAAGTAACAAACAATAAGATGATGTTGAAGAAGATACCTATTTAAAATTGAAATCATCACCGGTAATGTGCTAGATCTTTGTCTTAATAAAATTCAACACAAAAAATGGATTAGTAGATAGATGGGTGAGTTGCCTGACATTGTCAGTCCCGAGAAGTAACAGCTTCCTCGGACGGATGTCAACCCACGTTTTCAAAAAATAAAAATTTTGTATTTAACTAAATGTAAATACATACACCTGTAACATCTTTAATTATAACCAGAGCTGAAAAAATGAATAGTAACAAACAATAAGATTAAGGGGAAAAAGATACCTGCTTAAAGTTGAAATCATAACGCCCCTGGTAATGAGATAGATCTTTGTTTTAAAAAAATCCAACACGAGAAATGGATTAGTAGATAGATGGGTGAATTGCCTGACATTTTTAGTATATAGACCTGTAACATCTTTAATGATAAAGATAAAAGATAGATAAAGAAGATACCTACTTAAAGTTGAAACAATCCATTATCATAAGCTTCATCAAAGTTGATGTTGTCTTACGTAGAATGTGACGAAGAGCGATTACACTCTCAAGGTTGGGAATATTTGTACTTGTAGGCTGTATTATTTACACCTCTTTTTTTCATGGGAATTCCAGGTGAGCAATTGCTCTGTCAAAAATGAATAGTAAACAATAAGATTAAGGGGAAAAAGATGCCTGCTTAAAGTTGAAATCATCACGCCCTTTGGTAATGAGCTAGATCTATGTTTTAAAAAATCCAACACGAGAAATGGATTAGTAGATAGATGGGTGAATTGCACGACATTTTTAGTATATAGACTATAACATCTTTAATGATAAAGATAAAAGATAGATAAAGAAGATACCTACTTAAAGTTGAAACAATCCATTATCATAAGCTTCATCAAAGTCGATGTTGTCTTACGTAGAATGTGACGAAGAGCCAATTACACTCTCAAGGTTGGGAATATTTGTACTTGTAGTGTATTATTTACACCTCTTCTTTCGCAAAGAGGAATTCCAGTCTTGCGCATTGCTCTGTCAAGCGGAAAGGTTTCGAGGGAGTATCGTGAAACGTAACACCTCATGCACTTTCGATTTTTATCAACTTTTTCTCGGTTTTGATTTTATAAATGACAATGCACTGAAAACTCCTTTCATCCTCCACAGACCCCAAAATCATTGTCTGGCATAACTCATATAGTCTGAAATACTCACTGATATCTTCTTGTAAGATAGAACTTTGATAGATTCCTCGCCACAGCCTTGTAATAGCACCACTTTTAGAAGGTTGATCTAAATTCTTATATTGGTTCCTCATTGTTGTTGCAAAATTTGTTGACTGAAACTTTAATAAATCGGCATTCAGTATACCTTTGATTTCCGTACCCTTGAGCTCTGACGTCTTTGTAAATTGTTCCATTATTGTACCCATTGATTTATGGAAATGCTTATTGACAAAGTCTGCATGGCCACCTTCTGTATTCCAAAAATTCGGATTCATCACACCCATGGCTTCCAGAATTTTATCTTTACAGAAACGTTCCCTAATTTCTGATGACAAGGTTTCTGAAATTTTTTTAAGCTTTATTCTTGTTTCAACTATCACAGACTCAAACAAATTACGTGTCACGGGAACATCTTCTCGTTCCGATCCTGTAATATCTTGACGTCTTTGCAAAATGTGCATTGGTATTTCCCTCCCATTAACAGAGATGCATAGGTGATCGTGGATATTAAATCTCAAAAAGGTGTTAGGATTTTTAAGATCTAATAAATCTCTCCAATTTTCAAAAACAGTGCATCAAAACTATCACAGGAGCAGATCTGATATATCAAGACTTTGACATACCATTTTCCTCATCCGTATAAAATCCACAATATAGATCAATCGGCCCTGTGCATGCTTCATCAGTGTATTGATCTCCTTTAACATTGGAAGAATACCAACCAATGTAAGCAATGTCTCCAAATCGAGTTAAAGCGGAACAACGGGTCCCTTGCCTATCAACTTCATGGCGGTATTTGTGCATGAAACCAACCAATGAAGGATACTCCTCACGAACTCTGCATCTTTGTTCATACAAAGAGATCCATCTAGTCTCCACATCCTTGAAGTTTTTGCCGTCTGTAATTCCAATTGCAAATTTTGGAACTCGAGAAAGAACGCTTTGGGTTGCTTGACATATAGGCATGAAGTTCTCTTATGAGGTCTTCTAATTTAGCAACATTTTCGTGGTTGCTTACCATTTTATACGCTAAATTCATTACAGAGCCATACGGTGAATTGGTAGCATATATGGGGCCACTTGTTGTTTGTAATCTAACACACACCTGTTCGGTGACCTGCGTGTGACGATGCACCATCTGCTCCAACGCATACCAACTTAGTAGCGATTTCATCATCAGTCATACCAATGACATCTTTCAAATGAGAAACAACTATTTTATATAGGTTTTCAGCATTGCAGTTGTCAACCATTTTCATAACACCCAACAGATGAGGAGTCCTTATATGATTTTCTAAAGTATATATGTGGATACATACCCATGCGGTGTTGTCATTTCTTTCACTTCATCGATTGAAAGAGAGATAAAGTTTGCTTTTTTACATTCTCTTTCAAATCTTCCTTCTCTATCATCGAGAGGCATTTTGCCATTTCCCATCCACTACTCTCAGACCAATGAGACTGAGGTACATTCAGCATTCCGTTAAATTGATACAAAACTTTGAAATCAAGGAAATCTGACATCGCCCTTCCTTTTTAAGTATTTGAAAAGAGTAGAGAATTGTATGAATTTTGCATGTAGATTTGTTTCTTTCATCTTACCAATATGCGATGTGATTGTTCCTCCCTTTTCCAACAGATGTCCATGTTTTTTTACGCTCTCCTCATATTCCGCTGCGTATCGACATCATGCATGCACTCCTTTTGATTTTCCACCTATGTGTTTTGATTTTACGCCATCCGCCCTATTACGATTAAATATTGTTTTCCACAATGTTTTTCTATTGTGTCCAGCTTGATTGCATTTTTGTTGCTTTCCCAATTTCCACGTACATATTGTACATTACATTCACATGGGATTTCTTGAGAATTAGATGATTGTACAAGTTCATAAATGGAAATTTCATTTGCCAATCAAACTTGTATGTCACGCGATGGTCCACATATTCTTGTTCGTTTTGATGCTTTACTTTTTGAGTAGAATTTTGAGCAATATCGCAATCACTGGTTTCCTCTTTCTTGGACCGAGTTTGATATTGATTTACTGTCTTCCATTTTCTTTGAGTGTTTGTATCTCTGTGATATCTAGCTACACTTACAGTTGCACCCCAACAGGAACAATATCTTCAAGATCTGGCATATTATCGTAGGTTTCATTTGTTTGACTGTGATACTGTGCAGAATGCATGTCCACCTCAATAATACCTTCCACACAGTCAGTATTCTGATTCTTTTTGGTGGCATCTATATGATTGGTATTTACATTATCTGTATCCGCAGAGTTTCCAAAATACTTGAAGAGTGATTTCTGAGATTTCTTACTTACTTTTAGGTTATTCGTATTCTTTGAGCTGGCACCTTCCATTATTCTGAAAAGAGTCCTGCGTCAGCAAAAGAACCAAGAAGCGACTCTGTCCAGTCTCTGAGGTCTTGTCGCGCGTGAACTGTCTGAGGTCGCGCGTCAACTCTGCCCAAGTCGCGCGTCAACACTTCCTCTGTCGCGCGTCAACCCTTCCTCTGTCGCGCGTCACTTCTTAGCCCAAGTCGCGCGTCAGTATAGCTCTTGTCGCGCGTCAATACTCTTGTCGCGTGTCGATCTGACTCTTGTCGTGCGTCGATCTGACTCTTGTCGCGCGTCGATGCGACTCTGACTCTGTCGCGCGTCAATATTGCCCTTGTTGTGCGTCAACACTGCATTTGTCACGCGTCAACAATCACAGGATAACAGTAATATGAATCTCTGGTGCTCAAGGTTATGCGAGTTCAAATTTCACAGTATTGGTAATTTGGTAAGCTACTTGAGGTATACTACCCGGCGAATCACATAGGTTTTTATAGGAGATGTTTTCAAATGAAGGCGAAGCCGACCCCCCAAAAAAAATATACTTTATATTTTAGGCGAACAGGACACCGACCCACTCCGAATAATTCGCCTTTTCAAATTTTCCTAAAATGAAATTTTCGCCATATTACGAATATTCGCCGCTAAAATTATCCCTGCCCAAAATATTTTCTATTTTCATTGTTTACCAATTTTATTATTATATTACTTCAAAGTTTATATTATTAAAACACATAATAATAATAATAATAATAGTAATAATAATAATAATAATTTACAAAACCACTAAAATACAAGATAAAACCGTTAAAAATTAGGGCCTTTTAGTTTGGCGGCTATTACGGCATATTTAATATTCAATTGACATTGTATTAATCAGGCGGAGGCTGAAATCAGTCAAATATGAATTTTGTTGCATAAATGGGTTAATATATTCTACAGCATATCTAAACTTGGAAATTACAATGTTTTTAATTCAATACATAACACAGGCAGTTTCCAGATCCCATGAAGATGACGCAGAATAATCTCCGTCAAAAAATGCCTCAAGATTCACCACATCCGATACAGTGTCTTCATATACTGCGAATTGACTGTAGTCCAGAAAATGTCCTCAAACTGCCAGTTTTCAGTAAACCCCTTAATCTCTGCACTTTGGGCGAAATCTAAAGAAGAATCGCAGCCTTTCTCCTTGAGAGAAGAGGTTTCCTCAGCCTGACCGTCTACAGTCGCAATCGGGCTAGGCGGTATCCCGAGATCATCATCCGAGGCCCCCAGCAAGTAATCGAGATCAATAACGCCGTCCGTGGTTCCGAAGGCGCTGATCATATCAGAGGCCACAGAACCATCGCTGCTTATTTCAGAGAAGTCCCGATAGAACGTGGAACACGAAGATACGCCTATTTCTTCCCCAAACTTCTTATAACCCCACTAATCGCCTCCTCTTGTTGTATTTCATCTACAAACACAATATCTTCGAAAAAGTGCAGGCTCTGTTGCTGGGTTTCTCCATGGAAACGTTTCGAAGAATTCAGCAAAGGCTCGTCCTCGCGGCTGCGTTTCTTCAACATTGCAGACATAATGATAGATATGCCAGCAGCCAAAAACTTGCGAGGAAAATACTGGACAGAGTTTACGTGCGGAAAATTCAGAGGCAAAGCCAGAATGAAGGAGACTGCGAAAGAGTGGAAGTATATATACAATATGTATATGTCGGAAATGGCAAAATAGAGGAGATGAGTATATCAATTTCCCATTTCCGCTATTTTATTAAAAATGCAATGGTTTGCCGTGAATGGCCCGGTATTCCGGAGTCCTTGTTTCGATCAGTAAAATGACCCGAAACTTTCGCAGAATTATTTACAGGTCAGCGTCCCACGGGAAAAGACGCATCCATTAACTTGGTTATTAGGTAGGTCACGCGGTGTGACAGTGAGGGCCCACTCGAGTTCGATCCCTCATCCACCAGCCAATCGTCAATTCTTCCAAAGTTCCAGCGACTTGAAACTTTCCATAATAATAATGAGCTAACTTTCACGACCTGTTTTGCTGTCGTCTATTGACAGAATGCGTTTTGGTATACCATACAAGTGGAGTTAGATGGAAAACGGATGGCAAATCAACGGACGTGCCAACGTGCAAAGGATTAGAATGCGAAGAGCCGTTGAATAGGGACAGTCCCATACACCTAATATCTCATATTTTAATAGATTTCAAAGTCCTCACTACTTACCATGCAATGACTTTATTTTGACGAACACCTATACCCGTCATGTAAATTTGTGTGTACGGTCGCCGTTCCTGTCTAAAAGTTGTCCGTTTACATTTGCATTTAATTATGGGACAGGGGCCATTAGTTGGGCGGGGTAACTTGGCGTTAGCGTGGACTGCGTTTTCTGCCACATCATCATTTGAAATTTGGGAGTCTAACGTGGTTGGGTCTTAACTATATAAGTTTAAGTTTTCAGAGTATGATATACCTAGCGAAGAAACAGTTTTACATGTGTTTGAATAGAACATGCTCTCAAACCCGTCGAGTGTTAACTATGTCCCATACATGTCGCTTTAATAGCCAACATGTGGCAGCATTGAATGGGTTAGATGTGGTGGTGGTGGTGTTTGAGCCGACGGAAAGTTAATACAAACACATCCTCCCAAGAGAGCGCACCACACATCCTCAACAAATTGCATTGAAGGTGATCTAACGAGAAATGAAGAAGCCCAAACCAGAGTTCGGTTCCTCCAGAAATTGTTTCCCAGAGCTTGTATACACAGTTCAAAAGC
The DNA here is from genome assembly GCA_018340775.1 of Taxus wallichiana var. yunnanensis. Classification (NCBI taxonomy): domain Eukaryota; kingdom Viridiplantae; phylum Streptophyta; class Pinopsida; order Cupressales; family Taxaceae; genus Taxus; species Taxus wallichiana. The sequence goes on from CM031243.1 coordinate 757,150,938, forward strand.
CTTTGCTTGAGTATGCAATGAAGAAGTTCAAACCGCCTAGAAATAGATTTTAGATCATTTGGAAGTCGTGAATAAGTTATATTGCAATGGATATTGTAGTGGATAATGCATTTGCATGTCGGGGTTTTTAACCTCACCGAGGCTATGAGCCAAGTTGTGTAGTTTGTCCAAAAGTTGTTATTTTGTTGAGATTTTTACCAATTTTTGCAAGATCATTACTTACTCTAAATTGTTTGAGACTTAATGTCACGGGGCTAGCTACGCAATGTTTCACTAGCCAACGTGTGGCACTTTGAGACACTACTTTTTTCGCTCGCTTTAGAGGAACAAGCTACTCAGGTCCCAGATTACGCCTTCATCCACCACCCATTCCCAACGCATCTCCAACTTATACACAAGGGAACCCTTCCAACACCTTTCACAAATGCCCATACAACCGCTTTCAAAAGACCACTCACCGAATGCCACGGCCGCCCATACAACCGTCGGGATCTCTTAATATGCCTTCATAGTTCACCCGAGGGAAAACACAACTCATGCCTCCTTGACTCATCGATGAACCCGGCTCTCTCTTCGACGCCGCTGTCGGCTCACTATCGAACACCCAATCTGCTTTCGCACAATGCCGCGTAAGGAACATCACATGCACCTTTCGTCATCCATCCATGAGTCTACCTGAGTTGCGCGTCGGTCACCTACGCGTGCACCAACGGGGGAAGTCCTCCTCGCGAGTCCTTCCCGATGTGAGCCTCTACTCAACCCGGCTGCTTGACTGCTTCTGTCACCCAAGTCCAACACCAAAGATCCGTGCGGGGAGCACTATAAGCTCGCCATCTTTGTAGACCGCATCACATGCGGGTGAGGTACTCTTCTTCCCTCGGCTCGATCCCAACTCGATCTCGCCCGATGCCATGGCCACGACACTGCAACTGTCGTGCCTACTCTTCGAGACACCCATCCGAGTCCCGACCGCATTGACTCTACTCGAGTCTTGACCTTAGTTGTCGACTCACCACCACACCGCAATCGTATCTAGATGTCCTTGACTCACCCCACCATGTTGCGCATCACCATGTGAACCATCCTTGTCCACTCAATGAGTCTCGGCCACTACTGCACTCCACTTCGCATCCACACTTCTGCTGTGCCTCCGATACATCTATGTGAGCACTCGACTCATTTGCATTGTTTAACTTCTGCAAGGTTGAGGAGCTTGCCACACTTGGCTCGCTTGTGTCCGAGTTACTTCTCCTCTGTTTCGACCTCTGGATCCTAGTCTCACTCCGTCACGCCTCTTGGCTATTTCCACATGAACTCTGCTTCTAAGGACGTTTCCACCTCAAAGGTCTCCCCAAGTCCACTATCACTTAACTCTAAAGGCCCACCGCTGATCCATGATGCACATCTCTGCATGGACATACTCTGCAAGGGTAGAGTATATCTCTAAGGTCTCCTGAACACCCCATCCTCTGAATGTCCAAGTGCACCAAGTGTTCCACGCTCCACTTGGTGTGGGTGTGAGTTCACCACGTTGGTCTCAATGTCTGCCATGCTCATCTAGCTCATTAGGCTTGCTGCTGCACTCTCAACACAAGGCCTCTATCGTGCAAGGTCTTCATGCTCAAACCAACTCGCTCTGCCACTGCATTGCTCTCATGAGTTGCCCAACTCGCTCCGCGTACATTGGGTGTGTTCTTCACTCCAAGACACCCTGCACTGTTCCTAAGTGCAACCAACTTTGCTCACCAACCCGCCTCGACACTACTTAGTTCTGGGACCTCCTTGGGCTCATAATATGGTCCATTCAATTATCCATGTGCAACTCTTTCTCACTAGCCAGCCCTTAAGAGTTGCACCAGCGCGATACAGGGAACTTCCTGAAGTCACCCATCCCAGACTACTCTGGCCCGAGCGCGCTTAACTCGCCCAACTATATTTTCCCAGCTCTTTTGAGGGCCCACGCATGCGAGGTCATCAACCCCAACCCATGCGTGGCCAACCGTTTGCCTCGGCCGGGAGTCCCTCTAACTCCTGTGTAACGCCTTGATTTTTGTAAGCTATCATGGTAATCACTTTTCATGATGTTGTAACTGCAGAAATGAAGATAAATATGTTAAGATTTATTTTTAATCTTAAAAGGAATGTGTTACTAATCTGGACCCTTATTTGCTGTAATTTGTTTACTTGGGATGGAGGTTATTATTGCTTGTGTTTTGCAAAATGAGACAACAGACTTGTTGTATGTTTGATGAACTCTTTTCGCTGATTGACAGCACACCTTGAATCAATTCCATTGATCCAAGGTATGTTGTGGCCTTCTTGAGATCGCTTTGTTGATTTACTTCTAAATCGGAAGGAAGTCTCAAATCGATCAAGGTTGATATAATTTTCACACTGATTTCAGGTATGAATATCTAGTACTTAGATGCCAATGGAAAAGGTTCGATTCCCGAACCACATACAAGTCAGTATGCTGCAGGCGTAAGACAATAGGAGTCTGGATGCAAGTGACACATGTATGTGTTGAGCATAGGACGAAACGTCCTGCATTGTGTTGAATGTGAACGCCAGTCAGTAAGACTCGTTGGAAACTATTAATTAAACACTATGGAATTAAATCCTAACCTATAACTATGTTATAACCCATAGCCTAATTACTACCCTACATGGATTTTAAATTGCATAGGGATGAAAATTGATGCAAATCCTAATAACTTATGAACTAGGTGAACAACCTAGCTATGGACTATAAAATCCTAAACTATTACTAACCTATGGAAGGGGACTTATGGACCCATGTGGATGGAAAACGGATAAGAAGGGAAGGTTAGAAATTTATTAGGACAGTAAATGAAGTCCTTACAAGTTTCAGCGCCAAGTTTGGTGGGAACAAGGAAAAGTTGGAGGCATTCAACTAGCTAAGTAGCTAAGGAAGAATTGCAAGCAAAAATTTGAAAAAGGAACTCGCCAACCTGAGTCGGCGGTGGCGTGAGGAATGAGGAAAAAGCAATGCATTCAATGACCTTGGTCTTAGCGACCAGCTCGCCTTGGAAAGAGGATAGAGGAAAAATTTGTTTGTCATTGTGTTCAATCGGGTTTTTAGTTGCTCTGCATTTCTTCCATGGTTCTGTCGAACTCTGCTTTGTTATTTTTGGTTATTGTTGTTGTTATTGGGAGAAGCCACGGCTATTTTTGAGCCTGTGGGAGTTAGTGGACTATTGGGTAAGCCTTGCTTTGAGGACGCCGTGGAGAAAAATAGCTCCAGTGGACGCGGTTTACTTCGAACCACAAAAAGAAATACAGGCATGTTAAGCCCTTCTCCTTAAACCGTTTGCTTTTGTTTAAACGTCTCATTAAAACAACCCTGCTCTTATGATGGGGGTTTTGGTTATATGATTTTGCTGATATCTTGAGGTGATTTTTGGGTTGAGTCATTTTCTTTTGTTGCATGCGACTGGAGCATTTCTTTGCATAATGATTAAGTCGAATAAAACTGTCCATGCTTTGTGTGGGTTCGTTTTGACAGTGTTGGGTATTCATTTTTATTACCCAATATGAGTTTGTGTTGATGAATACATTAGCTATGCGTGTATCAATTCTGAGTTCTGTGCATTCTTGTAAAAATGGAAGGATGAGATGATTATGTATGCCTGGTTTGAACTGTCATTATAAAGATGAATACGACTTGGGTATTCTTGTGCATTTTGAAGAAAACGAGTGTTTTTATTACTGAAATTATTAATGAATTAAGTTTTCTCTTCATTGTTTTGAAATCTGAAGGTAATGGTAAGTGGATTTTATTGTGCATTATGGATTCGGTTTTATGTAAATGATACTGATATGGAGATTGTTTTCTGAATTCTGTGCGTGAATGGTTTTTGAAGAACCGTGAGAATGATAGATGGAACTGTTGTGTGAGTTATTTTCCCTGAGGGTATACAGCGCATAGAATATAAATTCTTGGGAACAGTGGGCTTGTTTCATCGTTTTACTCTCACGCCTTTTAAAACGATTAAATGCCTCCGTATTTGGTTTGAAATCAATGAAAGATTTTGTTTTAGGAATTATTTACCTAATTCTGGAACTGAGTATCTGGATATTTACCGGATGGATTAGAGTTTACTATTTCAGTCTTCTTTGGATTGGATGATGAAATTATTTGCATATATATGTATGTATATCTATACGAACTGCCTTCTGGACTTCTTGATGTTTCATCAAGACTGAACTGAAGTGGAATTCTTACTTTGAATGTTTAAGAAAATGATTCTTTTTACTATTATGATGAAACTCATGATTTCGTAGCTAGCTGTACATTCTTGTTGTTCAGTCTAGCTGAAATGCTTGTTTTTGATGAAACGTTGCTTGATAAAACTAGTTGTATATTCTTGCTTGTTTATATCTGGATGAGAAAGTCCGTTGAGTGAAATATATGGAGGAAATGATTGTATTTAGAGGTTCTTTTGGTACTAATGCTTACGGACCAGTTGCAATGAACTCTGGTCAACTTTTTGGAAAGGTAATTAGTAGTTTTTGAATACTAAAATATACTATTCAGAATGAATCATACTATTGGATTATGTCTGTTCTAAATAGTGGATATTTGGTTAGACAGTGAGAAGAGGTAATATGATCCTTCTTCCTTTTATTTGATTATTGATTTTATTTACTTCTCTTTGGACTGTTATCATTGATTGATATCACGTTTGGATTAAATTCTCAGTACAGTTATGATGAAAGGAAAGAGAGTGTTGAATGGATAATTTGAAGTAATGTTCATTTCTTCTCTCATGCAGTTGGAAATCTATATTTGTTATAGAATGAATTTTGTACTGCCTTGGTATAAGCATCTGCATTTAACTGTTGTTTACTTTCTTCTGAATTGAAAGAAGTATTATTCTGTTGTTGTATTTTGAGGATTGACACCAATGAGTTCATGGTGAATGACTACTTTTCTCTTCAGCGTTTGATTGTTTGAAATTAGACGAGTAGTATGAAAGGAAAGGAAAGTGGTTCTGTTGGAAGTCTTATTTAAAATCTATTACGTGAATCTTTTTTTTAACTATTGTAAGGGAATGGAATCGATAGCATTTACATTAGAACAACATATATATACATAGGTGTATTAGTTCTTACAGATGTTTTAATCTGGAACTGTTTGAAGGAAATTACTTCTTGTAGTAATTATTTGGGAAAAAGGGTAGTAATCCTTTTGTCTGATTGGGATGGTAATTAGATGATTGGGTTGTTATGTTGTTCATCCTTATTGGTACTTAATTCTTGGATGATGTTCCTTTTAACGTTTCATAAAAGCAGGGTTCTTTTATTGAGACAGTTAATTAAAAGCACCTCATTTTAATGACAAGTGCTTAATATGCTCAGTTCAATGAACTGACCCGTGCAAGTAATTTTGCAGATGGTTCTTGAGTAAAAATGAAGACATGGTTGTTTTCTGATACTTCTTTTGATTAGCTGAGGATGGATCATATTTGATAGCTAATATTCCTCTACGAGGAAATGGGAAAAGAAGAAATTACATTCTTCTATCCTTATGAGTTGTAATGTTGTTTGATATACACGAAGTCCAGTCGTTTGGACTGGCAATTGTATTGATTGTAAATCTTATGGATGAATACAAGGAAAAGTGTGATATTTTAATGACTGTATCATTTTGAAATTGTTTGAATAAAGATTGAGAATATAATGTTATTCTTGATTTGGAATTAATCAAATGATAGTGGATAGATTTTAAAAAGGGCATAATATCTATTATTTACTGAAATACAACTTTTAAGTTGGAATGTGCAATCAATTCATACTTGGGTTAATATGAAATTTAGATTGACATTAAAAAGGGGTTTAAATGAATATGAACTCTTAATTGAAGGATATTCGGGATTAGTATATAAGCTAAGGAATATCAAATAACAGAAGAGGAAGTTGAACCTTGTATTCGGACTTCATTAATATCCTCGTAGTGTGCAAATTCAGAAATAATAGATATGAGGAAACATATCTATTGGTAACAAACCTTAACTGAAGTAAGGTTATGGAGAATAAATGAATACATTCATTTAGAATTAGACCTCGTTTAAATGATGTCTAATAAGATGGAATTCTGAATTTGTTTACAGTTGTGGGAAAAACTTGGTTAAGTTTAATAGGTTAAACTTATTACGTTCATCTGTAATGGACTGTTAGTCCGAAGTTTAAAGAAAAGAACCAAGAAGAAAATATGCAACCCTTTGGTATGAAGGAGAGGATGTATATTAAGCTATAAGACAAATTAAGTCTCTCTTAGCTATATACAACTGTAATGAATGACGAGGTTAAAGGATCAGCGTGGTTGCTGAAAATTGATCTTAAATATTAAGATTATAATCCAATCACTCGAGTTGGATGTGTACTTCTTGATGAGAGGATTCCGTAGGACCTTGGCACATGCCAGCTGCAGTATGGTGTCTTCATGAAGGCGGGGCCTTCATGATGACACAATGTTGTAGCTGACATGTTACAATGCCCTCCCGAATCAAATCACCAAGTTTACATAAGTTGGGATTAAGTTCTTAGATGAGGATAGGAATGTGATTGCATATATGGAGTGACTCAGAGGACTAAAGGTAACTAGACACATGGAGTCGCCTAAGGACGACACAGTATGTCTGCATACCTTTAGTTACCATGAGTGACTTCCTATACTCGTTCATATTGCTAGTTGGGGTTAGAGCTTGACCTTAGACGGAGGGACTGACAGAGATCAAGAAAGACCATTCTATATAACAGACGAAGTGAGGTGAAGGACGTATTCCATTGATGTGTATAACATCTAGGAATATGATCATGCAAAGCATGTGAAAATCTTTGGCCAAAGTATCACAAGTGCTGGTTGCGTTGTCCTAATCACCTAGTTTAAGATGCAGATGTTAGATGAATATCGATGCAATGATATTCGAGATAGGCCTCTTAAATGGATCACTTTGATAACCGGAAACGGTAAAAGAACCCTATATACTTATTATACAATGCATGGATTAACATGAAGGATCGGTAAGTCGCCGAGTCATGAAATGAGAGATCGCTGAAACTCCAAGCCATAAAATGGGAGATCGGTAGTTCTTCGAGTCATTTACAGCAGCATATGGTATCTGTTATATGATTGAATGGCATTGAATGTGTGTTCCATATTGTAAATATGCGAACAAAGAACATTGGTTTTAAAAAGAAATTTTGTGATTCGAATTACATTAATTGGACAGAGAACAATTATTAAAACTTGAACGTGTGTTTGAATTGCATAATTGAATGAGAACGTTGTATAAAAAAATAAAAATTCCCTTGTTCTAGTATCTTAAAATGGGGATGTTACACCTAGATAGCGCCTCGTGCACTACCCTGATCGGATGGTGTCCGCCCCTCTGGGGAGGCGGTCGCTCTATGAGCTCGAAGACACACCCCCTTATACTTAACCTATTATTATTAAGATAGTTTATCATTGAAATACATACTAACATTTACATACAAAATTTGTTTATGCTAATAGTTTATACTTTGAAGGAGAACCCTTTAGACCATTTGTGGGGAAAATAATTTAGAGATATTGAGCTTGGGTTTGGAACCATACAAAAGGTCATTATAGTTTCATCTTTTCCCATAGTATTCTTAAACACGTCCCATGCTTATGTTTTATTTGTTAATCCTTCAATTTCAAGTTGTTTTGCAATGGATGTTGTAGCAGATAATGCATTTATAGGTGATGTTTTCAACCTCACTAGTTGGCAACGAGTCGAGTTGTGTTACTTGTGCTATTTAGTGATTTTTTTACCAAGGTTTTCAAGATTGTTACTTATTCTAACTCGTATAAGACTTAATATATTACTGTTTTGGTAGTTTATAGGCACTAGAACACAATTATTATATTTGATGCAATATAACAAAGATATACGACTAAATGAATTATATCACAAAATATTAGACATGATGGGATAATTACTTTGTAAAATAAGCTTGTTTTTCCATGGTAGTTTGTTCTTGAAATAACCTTTGTCCAATCATTGAAATACATAAGAAAAATTGCATTCAATTTTTTTTATACTCATAGTTTATCTATTTTCACTTGTAGCAAATTTGAATGAGAACCCTTCCTTCAACCCATCTGAGGGGAAAATATTTCAGGGATATTGAGTTGTGATCTTTGTTTGGCTTGCTCCTTTGAAGGTATTGTTGAGATGTTGTCCACTGTCATTGATGTTGTTGGAGTGTTAACCATATCACCTGTCACCACTTGCAAATTCATCGTCCTCCTTGTTTTGAAGAAAGCTTGTCGATTGCATTTGAGTAGTTGGAGTAGGTGGACTCCCTCGTTGTCAATTGTCTAAACTTGCAAAGGCAAGAGCATCTAGATGTTTTTTTATTTCCATCATTGTTGGATGTTGTTCAGGAAAAGGATTTGCTATGTTGTTTAACCTTCTTTGTCTCTCCATCTCCTTCATCATTTTGTCATACGCCCTCATCCTTTTCTCATGCTCCTTCCCATGCTTTTCCCTTTGACTTTGTTTCCTTTTTTTCAATTCTTTTTCACAACTTCAAATCCCTCTCAATGACTCTTAATGCCTTCTTGTCTTGTATCTATTCTTTTTCTCTTGGCCTTAATTACCTCTATATATTTTTTTTTGTTTCTTGGTCATGAAGCCTATGGAAAAATTCATTTACAGCTTAGTATTTGAGACTATTTGCTTAATCTCATTGCGCCATTAGGTAAATCATGGGATTTTTGCATAAGCATCTCTACTAGAAGCTTAATAAAACTACATTAACTCTTTCTTGTTTGATGCTCTTCAATTTGAGTACATGCTACAATATCTTCAAGTTCTTGGTTCATGCAAGCTACAATATCTTATGTTTCCCCCAAATTAATTACATCATCACAAACATCGAATTCACTAATAACAACATAGTAGTGCACAACCTCTTCATTGGGTAAAGTGGGATGAGGGGATGTCATTGAAAATCCTACATCTACATTGCAAAATTCCAAATTTACACCTAGTTGTGTTGCCCCTCTTTGATCTAGTCTGGTTAGCTTACTTGCAAAGGCAGGCTCAACCCTTCTCCAACTACAACTCTTGGAATGTTAGTCACATGAATACCTTGAACCATTTCTTCACCTTCTTGATTACTTTCTTGTGTTTGGGTTACATGTGTGACTTGGCTGAGAAAAGGTAAAATTGGATCCATATTATCATGTGTATGTACCCAACCATAAGCATGATGTTTTCAATTGCACTTCTCTCAACTTCATCTCCAACTTCAAATGCTTGACTTGGTGCCATGTCATTTATAAGTTCCTCTCTATTAAGTGGCCATATCCATGTCCTCTGAAAACCTAACTTAATATTTTCTATGGAAAGAGCCTTCTTGAAAGCTTTACTACCCAAATCAGTCATGTTGATCTCAATTCCATGATTTCGAGCCATCCACATTGACCTTTTAGATTTGAAGTAGTTCTTGAATGGTGAGAACACACTCACATACAACTGGTTATAGCCTATGGGAAGTGTGTGTTGGCAAAATTACAAGATCAATTCCCAAATGTCTAGCCTCTTCAACAATTATCATTGCTACATGACTACTATGGCCATCAAATATCAGCAAGTTCTATTAGTAGGAAAACACCACATGTCAATGATATGTTGAAATGGTGTAACTAATTGAGAAACAATTCTTTGGTCATCCATGAATTTGGTTGGGATGCCATACATGCTCTTAGTTCACAATGTGCAATGTAGTTCTTTAACTGTCTTCTACCCTTGAAAAGATAGAATCCATGGATGTTTTGGCCTATTGCATTAACACAACAAAGAATGGTGATCCATTCCCGACTCTTTGGAATAATGTGGGAACACTTCAACTTCCATTTTTTCTACCACCCTCACACCAACATTCCTACCAACTCCGCACTCCAATTTCATAACAATTCCAAATTTTATAAGGTCCATATCAAGGTTAGCTTCATAAACATTCTCCAAGTTATTATAAAACGCATCTACAATGGAAGGCCTTAGCTGAATTACTTTGTCTCTATCTAAGCCTTTTGTTGATCTAATGAACACATCTAGGTGCCTCTTCTTAAATCCAACCCACCAAGACTTTATGGGAAATCCATTAGTGAATGGGTTGGGCTTATTTTTACGTATGTGGGCCAAATATAACTTGTTTTGTATGATTTCAAATCAGTGTCCAATATATGTCATGTCCTTCTGCCATTGGACAATCTCAAGTTCTTCTTCCTCTGTCAAAATGGTTGGTGGGCCCTTTTTCTTTGTGGTTGTAATGTCAAATAACTAGTAGCCAAGAGTGGTTGCAGCAATATTCCATTTCTTTGTATCAACTCAAGTAAAGTATCCATTGTTTTCAACGTCTCTCATAGCATGCCCCATGTCAATTGTTGTCCATTAAATTTTAATTTATATACTCTTAGTGTTTGAAGGCCTTGATCTCACTTGTGTAGTACGCTCAGAATGTGTGTGTGAATTTGTAGGTAGTTGTATGTTTAAAATGTTGGAATAAAAACTCTTCAGTGGATGTTGGAAGAACTCCTCTGTGAAATTGATGAAATTTCATGAGCAAGTTAAATATGTAAAAATGCATGGTTTATATAAAGAAAAATACAATTCAAATTTCAAAGTTCTTTGATCTATGGACTTGCATCTCATTTGTTTATTTACTTTGTTTGATCGGTGGACTTGCATTTCATTGGTTTTTATTGTCGCTTTCTCAAATCTATAGCAATTAATTTTGTTTCTCAAAAAAATGAGTCTAAGTGAGCCTTGCATGTTTTATAAACCTTGCAGGTACTTGGATAGAGGCAGTTAATGAAGCTCAAGAAGTTGACAATGGAGGGTATTTGAATTTTTTGTATGGCAATAACATGTTATAATTTGGAAACTGTGAAATCTAAAATTACATATTAAACCACTCTTCAAATTTTGTCTAGATTATATAATCATAGCAAGGTGCATATATACTTGCACATAATTTACTTTTAATATGACAACCACCCTTCCTATGTGAACACAGTAGTATGATTTTTGTACATGTCAAAGGAGAAAGTTGTTGGGATATTGATTTTTTATTATTAAAGAAGGATATAAAATTATTTTGCAAGCAGTGTGAAATTGAATATGATGTGATTTAATGTTAGCATTTATTATTATATATTTTATATTGAAATGTGACTTGTTGAGATGGAATGACTTGACACTTATGTAGGACTTTTGTGCAAATGGATGATTCATTATGACTTAGTTTAGAATATCAATGCACCACTATAATGTATATAAGTGTCAACAATTAATTCTTTATTAAACTACTTTTCATAGCAAAAATGTGTTAGATTTGGATTCTATAATTCCAACAACCCTCTCAACTAATGGACCCGCTAAACTAATGGCTCCTCTCCCATACGTTAGAGGCTCCCCATTTGGAGTGGGATTTGTTGGTAAATGTCATTTTCCCAATGACGTTTTCAATTGGATATTTTCCAATGACATTTTTGGCTCCATTTTTTAAAACACCTAGTGGTGATAGTGGCAAGTGGGCCCACCAACATGTTGTTCACCTACTCCATTTTGTTTTTGTAAGCATTGATGGTGGGAATGGTGGAACAAGAGCCCTTCCCGAGAGACATCATCCTGTAGGTCTTATCTGACTTGTCGGTGGCACGTAACAACATGGAACCCGATGACGTGGTGCTCAATGGCTAGAAGCTCCAAACTAGTCATCATCCTTTCTAGTCTATGAAATAAAGTGGCCTTTTTATTCACAATATTGGGTTTTTGTTTGGTGGAAAATGGTGAAACTTTAAGAGGTGATCACAAGATATGCAAAGAATGAGTTTATAATGAAAATTCACCCTTATTGTTTGTCAAGATTTAATTTGAAGTTTTGGTTTCATCTCTTCTAATGTTGACCTTTTTTCATTTTTACTTTTCTTTAATGCTTCAGTTGTTTTGTCCTAGCTGTGGGACGATTCCATCGAACTACGCATCCATTTGGCACATGTTCTACTTATATGTCATTGGTCTGCTAGTGATAGCCATAGAGTCATCGGTCGGTGTGACATCAATTAGAATGTTGTCACCAAACCCCTCAAGCCCAACAGGGTTATGTGCGATAACTCCCGCTTTATGTTGAGCCATTGTTTCACTCGCTTTGACATGTTGAAAATAGAGTTACATTCTTACAAATTATATATTTTAAAGAATTTTTTTAAAAATGATTTTTTTAAAAAAATAATCACTATAGAAAGCTTTTAAAACAAAATACTCACCAACTGTCGGTCCAGAGGCATTGCATGTTTATCCATCTTCTCATGTAGAGTAGTTGGAATAGTTGTTGATTTGAGTCTGTAAAAACCCTCATAATAGAAAGCAAGAACAAAACAAGAAGAAGAAATAACTGCACAAGGATTCACTATGGCTCTGTCAAGGTCAGAACAAATCCTTGATGAAAGAAATGTGCACCAATCAAATCTAACACCGGAAATGGTTTGGAGAAGGTAGTACAGTGCCCACTGAGGAATGTCAGTGTATCTTCCCTATAACACGATGTGGGATTGGAAAATTTCCACCATGGCCAAGAGAAAGGGGTCTTTGATTGATTGTGTGGTAATCCCTCTTCTGGAGGGATTATTAACCTCAGCCTCAATAGAAAGATCGTAATGAGACTCTATTTTTTTGCTCATCAAGAAGAACAATTTTTGTGGATACATGCAATGTGTTTTGATGGGGTAGGCCTATAAGATGATGAATATCATCAAGTTTTATTCTAATGACGAATTGGTGGGATGGTAATTCAACAGTGAAAGTGCCGTCAAAATTATTACACATTTGTATTAAAAATTTTAATAGCTTGTGTTTTCAAATCGATTCAAGCATATAAATAAGACCATGGAAACCTAACGTCATCGATCCAATCAGATTGACTGATTATTTGAGGGTCTTCCAACAATTGTAGTAACTACAAATACAATATGTTTTGGTATACATATGAAGGTGTGCTAATGGAATTTTTCTTGGTGCCATGATTCTTGAATCTTGATGTTTTGATTATTTGAAAAAAGAGGTTAACAAATGGAAGATACTTGTATATGAGGATCGTAGAACAAATCGTGTGGCTATTAGATAATATTGGAAGTGGATGAGAAGTGTAGAAAAAACCGTTTGCACTAGTGTTGGAAGGCTGGAAGCTTTGAAAAACTATATCTTGGAGAAACCTGTAAGTGAAAATGGGACAAAATGAATGGGGATGGGTGTATATATAGGAAAGGGAAGGGCCATAGGCCATAGACCCACGGTCATCGAAGTGGCAAGACATGTGGCATGGGAAATAGTGACAGAAACAACAATGGGGGATTACCATGCGTGACACAAAAATAACGATACATTTATATCCGATGATAATGCAAGAGAATTCTCGTATGTCAACAAAACACGTAATACCAAATGGAAATGCGTTGGAGAAAATGGACGACAATTGTAAAAGTGTTATCGGATTGCAACAAAAAACTTGAGATATTGTGTTGCAACAAAAACACGTGGTTATTTGACATATGGGAACACAAAAGTATTCCCAAATGACAACAATTAGTTGTTGTCACCTGAAACAAAAGTGTTCTCGACGACAACATTTAGTTGTTGTCATCCGAGAACACATTAGGGTGGTGTCGGATGGTAAGTAAATTATGTTCTTAGATAACAACATTGTTAATTGTCGTCCGGGAATGCATTAGGTGATGTCGGACAATAACTAAACTTAGTTGGATCGGTACTATTATGTACTTGCACCCAAGTAACATTTTTCATACTTGTTTTCTAGTAATAAAAAAACACTCTTGCCTATGACTTGAAAAAAACCTCCATTTTTCACTCACATGAAACCCTCATTTCCTACATTCGCCAATAATGTGATTTGCCTTTTCCAGATTCTCCACCCACTCTATGATTTTTTTTTGGTTGGGGGTCTTAAAATGAACCCTAGACACATGTATTTAATATCATCTAGGCATGACATCCACATATAATACAAATTCATATTACATGCTTTTAGTTGTAAAATATTTACAATTTTATTTAATATTTGAAATATAATTGTCATTATATATATTAAAATAATTGTAGTGTTGTCTTTTATATTAATAGTAATACATAAGTACTACTATTTTTGTATATTTTGAAGGGAAATATTAAAGAACAACTACCACTTAAAAATAATTTATAGGTAATTCGATAGTTGTTAAATTTAAACCTCGCTTCCTTTTATTTGATTGGACCATCGACACCATAATACTAGCAAGCTTGAGGTGAGGAAATAATAAATATTAAAATTTTAGGTTGATGAGAATTTATAAGTGAACTTTCTTTGTAACTATTGTCTTAGTGATTGTTCATAGTACATATTTTCACTTCAAATAATATCTCAACCCTTTGAAACATGGTGTCTTCAATTAATGACTATTCGCTTCACTTCAACAACCGAAAATCACCATCCTAAAGTTTTGTGTCTAAGATAAACGATTGGGTAAGTGCACCAATCTTGGGGGCCAAAAGGGTGTCTTAAGTGGATGTTTTTTTCGAAAATTAAAATCTTCAACTTGTACAAGTTATTTGAAATAGTTATACTCAAAATTGGAAGATGTTGTAATAACATGAATTGTAGCATTTTGAGTCTAGTTTCTAAGCTACTAAATTTTATTGAAAATGGTTAAGTTTAAGTAGGTCAAAAAACTAAAATACCAACATGTGCTAATGTTTTTGTTAAAAAACATAATAGCGTGACTTTCGTGTGCCCCACCAATTTTTGAGGACTATTTATTTTTTTGAAAACCCTTTGGTAGAAAGATAGCTAGAGAATCTAGTTTGGGCTCCATTTTAAAAATATTTTTTAGCAAGTATATTTTTATGATTTTTCTAGTACATAAATTTTAAATTTTTAAAAATAACAGAGCTCTAACCGTGCGCCCCCCTAACTACGTAAAAAAATATCAAAAATTAGATTTGTTTTGTGAATATGTATAGAATTAGGCCTAGTTTTGGCTAGTATATTTTTTTTCCAATTTGGATGAGCCAAAATAAGATACACAATGAAGTGTTTACAATCACTGAAAATTGAGGTATAAAAGACATAAATTGAAATAATTATAAATGTAAACCTTAGAATAGTTAGAAAAATATAAAACTTACATATTTAGAAAGAGGATAGTTTTCTTGATATCGTAGGCAATTTTTTAAGAAAGATAGAAAATGTTTTTGTAGGATTTAGCATGGTGGAAGGTGATTTTTACATTTTTACAAAAACACAAAGTGTTGTGTTATTCTGAGATCCAAGTCACAAGTTTGGGAAACCAAAGCAATTCCAAGCCTGCAAATTCTTGGGTTATGGGCATAATAAAGGGAATGTGTATGTATTCTGCATAGTATAAACATTATATGTGCTTTTAGCACGCTTCTATTTACAAAACAAATGTTTAAGTATGATTTTTTCATTTCTTATTATTTATATTTTATATTTATTTTAGTAAATATAAGAAATTAGGGTCACTCTACACCATATGGAACTAGTCTCACAATTCCATGAGTCATTGTTTAGGAGATATTTTTATATAGTGTAATTTGGTTAGTACATAGGTAATTTTCAGGATTTCAACATTTAGCCTAAAGATTTTAGCGTTTAAATTCTACAATCGAAACCCTAAACCATAAACCATAAACCATAAACCTTGAGCCATTAACCCTAAACCCTAAAACATCATCCCTAAACCCTAAAACCTAAAACCTAAAAACCCTAAACCACGAAACCTCGAGCCTTAAGCCCTAAGCCCTAAACCCTAAACCCTAAACCATGAACCATGAGCCCGAAATGCTAAACACTAAACCCTA
Organism: Taxus wallichiana var. yunnanensis; assembly: GCA_018340775.1. Lineage (NCBI taxonomy): Eukaryota > Viridiplantae > Streptophyta > Pinopsida > Cupressales > Taxaceae > Taxus > Taxus wallichiana. The sequence continues at coordinate 757,166,873 of CM031243.1, forward strand.
TACCCTAATTTCACTAAATCCTAAACCCTAAACCTTGACCCATAAACCCTAAACCCTAAACGTTGAATCCTAAATCCTAAACCCTAAGCCCTAAACCCTTAACCCTAAATCCTAAACCTTAAACCCTAAACTCGAGCCCTAAACCCTACAACCAAAATAATAAACCCTAAAACATGGACACTAAATCATGAACCCTAAACCCTAAACCCTTTACCCTAAACCCTAAACCTTGATCCTTGAGCCATGAGCCCTAAACCCTAAACCTTAAACCCTAAATATAGATCCCTAAGCTTTAAAGCCTAAACCTTAAACACCGTAACTCAACCTTGAGCCATAAACCCCGAACCATGAACCCTAAACTTTAAGCCCTCAACCCTAAACCCTAAGCCTTGAACCCTATACCACCGATCCTTGAGCCTTAAACCCTAAACCATGAACCATGAGCCCTAAATGTTAAACCCTAAACCCTAAAACCAACAAACTAAACCCTAAACCATAAACCTTGACCCTAAAACCTAAACCCCAAGCTCTAAACCCTAAAAACTAAATCTTAAACCCTAAACCCGACCCCTAAACCCTAAACCCTAAACCCTAAACACTAAACCCTAAACTTTTTGACCTAAAACCTAAACCCTTAACCCCGAGCCCTAAACCCTAAACCGTGAACACTAAATCCTAAACACTAAATCCTTAACCCTAAACCCTAAACCTTGAACACTGATCCTTGAACCATAAACCCTAAACCCTAAATCTAGAGACCTAAGCTCCAAACCCTAAACTTTAAACGCGTAACTCTAAACCTTGAACCTTGAGCCATAAACCCTAAACCATGAACCCTAAACCCTAAGCCCTAAACCCTAAACCCTAAGCCTTGAACCCTACACCTTGATCCCTGAGCCATAAACCCTAAACCTTAAACCATGTACCCTAAGCCCTAAACCTTAAACCCTAAATGTTAAATCATAAACCCTAAACCCTAAACCCTAAACCTTGAACCCTAAACCCTATACACTAAATCCTCAACTCTAAACTCTTAACCCTAAACGCTAAACCCTTAACCCCGAGCCCTAAACCCTAACCATAAACCCTAAAAATTAAACCCTAAACCCTAAACCCTTTATCCTAAACCATTAACCTTGAACCTTGAACCTTGAACCCTAAACCCTAAACCCTAAACCTTAAACCCTAAACCATGAGCCCTAAACCCTAAACCCTAAACCCCGAACCCTAAGCCCATAAGCCTAAACCCTAAACATTAAATCCTAAACCCTAAACCTATAGACATCTATATTCCACTTTTGCAATCTTATTGCAAAACACACACAATCACTCTCATTCTTCCCAATTCTGTTATAATTAGCGATTTCCACTAATTAACTAACATTTCTTAGTACCACTTTGTCCAATTAACGACACTTTTTAGTCACCAAACCTCTTTCGCATTCAGGATGCCACTTTACGATGAATTGTAAGTCAAAATCCTCTTCAAAATAGATAATTAGATATTATTAGCTAATTAAGCCTATTTTCCCCTTGTTTTGGTCAATATACCCTACTATTGACTCAAAACCCTCTTCTAACCACTCAAAATCACCCCACTTTCCTCCACAACGTCTCAACAAGCTTCAAAATATTATCCTAGCCTCCTAGTTGACCCTAAGCAGTTGATTAAGGCTCCACACATCTAATCACTTGATAATTCACTAATTGTGATTAGCAAAGCTTAATCATGATTAACAAATCTAAATCTTCTTTGTAATTTTAGTCCCACATGCACCAAGATGTAAGTTTTTCCCAAATGGAAAACTATAAATAAGACTAAGTACTACCTTCCAACTTTACACCATGCTTTGATTTGCATCTCATATAATAAATATGATTTATAGCCAAGCTCAATCCTTTCCTAAAGTCTTCAATGGGGTTAGTAGATGGATATCCAAAATGACCATGTAGTCATTTGGAGAGGCCATTTCACCTTGTTTGGAGTAGCAACCATACCAATTTTATTGCCCTATTAGGTCTATTTAGGCCCATGTTTGGTAATTAAACATATTAGTAGGCATGATTAGTTAGATTTTGAATTGTATTCATGTTACTTAAACATTCTATTAAGCTTCTATCTTTAGTGTTACATTCCTAGACTTAGAGCCTTGACTAGAGGTGGAAATGGTGTTAGCCTTCCTTATTCATGCAATTTTATTTGTAAAAGTTTATGGTGTTATCATTTGGCACGCCTGGTGTGACATACCCCATTGCATTCAATTTTTAAGATTTTTAACTTAGTTTCATTTTTTTAATTTCAAGTTTTCTAGCTTAGTTTCAAGTTTCCTAGATTAATTTCAAGTTTTATAGTTTAATTTCAAGCTTTCTAGAGTACTTTCAATATTTTTAGATTAGTTTCTCAAGCTTTTTAGATTAATTTCAAAGTTTTAGAGTAATTTTCAAAGTTTTGTAGATCAATTTTCAAGCTAGGTAGTTGTTTCAACTATATTAGTAGTAGAAGTTATGTTTTCATGTTCCTTACAGGATATAAGTAGGTGAAGCCCTATCCAAATTTCCTCAAAATACCAATTTTTTTATAATTTTCAAGAAAACCTCTTCAAAACTCATATTTTTGAGCACCTACAAGAAAGAGTGCGCATGTGCATCACCTGGTGCTCCCATACAACACTAGATTTTTGCTTTCTCTGTGTAAATTGTGATTGTGCATCAAAAAGTGCACACGTGCATCGTAAAGTGTGCTTGTGCATCATTGGGTGTGCCTGTGCTGCACTCGAGTGCATAACCTATCTTTCGAAAGCCATAACTTTTGCTCCCAACCTCGAAACAACTCCATTTTTGCGTTGGAAAATTATTGAAGTGAAGTAAACAATAGTAACATAAATTTGGGCTTTAGAGTTAAGTAAAAATTTAGGGTTTTCATTTTTAGAAAACTAGTAATTTTCTAACAAGTTAACTTAGGGTTTGATGAGTGATTTTGTTTCATGCTTTGTATGAGTTTTGAATAGGGTTGTGTATGCTCTTCTCTTGCACTTTGTGTGATCTTGAGAATCAAAATCACCTCTAAACCATTTTTTTCTTATTTGGAGTAAGTAGGAACAATCATCATTCATTTCTATGCTTAAGGGAATAAAATTTCGTTTTGTAGATCAATTTTCAAGCTAGATAGTTGTTTCAACTAGATTAGTAGTAGAAGTTGTGTTTTCATGTTATTTACAAGATAAAAGGAGGTGAATCCTTGTCAAAATTTCCTCAAAATACCAATTTTTTAATCTTTTTCAAGAAAACCTCATCAAAACTCGATTTTTGAGCACCTACGGGAGAAAGTGCGCATGTGTAGCAGAAAGTGCACATGTGCATCACAAAGTGTGCATGCACATCGAAAGTGCGCTTGTGCATCACTTTGGGTGTGCAATGTGCAACACTGGATTTTTTTCTTTACGTGTGTAAAGTACACCTATGCATCGAAAGTGCGCTTGTGCATCACTAGGTGCATATGTGCTACACTAAGTGCATAACCTATCTTCCGGAGGCCATAAATTTTTCTCCAAACATCGAAAAAACTCCATTTTTTGCGTTGGAAATGTATTTAAGTGAACTACGTAATGGTAACATAAATTTACATTTTAGAGTTACCAAAAAATTAGGGTTTTCATTTTTAGAAAACTAGTTATTTTCTAACAAGTTAACTTAGGGTTTAATGAGTGATTTTGTTTCACGCTTTGTATGAGTTTGGAATAAGGTTTTGTATGCTATTCTCTTGCACCTTGTGTGATCTTGAGAATAAAAACACCTCTAAACCAATTTTTGCTTATTTGGAGTAAGTAGGAACAATCATCATTCATTTCTATGCTTAAGGGAATAAAATTTCATTTTGTAGATCAATTTTCAAGCTAGATAGTTATTTCAACTAGATTAGTAGTATAAGTTGTGTTTTCATGTTATTTGCAGGATATAAGGAGGTGAAGCCCTGTCCAAATTTCCTCAAAATACCAAAGTTTTGATCTTTTTCAAGAAAACCTCTTCAAAACTTAGATTTTGAACACCTATAGGAAAGAGTACGCCTATGCAACAGAAAGTGTGCACATGCATCACTAGGTTCACCCATACGCACACTAGATTTTTTCTCTCTGTGAGTAAATTGCGCATGTGCATCGTAAAGTGCTCTGTGCCTCACTAGATGTGCCTATGCATAACGATCGTGTAAAAATTGACAGAGGTACGCCTATGCACTACTATGCACTACCGAGTGCGTCCATACTCTCTGAGTGTGCCCATGCACTAAGCAATACACCCATGCATTAAGGTAAAAATTCCTAAAAACTTCAAATTTTCAATTTCGGTGTTTTTAGGATTGTTATCATTTTAAAGGGTTTTAATTTGTTGTTTTTGTCAATTTATTGATTTTAGAGCAATATTCCTAACAAAATTTCCTTAGGGTTTGATAAGGGATTTTTGATTAAATTGGTTTAAGGTTTGATGAGTGATTATATTTTCATACTTTGTTTGAGTTTGGAATAGGGTTGTGTATGTTTTTCTCTTGCACCTAGTGTGATCTTGAGAATCAAAATCACCTCTAAACCAATTTTTGCTTCTTGGGAGTAAGTAGGAACAATCATCATTCATTTTGTGCTTAAGGGAATAAATTTTCATTTTTGACATGTACTTGACCTTTTAGTTTAAGAGATTTTTAGCTTGATAAATAATCAAGGCTATAATTTGTGTATGCTCTTCCCTTACACCTAGTATGATTTTAGGAACCAAAAATAATTTTAGTATTTCATTAAGAAGCACTTGGATTAATTGGGAATAAACCTTGTTTTTTTGCAAAGTTTGATGGTAGTTAGTTGATTTACAAGCTTTTTCATTGCTATTTTTCTATGATATTGTGAATATTTTGAACTACTAACCATTTGTGTGAAGGACCTAAAATGCTTGTCAAATAAAGAAGGGTTCTCTTCAAACCAAATTCTAACATTCACATGTGTTGTAGGTTGCCAACGGTGGTCTAAACCAAATTTCTTAATCCAAAAGATAAAAAACACATAAATTAAAAACAACTTGTATTGCGGGTTTCGGTTAGAGCTACGACTCGTCTACTTTAAACTAGGACATAACCCCTTTGGCATAAGCCTTAAGCTACAACAATGGGGGTGGTCTTAGGAACCCTAAATTAGTTCACGCAAGAGGGAACCTTGTGAATGAAACAGAAAGTGCTCCAACTACCCAATTGATTAGTATGCCTTAGTGATATTAGAGTCAAAGTTATTTCCATTGTGACCCCAGTGATAATACAAATGAACGCACTAGTTGCTCATTGTATTAGAAGGGGGTAAAGTAAATCCGAGATACTCCTTGGGAAACCTTGGCAAACCGAGCTTGCAGAAGTAAACTTGTGACACATAGAGAGAGAACCACCTAGGAAGCTTTTTGGCTTGGAGCCATTTGTTTTTGACATCGTATTCTATAGAGCTCTCACAAAGTGACAACTTTTTAGATTCAAACTCTTGTTTTTCAAACAAGGGGAAGAATATATTAAATTTTAAACCGCGTGATATTTCATCACAAAATCTATTTAGTGTTACTTTGACCTAGTTTTTCACTTGTCCTAAGACAAGGCGAAACTCTGCCAAAGTTGCACCAAGTATTTTTCACCACCACTTGGTTTACACCTTTGTTTTCTTGTTGCCCATTTTGGGACAAAAGGAAACAACATACATGGATACTACTTGATCATATTATGTGTCCACCACTTTTGTATTCTACTTATGTGACTAGGTTACTATGCCGGAGCGCAAGTGTTGAAAGTGTGCATGGTACGTACTCACGATCTAGTAGGCCCTCATTGTCTCAAAACCCATATTTGAGACTTACTATCATTTGTAGTTAGGTGGTATCATCATTGTCTTCTTTAGAGTTGTTACATTGCCCACATTATAGCCATACAATTGTGATATTTACATCTTGTTTCCATTGTGAAACTTGGCCTAAATCTCTATATTGTATCGCTTAATAATTCCTTGATATACTTAGACATAGTTTTTACATCCTAGCTTTGTCTTGAGTTTTGTGAGTGTTGAGGTTACTTTGTTAGCATTGCTATAACGCCATTTTGATACTAAAATCTTGCTTTCTCACAAATTCTGATTACGTGTCCAAATAGCATTGTTACGCTGCTCACATTTGTATCGTCCATTTTACAATACTTAGACCTTGTTAGTATTTAGAAACTAATTTTGAGTATACCTTGTTAGAAGGTCGTGTCAACACTTTCTTAGCATTTAGGTCTTGTTTGTTTCAAACTTGACCTAACTGGTGATATTTTGTTGTCACTATTTTGTTTCAAACCTATCTCAAAGAAACATAGGGAGTAAAATTTTAGCCTTGAGCCCATACACCTAAACACTAAATCCTAAAACCTAAACCATTAGCCCTAAACCCTAAACCCTAAACCCTCAACCCCAGAGCCCTATACCTAAACCCTAAAACCAAAACACTAAATACTCGAACCCTAAAACCTAAACCCTAAAACCTAAACCTTGTTGGTGTGTGGGATCTTATGTGTCCTCCACTCACATATGGAGGGTCATCTCACATGGGTTAGGTTTAGAGTTTGCTTATGTGTCATGTAATAGGGTTACTCAAAGCTCCTATATGTATTCCTTTATTTGACATTTATGAGTATGCCAAGACACTCTATTGTCTTTCTCTATATGTGCAAGCATTGTTCTGTTATGCAAGTTCTTCCATTAATTGATCGATTCCTCCTTGTGATTACGTTGGAGCTATTACGTTTTCTTTGGAGTGCAACTTCATCGTGGTGCACAGTTTTCGATATGATTCTTGCAAACTCTTTCATGGTATCAGAGTTGAGATTGGGTAAATGTGCATTCATCATCTGAGTTGCGATCACTCTTGGTTTCGTTATTTTTTACTCCTTACGCAAGTTTTTTTCAATCATTAGATTCTGGAATTTCATTTCCTAACGTTCTTAACAAATTATTCTTGGAAAGTTTCGGTTTTTCTTTGTGTTCTTTGTGCGTATGCGCGATATCCTTGAGTTTCGAGGGGTCTTACAGCTATAGTTAGCTAATGCAATGACTAAATACGGTAGATCAGTTAAAATAAGAGGTTATTTTCTAGTTTTTAAAATTTTTTATTAAACTGAAATTTTTTAGATCTCTGTTTTTGTCTCTCTGTGTTTTTTACATGGTGGTCTTGCAGAATACAAGTTTAAATCTCATGCTGAAGGTTTTGTGGTGTTCTTCTCCACCAAGCTCATTCATTCAGCTTGCCATGAGCTCTCTCTAAACCGAGCTCCTACCAAGTTCATGTTGGTGTGTTTTTTTTTGCTCTAACCGAGCTTGAAACCCATGGCCGAGTCATTTTTGGCGAGTTCTCGAGTCATCTCCTTCCTGTGGTGGATGCGATCGGCTTTTTCTACTCTACCCTTCTTTGCCATGGCCGTGGCCATGTGTTTCTTCTCTCCCCGTGAGCTCCTTCCCTATCGTGGCCGTGAGTTTCCACCCATACCTACGTACCTTCCCACCTATTGGAGTCTCCTTGCGTCCACGTGCCAACTCTAGCTCGTCCCCACCAGTGATCCACCTTCTCCATGACTCACCCTCAACCGCTCGCTGAGACCCACGCCAAACTTCCCTTGTTGACTGTTTTCCTCCTGTCGACTGCTTTCTCGCACCTTGATCTCCAACTTGGGATCCTCCCACGTTCTCAGCACTGAGATCCACCCAACTTGGATCCTCCAATGGTTTCCACCGAGCCCTTTTTTTTGGTAAGTTTGGTCAACGTGTTTTTGGTAAAATTTATGGTAAGTTTTTTTAAAATATCTTTTGGTGGGATTTTTTAAAGTGGACCGTTAATATTACTTAAGGCAAGTGTTTTTAAAATTTTTAGGTGGGAATTTCTTTTAAAAGGGAAAGTATTTGATTTTTAATTAGGATTTAATATTTTAATAGATCTTAATTAGTTTTTTTGTAATTAATTATATTAAATCTATTTCTATTAATTACGATCTCTTCTTTTTCGATTAGTAAAGTATTAAAATTATTTTTTAAATTAACATTATTTTATCATTTTTAAAAACTCCAAATAGCTCTAAAATTAGCTAAATGGACGTTTCAAAACATTAAATTTTAGGTGTTATTGTCATTTTTTTACTAATCATGCGCTCAAGTGTGCAGTGACACTCTGAGCACCTATTTGTCTTCCGCGTGCCTTTCGATGTTTTGAAGATCATCGGGACTCATCTTGAGTTTGTTTAAAACTTGTATTTACCCTTATTATTGCTTGCGACTAGTGAGCGCATCTGCCACAGTTTGCAGCAAGGGGGTATCCATTGCGACGTGAGACACTCTTTCTCACAACCAGGATTTGATTTCACCTCCTTCCTAGTTTTTACAAGTTGTGCTTGTATACAGTGTCACTTTGCTTTGCGCTCCACAAAACACAATTTTGGTCTCCTCTCTTGTGCATTATTACGTTGATTGCAAGGTGAGTTACCAACTGTTTCAAGATGCACGCTTAGACTCGATTGTATTCAATGCACTAAACTATAAAGTGTCAAAAGTAGGGGGTTATTATATTGTCTTGGGTGGTTGTGATTCTTGTGTTTCTTTTTGCATTCTTTCTCTCTCTCTTCACTATGGATGCACTTTCAATTCCTTTTCTTACGTTGTTCAATTTCTTTGAATGGAGATCAAAAATGATTATGAAACTAAGGGGTAAAGGATTATTTTGTATCACCATGGGAACTGAGACTGAACCAGCATTTACCCCCCGAAAAATCTAAGTGGTTAAACCGTAGTGATGAAGCTTTAGGTCTTCTTTGCATGTTTGTTTCTCTGAATTTCTCTTCCACATTGAGTCATCTGAAACACCTAATTCTGTGTGAAAACGTTAGATGGAATGTTTAGACAACAAGATGACATGAGAGCACATGAGTTGGAAAACGAACTACTAGGGTTAAATCCTAGTGATTTTGAAAACCTACAAGCATTCTTCTCTAAGTTTGTCCACACTAGATTGTTGTTAAAGGAATGTCAAGTAGAGAAGAAAGATTCTCAACTGATCTTGTCAATTCTCTCTAAGTTAGGTCCTGAATATTCTGTCTTTGTGTCAACTTTTTATGCTACAAAAGCTACCTTGGGCAAGGATTGGAATATGCCCTCCTTTGACTATTTTTCGTCCCAACTCATTTGAGAACAGGACAAACTCATTCAAATGGGGTCTCTCAAGTCCAAGTCACATGCCCTTATAGCGAGTACTAGTAAGGAAAAGAAGAATGAAAAGAAGAAACAAAGAAAGGATCAACCTAAGAAGGAAACGAAGACCAAAACTAAATTTAACATGAATGCTTTGACTTCTGAGCCTAGAGCACAAAAATACAAGTATTTGTGTTCCTATTGCAAGAACCCTGGTCATAAAGAGCATATGTGTATGAGAAAACAAATTGATCACCTTACTCATTTACTTGAGAAAAATCAAATAGGTGTTCCTGAGTCTATCAAACAAAATGCTCCAAAGACCGAGTCTTCTACTACAAAAGGGTCTAAATCTGATAAGAAGAAAGGAAACGCCCTTATAGCCAAAGTTTCTCCTTCATCGACGTGGATTATAGATTTCGGTGCCTCGCACCACATGGCTTCTTCACATGTTGAGTTCACCAACATCGAGCCTTGTGGTATGTCCCAAATCACGATGGGTAATGACACGATAGTGTCGGTTTCTAGTAGTGGATTGGTAGAGATGGATGGGGGAACATTCAACCAAGTGTTGAGTGTTCCTAATCTCTCTACCAATCTCCTATCGGTTTACCAAATTACTCACCTTGGTGAAGGAATGCGAGTGGAATTTGGTCCTAACTCGGTGATTATTCGTGAGCTTAACGATGAAACTACAGTGGCTGAGGGAAAGGTGGATCACCATTCACGGTTGTATACCTTTTCCCACTTTACTTCTGATTCTACACCCACTGCCTTGCTCACTCATGAAAATGAGGTTAGTAAGCTATAGTATGAGAGTTTTAGACATCTAAATTATTGCTACCTTGAACAATTAAGCCAAAATGAAATGGTCAATAGGTTACCCCGCGTCAAGTTTTCTAAGGGTATTTGTGAGGGTTGTACCCTTGGAAAGCATCCTGAAAATAACTTTGACAAAGGAAAATCCTGGAGAGCTACTGCAACCTTTGGATCTTGTTCACAAGTGATATTTCTCGGTCCATTTCCATCTCCTTCTTTTAGTATAGATCTTCATGTGCTCATTTTCATTGATGACTATTCACGATATACTTGGGTATATTTTCTTAAGCTTAAGTTTGAAGTCTTTGAACATTTTCAGGACTTTACGGCTCTTGCTGAGAAACAAGCAAAATGGTCTATTAAAGTTCTTTGAACCAACAATGGAGGTGAATATGTAAATAATAGGTTCATGGATTTCTATACTTTTGAAGGGATCTCCTTGCAGCATACAGTTTCTTATAGCCCTTCACAGAATGGAGTAGTAGAAAGAAAGAACCGTACTCTTAAGGAGATGGCCACTTGTATGATTCACTCAAAGTCTCTTCCTCCACAGTATTGGGCTGAAGCAGTGAATTGTGCTAATTACATTCAGAATGTGTTCCACACAAGGCAGTAAGAGGGATGACACCCTTTGAAGTCTGGTTTGAATGCAAGCCTGATGTTGAGCACTTTCGAGTCTTCAGATCCAAGGCTATGGCTCGATTCCCAAGAAGAAATGTAAGGCATTGGAACCACAATCCAAGCCTTATATCTTTGTAGGGTATCCTGATGGCATGAAGGGATATCGATTGTTGAATCCTACTTCTCATGAGCTTTATATTGAGAGAAGTGTTAAGTTTGAGGAGTCTTCTTTGACTTCTACTTCTCTACCTATCGAGGGTCTTAACTTGCTAATTCAGATTCTGACTCATCAGATGATGATGTTGTTGAGCATGCTCCTCTTCTTGATCCTCCCGACCATCAGACCTTTGAGTCTTCCGATTCTAACAGTAGTGATGACGAGGACTATGTCCCTTCTCACTCGAGTGAAGAATCTTCCAACTTAGAGCCTGATCCTTCTTGGTCCTCTTTGGGATAGGAAAACTTTGCAAAGTGCTAGAGATTTAGTTGGAGATATTTCGATATGAGACGTACTCGCTCGAGATTTTTGGATCCCACTCTTTCTTCGCCTCTACTTCGGTCCACAGGTCTTTTCGAGAGGCTTATGGTATTCCTGAGTGGGATTCTACCATGGATGAGGAGTATTCCTCTCTCATGAAGAACGATACTTGGGATCTCACCCCTCTTCCGAAAGGAAGAAAAATCGTTCGGTGTAAGTGGGTGTTCCAACAAAGTATGGAGTAGATGGAGACTTCAAAAGTTTAAAGCGTGATTAGTAGCTAAGGGTTTCTCTCAGATAGTTGGGGTTGATTATACTGAAACCTTTTGCTCCGGTTGCGAAGATGACTTCTATTCAACTGACCCTTGCCATTGCCACAAAAAACAGATGGAAAGTCCATCAAATGGATGTTAAGAGTGCCTTCCTTCATGGTGACCTAGAGGAAGAGATCTACATGGAACAACCTCCGGGTTATGTCCATGATCCCTCCCTCATTTGTAAGTTAAAGAAGTCTCTTTATGGCATTAAACAATCCCCTCGAGTTTGGTATGCCAAGATGGAATCCTTCTTACTTACATCAGGGTTTACTAGGTGTCACTCTAATCCAAATGTTTATATTCTATGGTAAGATGACTCCATACTCATTCTTGTTCTCTATGTTGATGACTTGTTGATCACAGGAAACTCTTCCTCTATCATTGATTCTGTGAAGATCACCTTGGCCAACAAGTTTTCCATGACTGACTTAGGTCTAGCTTCATTACTTTCTTGGGATCCAGATTTCACAATCTAAATTAGGAATTTTGATTTCGCAACCTAAGTATGCTTTTGATTTGCTTTCTCGTTTTTAGATGTTCGATTGCAAGTATTCTCCTACTCCTTTTCTTTCTGGGGTTAAGTTGCTTTCTGATTTCTCTACTAACTTGGTTGATGGTACCCTTTATCGACAGTTAGTGGGGAGCTTTATTTACTTGACTCAGACTCGATCGGATTTATCTTATGTTGTTGGGATTGTGTCTAGATTCATGCAGGAGCCACATAAGCTGCATTGGAAAGTAGCTAAGTGGATCCTTCATTATGTTCATGGCACCTATACTAATGGCATTCACTATTATGGAGCGGTAGATATTGACTTGATTGGGTTTACAGATTCTGATTGGGCGGTGACTTAGATCATCGAAATCTACCTTTGCTATTTCTCTCTTGGTTCAGTTCTATTAGTTGGTCTAGTAAGAAGCAGAATGCAATTGCGATATCTTCTACAGAGGTAGAATACAGAGGAGCAGTTAGGTTGTTGGCTACGGGGTATTACGAGTTTGGCATCCACTTTCGATAGCCTACCATTATCTATTGTGATAACACGAGCACTATCTCAATTTGTAGAAATCCAGTTCAACATCGCGAATGACGAAGCACATTGAGATCCATATGCACTTCATACGAGAGCTTATTCATGATGGTATCATCGACATTCAATACATTCAGATAGCTGATCAGATTGTAGATATATTCACCAAGCCCTTCACTGAGGTGAAGTTTCTTCACTTGCGGTCTCTTCTTGGGGTGAGGTCTTATGCAGCTGCTCATCTTCTTTGAGATATATAGTCCTTCTCTTCTTCTTCTTCTTCTTCTAGGAATATGTTGTTTATACATGGGAACCTTATCAGGCCTTTAGTTGTCGGGCCCCATTGACACATCTTTCTTAGTTGTTTAGGAGTGTCTTCTTGTTCTTTCTGACTCATCATAGCCACTACCCTAGCTTCGATGAAGGGGGTGTTGGTGTGTGGGATCCTATGTGTCCTCCACTCACATATGGAGGGTCATCTCACATGGGTTAGGTTTAGGGTTTTCTTGTGTGTCATGCACTAGGGTTACTCAACACCCTATATGTATCCCTTCATTTGACATTTATGAGTATGCCAAGACACTCCGTTGTCTTTCTCTATATGTGCAAGCTTTGTTCTATTATGCAAGTTCTTCCATTGATTGATTGATTCCTCCTTGTGATTACGCTGGAGCTATTACGTTTCCTTTGGAGTGCAACTTCATCGTGGTGCATAGTTTTCGATACGATTCTCACAAAATCTTTCATAAACTCTAAACCTAAAACCCGAAACCCTAAACCCTAAATCCTAAACACTAAACCATAAACCTAAACTATGAAACCTAAACCATGAACCCCGATCCCTAAACCCTAAATCATAAACCCTCAACCTTTAACCCTAAGCTAGAAACCTAAACCCTAAAGCTTAAACCATGAGCCCTAAACACTAAACCCTAAACCACGAGTCCTAAACCTTGAACCACGAGCCCTAAACCCTGACCCAAAGGAAATTACTAATAAGATAATTCAGTGTGTTTTAATATGTAGGGAATAGTGTCTAAGGTGATTGATCAACTCATTTAGTTTTGATGAGAGACTACTTCCTCCAAAGGCCTAAAAAGGCCATTTTGGCCATTATGTAGCTAATTGAACACCCTTCGGAAGTTTTTAGAGAAAATATAAAGCATATGAGGGTGATTTTAGAGAGAATTGAATATTTCTAAGTAAATTTAGGAAATTTTAGGAAATAAAATCTCATTCAAGAGAAATTTGTTTAAGACCAGGTTTTCAAGTGTGCAGCAATGAAAGCTAAAACGGTAAAAGTTGACTTCTCTGGATGATTCCAGGAAGTTCGGAAAGAGTTAGGATGAAAAAAATAGGAATTGGAAGGATATTAGAATACTCTATAAGGTGGAATAATAAACATTGATTCAAGGCTTAAATATTTCTTTAGGTAGTGTAAAACTCTTCAGATTGCCCCTCTCTAAATTTAAAATGAAATAGGACCTAAATTTTGAGTTGCAGGGCATAATTAGATTTTTAGAATAGTTTCATTGATCATAAAATGTGATTTGTAGTGTTTTAGTGAAGTATGGAGGTCAAGAACATGTAACTCATACTCAAATTTCATTCAAGGATTCATCCCCTATCTAGAGGAGGAAACCCATTTCCATGAGGAACAACTTGAGAAAAAGGTGTCCATGTACCATAAACATGCTTACACCTAGGTTTCATCTTGGTCAATAAATTGAATTGTGAAGGATTCATCATATTTAAAGGTGAAATGTGGAGCTCAAGGAGTGACTTGATGATCATCATATCCTGACTCTATCATTGTACCCAAATCTCTCCAAAGAACAAGCTAAAATGAGCTAGTCATGCCACCGAGGTATCTAAGACCATCATGTGTGAAGTATTAAGGCATCATCTATCTCCATGAGATACATATGAGTAAATACACGTATGAGAATCTTGAATTTGATTCCATGAAAGGATGATTTTAGAGCCAGGAAAGGTAAAGGGATGATCTTTATATGGAGCACCATGTTTCTAAGAATGAGCAATTGTCTGAGTTCACTTGATGAAATTCACTTAGTATTATTCGTAAAATCTCATTCAACACCCAGCAGTGTGATCAAACCTTAAGGAGGAGTCACATTACACTCACCTCATTTTTTCCATAGGCAAGAATCTCATTCAGGGATCAATCCTCTATCTACAAAGTGACGATCTCATTTTAGTAAGAAGTAGACAAGCATCATAGAGCTGATTCATGGTCACTAAAGTGAATTATGGACAAATTTCAAAATTGGTACCAATTCAAGTAGTGGTAGGAAATCCAATCTAGAAGGTCAAAAACCCTACAAAACGACTATTTATTTTCCCAAAACAAAGACCGAATACAATATATATGGCACGAAAGTTTTAGGTCATTGTTACTGATTCTAAAAATGAGTAAGTCTTGACTCGATTACATTTTTAAAAAACTATCTTCTAGATTATAATTGTTAGAGTTACATGACCACTTCCATCAGATGCAGAGTGACCCTAACTTCTTATATTTACTAAAATAAATTTAAAGTATATACTTAACATTTATTAAATAGTAAATATGGCTCCTTCCAAAACCTTCTAAACTTCATGTAGCTCAAAACGTGTACGTGTTTCATAGCTCTAGAAACGCGGCCATGTTATAACGCTGCAATGTCGTTTTAGGTTAGTGAATTAAGAGCCTAGGAAAACATAACGCAATCACGTTATTACAAAACATGTAAGAGTTTTTCTCATTTTCGCTTTTGTGTTGCCTTTTTGGCCCCCTAGATTGGTGCGCTTACCCCACTCATTAAATTTTTTCCTACTTTACCATTTCTTTTACCATCTTTGTAAGATGTAGAAGAACCTTGAATGAGTAATTGTAATAGCCTTATAGCTCAAATGTCATGAAACTGAAATGAGTGGGTATTGTGTAGGTTGATGTCTTTCTAATCTCTTTTGAAATTCTAATGGGGATATGTTAATGGTTGAGCTTACTTTTTGTGGATTGTTAAATAGTTTTTTTGAATATCTTGTTGATACAACTCGTAATACAATTTAAGTTTGTCATAGAAAAAAATATGTGGCTTTCACCTTTCATCATATATTATACAGAAGAAGCATTCAAGTTCGATATTTTCAATCGAATCTATATTCGGAAGGAAATGAAGACATGTAGTGTACTACTGTAAATATCAAGTTACCCATGATGTTTTCTTCAACACCTCATTTGATGGAACTAGAATCATATAATTGCTTCCTAATTCGATGGCACTTGGGTCAAATGTTTGAATATCCACAGTTACGCCAACATGGGGGATAAATGGACTGCATGGATTTTGGGATTGATATTTTTGTTCTCAAAATATCCACAAACCATCACAGACACCAATGTTAACTAAAAGAAACCCTTCAATCTCACATTTTCACTATATTGATTTTCTCGGTAAGTGATATGTTATGTTATTCTTTCCTGCATATTCTTGGTAAATGATTTTTTTCGTTAATTTTTCTCGTATTTCTTAAATGTTTGTTACAAATCATTTCCAAATATATATTGTTTTATTTGAAGGTTTGAACAAGGAATTGAAAATTTAATTGGCACATATGATCATCATGAGAATAAGCGGAGAGAAGCACAATGAAAGAGGTCCATGAATAGGATTGATGGGAAGTATTCGAGCGAAAGATTCATAAGACAATTCAAGATGCTAGCAATTCCAACAATTATGTCATTTCTTCTAAGTTGAAGAATAGAGAGATGAGGGTGCATGTTTCCAATTAGACTGTCACATGTGCTCGTGTAATTTGTTTTTGATAAAGACAATTTATTTATATTACCTTTAAAAATATGCAAAATAATACTATTAATATAATATTGATGCAAATATTAAAAATAACTTTTTTATAATATTTATAAATATATTTATTAATATAGTTCATCATCAAATGTTTTGAAAAACTGAATTCATATACATATATTTTAAAATAACATATAAACAAATCTTAAAATTTAAATTTTGATAAATGGGATTGTTTAAGAGGCATTGAATTTTTTTACAAAAATTAATTGGGAGGGGTAAAGTGAGTCAAGCATCCTCCTAATATGTGTAAAATGGGAAATCCTTTGTTTTTCATATTAATTATAAAAATGTAAATAATAAAAATATTTTAAAATATATTAAATAAATTTGTATTAATTTATGTATTATATGGTTAACAAATTTTTGTATATATAATTTTTCGATAGTATTAGTTATATTAGATCAATATTTATGTATCTATTGGCCTCTACAAATACTTATAAATGTTTTTACTAGTTATTAATATAAATTTGTTAAATGTTATTGTCAAGTTTATGTTGTGATCAATTTTTTAATTCTTTGTAGAGTATACTATGTAATTATTAGAATTTAAAACTATTTACATACTATAATTATAAATATTAAAGGTTTTAAGTAAAATTTGAATCAATATTAATTTTATGTTTTCCTTTTATTACATAAGAAATAAATATATTGCCTCGTCCACACACGGTGGTTGAGTATCAACATTAATGGATATACATATTTGGTGTTGATGTTATAGATAGAGAAACTCATTGAATAGTAGCCTTTGATATGTGGAACTATAGGAATGCAAATTGACTTGTTGTGGACTGTTTCTTGTTGTTTTAACTATATATTATTGTTAGTGTAGGTTATTATTTATCCATTTTATTTATTTATCAGGATAATTCTTACACTTGTGTTAGCTCTACACTTATTGGGTTAGCTTGCTTAGATGTACTAGTTGTGTGGAGTTAGCTTACTAGTAGTGTTGAGTTAGCTTCTTAGTTATGTGGAGTTAGCTTACTAGTCTTAAGTTAACTTAACTACCGGTATCGAGTTAGTGGAAGTTCTTCACCACTGATTTAGGTAGTAGTTGCACTTCCCTCCTCCTATATGTACATCTTTCTTATTGAGTAATTCAAGTCATTGTATTGTAATGTATTGAGCATTAAGGATTATGATGGATTTTCATATATGGTATTTTAGCTCTTCATTTTACAAATCTAATGTGGTGTGCTATTATCATCTGAGAGCACGGCTTGGAACAATCTTCTTATCGTTCCTTTCAATTACTCGGTACAAATGAATAATTATAGACTACGACAAGCTAAAAATTTAGAAAATCATATATATTTTTAGATAGTCATTTATAAATATGCATATAATACGTGGAAATATAAAACTTATTGGTATTTATATAAACAAATATAAAAATATATATAGAAAAACATAGAATTTACAACCACATGAAAGAGTCAGTCGTCATTTTTTTATTTGACAAGAACTAATAATTTGAAATTCCAACTCGATGTGGAAGTGATTAATAAGCAAACCTTTTTTGTTGGGCGGTTTGAGGCCTTCTTCATCATTAATGAAGAAATTCCAATAGCCTAAGCGACATGGCAGGTTAGCATCATGTGCATGTTGACCTATGCCTTCATTATTCTAGTGGCCATGCCTCCATAAAATAGGTGGAAAGTCACTCCAAGTTCATAGCGGACATTTAGTTGGTGTACATGCATAAGCGTCGGATCAAATATAGCCCCCACTCTTATGTCTTCAATTTGGGCAATGTTGGCCCCATCGTATTTGGCACCGAAGTTGTGGACAAAAATCATTCCAACAAGGTTAGAATGAATCAAAACCACTTTGGCATTGCTCCTCTGTCTTGATTCGGGCGATGCCACCGATGACGACATACATGCTTGGTGTTGCAAGCTCCATACATCTTGGAATTACTTCTACATCTCTAACATTCAGTCAAAAATCAAACCTGCCTATGTTGGTTGGTCTTCCCCACAATAATATATTACAATCCTTATGCCAATAGGGACAACATTACACTGAAGGTGACCCTCTCACTAATATAATTGTTGATTGGTTGTGGGATACATACATTTGCTACATACCTCTATGGTGTCAAATATATCTCTACATTCTATCTTAAAATTGTTTAGACAACCCTACAAAGAATATAAACTTTACCACTCTTAATCTTCCTTAAACGACTCTACAAATTCTTTTTTAATTTTATTATAAGCCTAACATTGTACCAATTTTTGGTGCGAGTGCTAGTCATAAGGACATGATAATAATGAGGGGTCACGGGAGGAGTCCATTAATATAGAAGAGTGTACCTAGCTGTAACTTCGTCCAATCCGACAGGTCGGGCATTTATGTATTACTTACCAAACACCATCGGAAAAGATAGCCGGTTGAAAAGTATTCATTGGCCAGTCTCACAAGATGTAGACCAGACCTCGCTCATACGATTGATTTCCGCTCGTCCAATCATAAAAATCTCACAGATCCGAACGCAGATGAGACAGGCAAACAAAGATAATTAATGCCTTACTTTTATCTGTACAACTTCTGAATGCTCTTTATTCCAATTTCCTGCCCTCGTATTCGGTAGCTTACTTAGCTGTAAGTTGTAACATCTGTTTTTGAACTATGGTTATTCGGTATTCGGTAATGCCCCTTCCGCAATAAAGACGACTGCAAATATTCCCTAACCCTCGCATAATGCATTCATTCATTTTCTTTTCCATGCACATCGTGATTCTTATGGACTTGTCTTTGCAAAGTCTCACCAATAACAAAGAATTGCTGCCTAAGTTTCTTTGGTAGCAATTAGGGCTTCCCCATATGCATGGATGAGATTTGACTGCCGATTCCACCCGTCAAATTAAAAATCTGTGATGTTAATTAGTTTTAAACAGTTCCTTCATTTCTGTTAAATATATATTTTATTTTCATGGAAGGGGAATCTGCATGGGAATAGTTGTTGTATAATCAATAAGGCCATATGCCAGGTAATAGCTTGGATTTTGCAAGGTGTTTAGATTTTTTAGTCATTTTAAATATCAAAATATGACTTTTAAAATATGACCGTCATGATTGACATGCAAAAATATGGTTTGCATGGCAAAATCACATGTATATTACAAATTTAATTGTCAAAATATATATACTAGCAATCGCATGTGTACAATGCAATGTGAACGCCAAACGATATATGTTATTTGATTTAGAGGGATAGTTATTATTTTTATAGTTGAAGTTGATAAGGGGTGCGATTGATTTTGTAAGTGTAAGAATATAGATGAAGCATTACATTTAAAGGTTCCATCTCTACATTTCAAACTTGTTACAAATTTGTACATATACATTTGCAAATCTTATATCATGAGTGGTAGTGCTTTGGAGTAGTTTCTTTAAACTAAACATGAATACATGAAGACAAGTGGGGTGTTTTATTGGAGTGGATGGGGGATTGCAAGGTGGAAAGCAATTAGAAGGAGAGGAGGAACTAGTGTACATGTACGAGGAACCGAAACAAGGTTGGTATGTGAGAGTGTTGCAGATTTCAGAAAATGGAAAGTAGAGTGTTGCAAAATTTCAAGATTTGCTAGAGAAATTGTTATGAAACATGAAAACATTTCCATTATTTCAAACATAACCTATATTCTTATGGTGCTTGTTGGTGTTTGACAAAATGCCTCGGTGAATTGTGTTTCATGGACTATAATAATTCATAGCTTGTTCATGAGCATTTTTATGCAATAAGTTGGTGTAAAGAGAGAAGCCTTTCCTAATATGATCCTAGCTGGTGCCAAATTTGAAGCCTTGCTAAAAGAACAAAAAAGAGTAAAAACAGGGCTTATTGTTCTGTGTATATTTGAGTAGTTTTGAGTGCATGTAATTGCACTTTCGTTCGAGTATTAACAAATTTACAAAATTGGTTACAAATTTCACTTCAATCCCATACACACGATGCTCTTCGTCTAATGTAGCAAAAATTATATCAATACGAGCTTACTTGATGTTAATTCAAGATAGTTGGACAACATGTGAACATAGATTCTATCAAAAGCAGACAACAATGCAGTGTCTTGGGATTATAAGAAAAATCTTCCAGTTGGCCTTTCTTTGCACCAAGAAACGACCCTCTAATCGATCCACCATGCATGAAGTTGCCAGAGTTCTAAAGTCGATGTTGTCAATGCTTGCTCCAAAGCAAGTTCCTAGTATCCAAACAAACCAAATGACCCCTAGTAATAATTACAGGAGGTATTTGGATGAATATGCAGATGGTAAGCACAAAGATGTTACAGGGATATGCAGATGGTAAGCACAAAGATGTTACAGGGAGCACAAGCAACACTTCTGATGGGCATTTGTTTGTGTGACTTGGTGAGGTGATTTCACAAAACACTATTTGACTGGAATGAGACTGGGACGGTGTTGTGATTTAATTTTGGCACAATACATGATTGGGATTGAAAAGGATTTTAACTTCTTAAACGTTCAATTTAAATGTCGATTCCTTATTCGTTATGATGTAGTTGCAGCCCTTTCCTTCTTTGTAGAGCCACTTGTCCCTTCTTTGACATCTCTGCAAATGAAAGATACAAATGAGAATGCATATATTTTTCCATCTGAGGGGGATGATTGAGCCCCTGTTTAGGCCGTATAAATATCAAAATATGTAAAAAAATGAGTGTTGAGTGTGTGAGTGTTGAGTGTTGTATATTCTCACACACACATTTTCTATCTAAGAAGCATTCAAAAGTTTCATTTTCTATATCCCAAAGATAATGAACTAATCAGAACATGAATAGCAAAAAATAAACTTGAAAGCATCAAAAATTTATTTCTTACTTCAACCAATCTACTTTGAGTTTTAGTTCTAAACCGTTTTGCAGGAAATGAACAAATGTTCCCAAATTCTTCGAGAGTGCACGCATTGGCCCATCTTAAAGCAAATAAAGTTGTAAATGCAAGTTGTTTATTTATAATAGTACTGCATTAGTTTTCATTTCCTCTGGACAAGAATAGATTCAAATTCATTTCAACAAATAAAGAACTATCATATAATCAAATTTATTTGTAGGCTTCAAATGACCATGTAACCAACCAATAAATGTGTTAGGAATTAATAATATCTAATGCGGAATAATTCCTTAGAATCGCAATAATAAGAAGTATGAATAGAAATTATAGAAATGAAATATGCAAAACACGAAGACAATATTTAACGTGGTTCACCCAATGTGGGCTACATCCACCAAGAACACTTGCTCAGATTTTATTACAAGCCAACAGTCTTCACAATTACAATAATCAGATCTTGTTTGGAGCTACGCTCAACAAACCCTCCCGAATTCGCACTTGAATTCACACACACTATTCACCTTCACAAAAACACTCATATCAATCCTATTGTATGTCCATCTATATATAAGTACATCAATAGGTAGCCGAAGAGGTGGTTTTACAAAACAATGGGTACCGAAAAGCCATGGGCCCAAAACCAACCCATAACGGTTACCCATTACCCATGGGTTAATAAACCACCCATGAAAATTTGCTTTGGAGGCTTTGCCCCCAAGCCTCCATGGGGATTCACCCCGAATCCCTTGACCCGCTCACCGACGAGCGGGACCACCATAAAAATATCCGAGTGTAACACATGGAAGGTGTACCAAACTCTAACATGAAAATAGGCTCCACAAACATAACAAAATGTCCTTACAATCTTTTACCTACCTACCCGACACCATGCAATCCAACCCAAACTGCTAGAATTAGCTTACAATGTTAAAAGGAAGAAACAAATATTTGATCTTCAAATCAAATTACCAGTCCTTCCTGATCTCAAAGGTGTAATTGATTTCAACATGGCATCTCTCATCGTCATCTACAAACTGAAACACACAAAAAAACATTGCAACCATTAAGCATTTATATCCCACCGAAAAATACACATCACAGAATAATGATGCCCACAAATGACCAAAATAGGTTAATGGAATTCACAACACAGCTACTAAAGAGCAACGAAAAAAAAAAATGATTCCAAAGCAAAGAATGATGATTATGAAGAATACCAACGGGCTAAGAGGCATGCACGAGGAGGAGGAGGAGATTCAACTGATGCAAAGCACAACAACATTGGACCAGGGAATGGCAACACCGCTTCCTCTTTTAATGGTGCTCAACAAGGTCCAACTGTAGTGGCATCAAAGGAATCATCAAAGGATTTTCCTATCCCCATAGCTATTTCAGATCAAAGAAAAACTTGAACTTATTAAACTAATTCAGACTGACCATGGCAGAGGCATACGAGAGCCTTGGGTTTTGATTTAAGGGAAACCATTTGCAAGTATATAGTTTTAATCCCACACAAGAATATGGAAACACACAAGAATTGAAATAGTCATTTAACTATGTCTATGCGGTTCATAACTCCACCATAAATTTCTTTGTTGGGAACTCTTCTTTTATTTTTCCTTGGGTTTTATTTGGAGAATCTATCTTCCAATAAGTGGAATGTTAGTAGCTCTGCTTCACCACAGACACGTTTCGATTTCCTTACTGACGACACCATATTTGTAGCTATTTCTTGTGGCATGTGCCTGTGATAGGCAGGTCTGATGATGCAACAAGGAGGAAATGATTATAAAAAGTGAGAGTGCTAAAATATTCACAGAGATCTGCATGGTAATTTTGTCCTTGTATCTAAGATTGAATCTTGATTCCAACATGAATATGTGCCTAAATATTACCAATGAAATAGTATATTTTTTGAACTCATGTTTTTGTGATTGTTTTTCACCTATTTAGGATTCTGTAAATTCTTGCAGGATTTCAAGAAGCTTTGGACAAGAATGTTAACTCGACCAATAGGGCTGTAAAGCAAGATTGGGCACCGATAGTTTGTAGATTCACCTTCGAAATTGAACAAAGCCCGTGACCCAAAGGCCTTCAACACAACCATCAGACCCTGCAGAATTGCTAAAAATACCCCGCATTGAGCATGCAAAACCAAAAACAAGAAAATTAAAAATAGAAAAACTAAAAAACTAAATCAAAACCATCATTTAGGCCGTCAAATTTGACACAGTCCCGTGAATGTCCGCAAAGCCTTTTCCCATAGGGGTAACGCATTCGGTGTAATAAGTGTATTAATTTTATAATAATTAAGAAAGAAAATTATATATATAAATATATATATATATATATATATATATATATATATATATATATATATATATATATATATATATATATATATATATATATATATATATATATTGAAATTCATGAAAATATAATATAAATAAAAATAGAAATTTTCAAATATAAAGAAAATAAACATAATCGAATCTTACTATATTATTAATGATTATGAAATAGAAACATCTATTAGTTTTGATTTTCAATTAGTTTTGTTTGATTTATTTTTTTAGTTTTATTTGATTTTTTGTTTAGCTTTTTCTATTGATTTTGATTTGTAATTTTTTTTTCATTGTTATTTGTTTGATTTTTTACAAATAAAGATTGGAAATTGCAATTATTGCAATAAATGTGAAATTTGAAGATTGAATTTGCTGCAAATTGGAACTTGGATGTAAGAAGGTAGCACTCATTTTATAATTATTTATTTCAATTTAATTTTAGAAAGTCATTTAAATTTATTGTTTCAATCTTGTGGATGTAAAATTTTACTCAATTTTTGTATTTTGTAATAGTTATTATAAAAATAAATTTGACGTGCATATTATATTTTGAACTTCAAATGACATCCATATAATTTTTTAGATCGTCAAAGAAAATTATTGTGACTTGTAACATTGAACGTCAAAATCCAACACTATTAGGGATATTTGAAATAGATGTGATGTGTTCAAGAAAAGGAAGGTTGGCTAGGTGGGTTCTTATGTTTGGTTGATTATTGATGATTGTTATGTTGCATTGTTGACGATGTGGGGGCCGAGAGTTTGACTCCACAATGAATGAGGGGCTGTTTTCGAAAGGATGCATGTCCTTGGCGTGATGATGAAGCGAAGTAGTATCACAGGATCTCGTGAAACCGCTTCAAGGAGCAGCCTATGCAGAACCCCCTTCCATGAAAATAGAAGCAAACTAGAATTCGCTCTTGATGACAAGAAATGTGTAGCCACAATACGAGATTGGTGTCAAACATTACATCCTTGGAGTAACAAAGCTTTTGGATATCGTATTAACAAAAAAATCAATCACTAAAGAGTTTCAGTCCTTAGAGAAGTGGGTTAAATTTATTGGGAGTAAATGTGTAGCCATAGTCGAGATTCGTGTTGAGAACATTACGTCCTCGCAGTAACAAAGCTTGTAGAGATCGTATTGTGAAAAAATCAATCACTAAAAATTTTCAATCCTTAGAGAAGTGGGTTAAATTTGATGGTCCTTGAGTAACAAAGCTTGTGGAGATCGTATTATGAAAAATTCATCGCCAAAGAGTTTCAAACCTGAGAGAAGTTGGTTAAATTTGACAAGTGCTTGGAGTAACAAATCTTGTGGGGATCATATTGAGAGAAACATCCATTGATAAAGAGTTTTAGTCCCGAGATAAGTGGGTTAAATTTGACGGCCACCTATGTTTGTCAAACAAAATTTTAGATGACAGAAATTACCCTTCCAAAATACGTAAAAGAACTATTATTTATATATTATCAATAAAATATATAGGATATTAACCTTTATTTATTTAATTTTTGAATATATATGTATATAATTTGTACTTAAATATGTATAGATATGACAATCATATTTTAAATATGCAAGCCATACGTGACTATTATTACAATATTTTGTAAGTATTTTATTGCTACAATCATGAAAAACATGTAAACGTCCACCAAATTTAACCCTCTAAATGGAGGTCTTATACAATAAAGAAGATCAAGATTGGTAGTTGAGGCACACATAGTATTAACATGTCTAAAATGTGGGCAAGTAGTGTAGAGTGTGGATTTTCCGCTTTGTAATGTGTCGTAAATAATCTATTAGTAATCCAAATGTTATAAATAAACCAAATTATAATCTTTAAACCGATCAACCGAATTATAATATTGAAGTTGAAGAATTATCTATTTCTAACCTTGGATGAGCTAGAGCATTGAAGGAGGAACCAAGAACAAAAAAATAATTTTTCTCTTTTTCCAATGCCTCAAACATTATTTATGTCGATAGGCATTTCCAAATGGGAGTATCAGTGGCTATGTCGAACATGCGTTGTGAAAATGGATGGTCGAGTCGAGGAATTGGATATCGAGGTTTTGTGTCAATGGTCATTAACAGATGACAACATCAAGATTGATGATGAGGGAAACCCTAATCACTACCTTAATTGCTAAACAAAAACCCTAATCACAAATGTGCATGAAATCGGCGAAAAAAAACCCTAAACACAAAGTTTTCATATCTAACATATGCAAAGTTTGGAATTCAAACATATGCAAGTTTCTCTATCTAAATGTGGTGGTGAAGGAGACTCTATAATATGACCAATCAGCTTGCCTTTCCATGCAAGGCACTAATGGGTGTCACTCAAAGACTAATTACCGTTATGCAAAATTAAGTAGCATTTTGATCTCATAGAGCTTTCATTGTTGATATTTACTTTGAGCTCACAACCATGTCACCACCATCCACGTAGAGATTTTTTTAATTTATATAACCACTTCCATAGCCTCTAATTTGTGCCTCAAGCTCCCTTAAGGCCATTCCCTTTACATCTCACCCATGACATAAATTTTAGATGAATCAACGTGGATTTTGAGCCATAGGTATCCTTCAATGTCTAGGAGCATTTGTTTGTGAACAATGGGAATGCGGTGCTCAGGAACAAACATGTAATTAACAAACAAAAACATCCCCCTACAACCGTGATCGCGTCGCGTATATACAATTTGTGTGAGTCGCCTTCCAAGTAGCAGGTCCTATGCAGAACCCGCACCATGGAAATGAGGACAATTGACTTTCAATCTCAATTGGAATGACGTTTAGAGGTCAGAAAATGCACAACCACAATCCAAGATTGGTGTTAAACATTACGTCCTTTGAGGCAATTCCTTCGTCTTAGGGTAAGAAAGTTTTGAAGGATGGAAAAAGGGGCATATGTGGGATATCGTATCGACAAAAATATCCATTGTTAAAGAGTTTCAGTCACGGGAGCTATGTGTTAAATTTAACGGTTTCCTAAGTTTGTTAAACAATTTCGAGCTGATGGAGATTTCTCAATATTGCCCTTCAAAATACATAAAAACTTTGTTTGTTATACGCTATCGATAAAATATATATATATATATATATATATATATATATATATATATATATATATTAATATAACATATTAATATTTTTAAATTTGTAAGTCGTAATTGATGATTATTATAGAAATATACAATTATATAGCTAAAATCACAAAAGATGTGTAAATGACCATAAAATTTTACCCGTTTTGGGAGGTCTTCCACAATAGCAAGATCAAGATTGGGACTCGAGGCATGCATAATATTAACCTATTTGAAATGTGAGCAAATAACATAGAGAAAGGGTTTTCCGCTTTGTAATGTGTTGAACAAATAATATATTGGTAATCTAGATGTTATAAAGAAAATGAATTTATAATATTCAAATTGAACAAGAAAATTATAATTTACAAACTATAGCTTTACCTATTCATAATGTTCGATGATATGGAGCATCAAAGGAGGAAAAATGGACACACACATATATTATTTTCTCTCTTTTTCCAATGCCTCAAACATTAACTACACCAATAGGTGTTTTCAAATGGGTTTCATGGTGATATGTCGACATGGTTCGGGAAAATCGATGGTCAATTTTGGGAAATGGACAATGAATTGTTTGTGTTGGTGGCCATTAAAGGACGATGACATCAAGATCTGATGAGGGAAACCCTTATCACTACCTTAGTAACTAAAGAGAAACCCTAATCGTAAATGCACATGAAATCAATGAGAAAAGGGACCCCAAACTCAAAGTTTCTATATATAACATAACCAAAATTTGGAATTCGAATATATGCAAGTTTTCCTATGCACAAGTAGTGGTGAAGGAGAACATATGATGTGACCATTTTGTTTGACTTTTGTGTCGGGACCAATTAGTGTCACTCAAAGATTAATTATCATAAATGCAAAATTGGTATGCCTTTCATTTCCTCGGACATTTCATGTTGCTAATATTTACTTGGAGAATTTTGATGGTTCAGATGGAGGACATTCTATGTATAACTCACGGTAATGGGGCATTTGTGTTTGATTAAGTGTTCTGCAAGTTGGTTGATAAATGTGCTTTACAAGATAATATCTAACACCATCTCCATAAATAGAAAATGATGTGATGATCTAGGGTAAATTTTAGTGGTGAATATTTCATTTTTTGATATTTGCGTTCGACGAATTTTTAGGCTTAGGGGTTAGGATCATGTCACCTAATTTTTTTAGGTTCAAGTTACTTTTAGGGGGTCGGTTTTCTTAATGGTTACACCAATAGTTGATTGTTTTGATTCAAATCACCTTTAGCACAAAATTGAAATTTACAAAATTCAATTTCATATATATACTAATTACAAAGTTACAATTTTGAATATCAAGTACATATCAAATTTTCCTCGTAATTCCTTTACCCGTGCCCATGGTATTGTGGGAAATGACGATAGAGATTGATTGCATATTGTAACCATCTTACATCAAGGTATTTTAAATGTTGATATGGTATTTTGTTGAAATTGCATATGTTTCAAAATGTTGTAAATGCTACTAGTCAAGAACACAATATATACTACCAATATGTAGTGCCAACAATATTGTGCTATAGTAAAAAGTCTAGGAATTTTTTTTTCTTGTGTCATATTTTGTGAGGACATATTTCTTGTCGAGACAATCATTTTAACTACTAACATCAATATTTAAAAAAAAAATGATTTTTCCCATACAAAACTAGTGAAATCAACATTTTTTCACAAAAATCACTTTTTGATATTTTGTTTGTGCCATATTTTTAAGAACATATTTTTGGTTGAGACAATCGTTTTAACTTTTATTGTCAAAAAATATTTTTGGAAGAATTCATATGCTTCTGGTTGACAATTGCTATTGGTTGATAGTCTAATACTTGATTGATACTATATGTTATCAATCGATTTGATTCTTTACTAGCCAAAAACATTATCAAATATTTCATTAGTCATTTACAACTTATTTCCTTTGGATTCTCCATGATTCCAAAATTCATTTTTACACATTCACCAAGTAATATCTACGGGTTTTCATTGTGATGATCGTGACCTATACATGTAGGACTATTTTGGTTGTAAACATATGACTTGTATCACAACCATCCAAGTTTGTTTGAAGAGGATTGGTTATCCTATGGACATGTCCCTAACATCTCTTTGATATGGTGAAAAGAGAGAGGGTTAGATGTTTAAGTTTGGACACATCATCGATGGTTCAAATATCATCGAGACAAATAATATAAGGTATATTGTACATCTAAAGGCGAGTCATGAAAATTTAGGAAAACATAAGGGTGGCATAGGCATAAAGAGATACTATTATAAGCATAGTCACCTTGTTTGGTGGTAGAATACAATGCCACCAATAAACAAGATTAATAGTTCAACGTTCTTATCTACGCCACCCATTTATTGTCCGCAAACAAACCATATTTCTTGGAGAGAAAACCCAATTGACCTCCACTCAAATGGCCACCCATACCTATAGTAGGATAGACTCTTGTAGGGAAACCATAACATGAAGTCTTGTTTGCAATGACATAATATAACTAGCCCATAGTTGCGTCAAATTCTACCCACGTTGTCTTGAAGTTTATATTGACCTTAACCAAATCAAATGTCATGAGATCGATGATGGCAAAATGGAAGTGTGAGAGGTAGAGGGAAGCCCTCCACCCACACATGAATCCCCACCCGTATTGTATACAACATTACAATGACATCACTACATTCTCCTTCCTCTAAGAGAAAATACAAGCTTATGGTTTTGACATGCTCGGTTCAAATACCAAGGATTTTGAAGAGAAAATTTGAGCATGAAATCATAGTTTGTTTATGATATATAGATGATAATAATGATGAACCTCTCAATGTCACATTTTTATACTTATCGCACTCAATCATGAGATGACAACTCCAATGTTTGTATCTTCATTGTAATTTGGTAGAAATATGTTGACATAACATCTCTCGTTCCTAAATTCATGACCCACATCACCATGGCCAAATTAAAAATCTCAAACAAGTACATAATGTCATGATAAATAAACTAACTTATAATCTTCAAACTAATCAACTAAATTATAGTCTTCAAATAGAATAATCGAAGTATAATCTTCAAATTGAAGCATTCCCTATTTATAACCTTGGACAAGCTAGCACATTATAAGATGACCCAATAGTACACATAAAAGTTAAATTTTCTCTTTTTCCAATACCTCAAACATTAATTATGTTGGTAGATGATTTCAATTGGGATTCTCAATGGATGTGTCTAACATGTGCATGGGAAATGGATGGTCGACTTGAGGAAATAGACGGCCAAGGTTTTGTGTTGATGGTAATTGACATTTGGTAATGGTACACCTGAGTTGGCCTAATAGCGAAGAACTTGTGCTCTTGAAATAGAGGTCACAGGTTTAAATCCAACAGGAGGTAGCGTATGTACACCTCGTTTGTAACACAGTTAGGTGCCTCCACATACTTTGGAGTACGAGGTAGTCCCATATGCTATAAGTGGCATGTAGACCCAAAAATAGAATGCTCGACATCGTGGACTATAAAAACAATTATTATTATTATTGATGAGGGAAATCATGATCGCTACCTTAATCACTAAAGAGAAACCCTAATCACAAATGTGCATGAAAGTGGGGATAGAAGGAACCCTAAATGCAACGCACCAATGGGAATCACTCTAAGATTAATTACCATTTTTGTATATTTGTCATTTGGGTCGGTAGGGTTACTACTATAAAAGTAGTGTCAATTCATGTGTTCAAACATTGATGATAACATCACTAAGCAGTGACGATCTCTTGTTCCACTGGAAAACCTGGAGAATGACCTATCATAATGGTCTATAAAGATTGCACAAATTACATGACTTGCCATGTTTTGTGGCTATCAAATTCAAAAACTACATCAAATTGACATGGATATTGAGTCCGCTCTACATGTCCCTATATCTAAAGTGTCATTGGACTTGTGTAAGCGAATGCCCCTAAAATTTTCATGTTCTCTAACTACCCACAAATCACAATGGCCAACATTGCAAACAAAAACTATTGACATTGGTGATATTGATCAACTATGCCTTGTTTTTTGAGATACCTACAAAGTACATTTCGTCTAGGATTTATGCACGTCACTCCATTTTTCCTTCAAAAGATTGGCAAAAATGGCATGAGGTTCATATGTTCTTGGTCATAAGAAAGAAGAGTTTCACATGTCCCCACAAATTTTTCTTCACCTTTGCACCTATTCTCCCCAATCTCCTTTAATGCCCTTCTTCCTCAAACAATGTTTCACTCCTTAAGTTTAACTTGTTCAACACATCCCTATCCCATTTCAATCTCACCATTGGAGTGCTGTAATCCATAAAAATGTGTTTTGACGTTAAATAAATCAATTTCCACGTGACTTATAATCAGATAATACTCGCCCGAACACAAATAAATTACCACGTGCCCCACTAAAATAAAGTGACAAATACAAGTTCAGAAGAATGTGATTACCCAAAACATACTGTAAACAACGGAATCACACTCGGGCCCTTTGGGATTAAAAACTCCGCACTTTCGTTGATGGTAAATTAATCCGTGACAGCCAAGATAGGAAAAGAATCCTCCCGTCCCCACTCGACAATGTATTTTTTTGGCTTCTTGGAAGTAGTGGTGGCGGACAGTGAAGACAAGGAAATTAATGGAGGGCGGCGCTATTCTCAATGAAAAGACAAGGTGGCCAGGAAAGAACGATGCCCTCATGACAAGATCCGCAAGGACCGCAACGTTAAGTGTATATACATTATGTATAGGTTAACGCACCGCTCAGATCGGTTCTCCAAGATCTCCTAGTCATAACTCATAATTAAATACGGGTTGTTTTGTTTGTTTTCGCGAATGGTTGTACTGCGCGATTTCTGTGGTCCAAATCTCCGCAGTAAATACGGTCGTTCAGTCGTCAAAATTAATCCCCCAGTTGGCTATTATTATGCTGAAGGCTTTGTATACACGAGATTTAACCTGATGTGGTTGAGACAGGGCTTTGTATTCATTCATTATTGTAGGTTGTTGACATGGTCAAATTAAGGGTTATGAGTGTCTTAGGCAATACTTAGAGTTAATGCCGTTTATAAATAAATAAAATTTATAGTAGAAAAGATAATTAACTATGACCAAATATCATATTACTTGATATGGTATGTCTCTACCATTCAAGAAAAACTTCCAAATAATTGTTTTTGTAGCTACTACTACTTAAAACCCCAATTAATTCTCTAACATATAGTCTATCATAATCCTCTTTTTCTCATATATTTCCCAACTATTTTTTCCCATGTTCTTTACATATTCACCTTTCTTGATCTCTCCTCCAAAAAAACTTCCAAGACTTCAAAACAATACAAAGTATGAAAAATACATGAGTATGAATTAAATTTAAGAATCCTACAACAAAGGCACTTGCATAAATATTTGAGGCCTCTTAAATAACTTATTCTGAATACAACTATGTAATTTTAATTTAATTTTGAATGAAGTGAATTGAATTGGTATGTAAGGTTGGACACTAATTGCTACTAGCATATATGGAACTAATAAATTGATCTACTCTTCATAAAAACCATAGTAAAATAAAATAAATTAGCGCCCCCTAAATGTTAGCGCCCTAGGCAGTTGCCTAGTTTGCCTAGGCCTTAATCCCCCTCCGGTCATTGATCAAAATAATTTCAATCGGTTGTATTTTTTGGAAACCGTCAAATAACTTTATATACAAGATTTCATCATAATGTATAAATAAATTACTTTATATAGCTATGTAGTTGTCTTTAATAGCCCTATAATTACTAGCAGACGATTATATCATTTCTCCACATGGTCAAAGAAAACATAGGTATGTTAATAATGCATTTGACATCATTTCACCAAATGCGCTTAACAGTGTCTAGCGAAACATATCTCCCTTCCAAACTTTGTGACATGCGATGGGGCCCATGTGGTATATAGATGCACATGTCTTAGAAGCTTCTCCACCCTCACACATGAGTTAAAACTCACAATCGTGGAAGGGTGCCCTAGGGTGACCTCGAGAGGGCTAAAATCGGGGTTTTGCACACATGCAATTGCAATGCCCTATATGAATTTCCTAATTTTTAATATTATAATTCAAAAATAAATATAAAAATGAGGTGGTAGCCTATGCAAGAGATTTCTCACAAATATTAAATATTGTACTTTTTGGTAGGTTTGTCGATGCCCCTCCTTGACCTTCTCTAAGCCTTCACAATAGCAAGTATTGTTGGGATAATGTGCATTTGTTTTGGAGGGCACCCCTCAAGCATACATTTATGTTGAGGGGGTTAAGTCTTAAGCAGACTAGGCAACCGCCATGGCGCCAACAATAAGGGGGTGCCTAAATATAAATATTTTCATTATTTTTGGCTATTATTAGAACTTAACATTAATTTTTTTACCTGAAGTCAATATTAATCAACTCTTTTGTTGATATTATTATAAAGTAACATAATTTTCATGCACACATAAAAAGATACTATAATATTTTTGCAAGTAAAAAAAATGCATATTTGTAAGCTCATACGATTTTGTTGGTATTATTACCCATTCTCTAATGTAACTCTAGATAATTCAGGTGTGTAATTTTTCTTAGAAAAGGTTCATGTATTTTTATAATGTCATTGGTGTAGCTAGTAGAGGCAAATATAATTAAGGAAAAAATTATTTAATTCTTTGTTCCTAATGTTTTGAGGGAAATGTCTCTTTTTATGGAGGAATCAATAGGCTTGGTCCAGATACCACTCTTCACCAAACTATGGGAGCTACTTAAGAATTTTTATTGCTTTGCAAAAAAATGGTGCTTTGTTTAATTTTGAGTCTCATCACCTACTTGATATTGGTAAATAAGACGAGTAACCAACCTTGTATAAAAAAATTGTATTTGTTGCATTCCAAGCACCTCTTATGATTAATTCTCTCCATCTATAGATTATTACTTATCCTTATTTGATAATTTTATAGAATATTTTTATTCCTTTTGTATAACAATTTCTCTAAATTAGTGATTTATTATGATCCTTATGCAAATTTTAAAATATGATAATGTATGTAGCTTTTATTTATTTATTTGATGGGAGAAAATTATTAAATAAAATTGTAAAAAGGGCCTCCATTCAATTCTTTGCGTAGGTGATCCTAACCTTTAATTTGGCTCTGCTTGTGTGGGGAAATGGTTCCCTTAACTCGTGTTTAACCCATAGAAATTATGTGAGTAGTGGGCTACTCAAATCAATTTAACACTCGATCCTACTCGGCGCAAGAATGTTTCGTATGGTTACAGTGCCCTTCATGTGCTCAAAATTAGGGGAAAAACTATATATATTGTAAGTATCCTCTTGAATCTTTGAGGTTGGTTCTAAAACTTTCTAAGCTAGTAAATACATTCGTTCGAGTCCTCAAAATTAATCCCTCAACTGACTATTATTACGCCGAAGGCTTTGTATACACGAGATTTAACATGTTGTGGTTGACACAAGGAATTGGATAGGAGGGTGTAGATCCATTAATTACTATAGGTCATTGATCAAAAGGATTTCAATGGGTTATATTTTTGGAAACTTGTCAAACAACTTTATATAAAATATTTCATCATACATAAATTTTTTTATCATTGGAAAATAGTTTTTTGAAAGGGACTATACCCTTGTCTTTGGAAGGCTCAAAAAGCCAGATAAAACGTTAATGCCCAACAACAGAAAACCCTCTTCTTAGAAAAGTGCCCAAAACCAACAACACATCAACAAATAAACAAACGATGTACAACGATCCAACAACTACTGCTCGGTAAAGAAAAGTGAAGCAAAAAAGAACAGTCGAGCAGCAGTGGAAATCTTAACTAGGCGGAGAAGTGGTAGTCTTGGAAATGATTTTTTCTTTTTTACTGAACCATTATCCAGCCTGCTAAAGTCTCCGCAATTGAAGGGTTACATAAAGGAGGAAAATTTTCCTTGCCCTCTATGTTTCCAACTGGGACAATAATATTGTTCTCCTGAGTTAAATCTTATGTATTTTCCTTTTTGTCACCAACTGAATGAGATTCGTTGATATTGTCTTTCTTTGTCAACAACTGAAGTTTCTAAAAGAGGGTTTCAAAACATAATTGACCTCGTCTTCAATATCTAGCATTTGAATTTAGATCCTCTTTGGCTTCAAAACCAGATGTTCCGGAGGCGTCTTTCCACTAGTTGTGTCTCTTATGTTGGCTCTTTTCTATCCCACAATCAGTAGAGGTGTGGCCTAAACAGAAACACCTTCTACATCTAAATGGTAAGCCTTCATAATCTAAAGGTTGTGACCAAGTTTTGTTTTGCACTCTAAGATCAATGGTAGCAGGAAGGTTTTTAGCGGTATCAAGTTCCACTAAGATCCGGGCATAAGTAGTATGAGTAAAATCAGAGGTTTGAGAATCTATATATATGGTAGTTCCCAAGGCATTTCCAATAGAAACAAGACAATCACGACTCCAAAATTGGAGAGGTAAATGGGGCAGCCTGATCCATACAGGTTTGCAGGAAAATGATTCAGTAAGTGGGTTAAAAGAGGGGAACCAGGGTTTTATAACCAAGTATCTGGACTAGCAGACCCAGAGCTTAGATGCGATAGCATTCTTATCAACAATTGAAGAAAAAGCAACAATGAAAATACCTTTAGCACATGGGTACAAATCTATCCTTCCAGCTAGAATCGAATCCAATGCTTGGAAATCCAATCATGAAGTGTAGGAAGGTTGGGCCAAAGACCTCCAAATCAGAGATTACTACGTGCTCCTTGTAGTATTTTTCAGAAGAAATAACCTCATCTCCAAATGAAATACATGGAGTAGTGTCAGCAGGTTTCATAGGAGATCTCTTTCCATTCAATGCATCTTTGAAGGATGTGTTCATGGTAGAGCCTCCCTTGCCAACCCTATCCCTCTGAGGTGAGACAAAACATCACAGAAGGAAGATTCCCTAGGCCGTGTCTCGATTAAAACCTTTATTATTTCCATCCATTCGGGAGCCTCGGATCCGCTACCACCAACCTGTCTCATTAGCCTAATGCCCTTGGTATTATTTGCAAGAGATCCTTGCCCCTACCTCGCATTCACAATCCAGTCAGGGTTTGAGGATTTCTTAGGAGCTTTTGCAATATTCTTAGTTTTGCCTCCGTCATTCCCACTGGAGAACGCCAAATCTATCCAAGAGATGTCCTCATCCTCCTATTTAATCTGCAGCGTCGCCATTGGAAGGGAGCTTGATGAGTTCTATTTCTCATTAAGATTGGATTACGCCCTACCACCACCGCCGTGATTAATGTTATTCGAATAGGGTTATGAAAAAAGTGAGGATAATGCAAGCAGTTGTGAGGAGCCATTTTAAAGCTATACATACATAAATTGTTTTATATATGTAGTTTTCTTTAATATCCCTGTAATTTCCTTATCACCCTTAGAGGATTTTTCTTTAGCCTTCCCTTTCCTTGAGTCGGACATGGAGAATAAGTGAAGAATTTTGTTTGAAAATGATCGGGGATCATTTTCAAAAGTTTCATAAACATCCTAAATGGTGTCGAGACATAAGATCACGTTGAGAGCTTTCCATTGACTATGAGAATGCGATAAACGAACATCGAGAGCTCTAGATATGTCTCGGTCAACGGGAAATTCAACTCTAGTCAGCTGGTCAATATTGGACCAATGACAACGCGTGCACGTGGCGAAAAGGCAAAGGGAGTTGTTTGTTGGTTTTCGATGTCCGGTCTTCGGCAGTCATAAAAAGATTGCTCGCGGTGCCGTGTGGACTATGGTATTATCGCCGACGTGGTGGGTCCACAAGCCACCACATGGCTTGCCACCATGAATCGAATACGATCGATTTTCCTATCAAGGGATGACATCGAGCTATTTAGCTGAGTCATGCAAGGACCAAGTTAATTATTTCTATACACATTGTATGGGTCAAAATTATATTATCTTGGTAAGTCCACTTTCCAAATGCCACGCATATATGCCAAACCGCTATATATTAATGTTTATACATTAGTATTAAACCATACCTAACCGCAAACCCACATAAACCACCATATATTCCAAAGTCCATGTGATGGAGAAGGTGAAGTGGTGTAGGGTCTAAGCCATGTGTGGAAATCCACGTGGTGAACAAGGTGGGGGCGGTTATGCCCAAGTGGTCCCATGACCACCTAAAATGCGTGGAAAGGCTTAATTAAGCCTCAAACAATATCCCCCACTACCAAATATGGGACTTTATCCCATTAAAAATGCCGCGCCCAAAATTTGGGTTTTAATCCCACTAAACAATGCAATCCACCAATTGGGAATTTTTATCCCAATTTTCATGTACGGGCTATGGTATTTTTAGCCTAAGGATTATATGTAATGCATTTTTAAGGGCCCTAAATTTGTATAAATAGGGAACCCATGTTATTGTAACACACACACAACGGAGACAAGCTCATTCCTAGAGCTCGGGAGGTGAAGACCGAGCCAAGAGGAGGATGAGAAATTGTAATTGTGTGAAGACCTATTTATTTAAATAGGCATTATTGTGGCTAGGAGTTATTAATACTACCTAGTCAGCCCATAATGCCACACTAAATTTTGAAGCCTGGAATATTGGTGAGTGCCATAGGGCATTACGAAGCATTTGGAAGGCCGATCGAGAACTGGAGGTTTCCGAACAATGGAGCTGGTGCCATCGAGCTTGCCGAATATGCCAGGAAGGTGGAAGTCGGAGCTATTGTCACCCTTGTCGTTCGAAGGTCTGGATATTCTTCTAAGCAAGTTCTTAAATAGTTTCCATTAGGTTTTCTTGTGAAAGTACTATTGTAACTTACAAGTTTTGACTAGTGGAATGATTCGATAAGAACCCGGAGATGTAGGCAATTGCCGAACTCCGTAATCAATCATTGTGCAATTTTCTTTATTGTCTTGCATTAATTTTTAAATTGATTACTTAAAAGGAGAAAATTGTCGGCAATAATTAAAGCCTATAAGGGTCCGAGATCAGGTAGAGAAAAACTTGATTATTTTTAGATTAGAAAACCCCTATGGATGTTCAAAAATGATAACTAGGTTTTCCCCTTTTCTTAAATCACTAAGAAACCCGACACATTGTTGGGACTTTGAGTCCATCAAACACCTCCAAAAATCCAAAACATTAGGCGAAACTTTGCATTTGTTTTGCAATATGAAAAATCAAACACAATGTAGGAAGTACCTTAGTGTTTGTCACTTAAATATCTCGACACACTATTAGAAAAGGGGACCTATTTCGCACTTTAAAAAGTTTGAAACAAATGAGTTATATTTCAAGACTTAGTCGATTATCCCCAGTGTTTCATTGCATTGATTCGGGGATTTATCATGATGGAAAAATCCTAACAATTTTATGTCGAGGTTTTTGACATTTCTATCATCATGAAAACTCTATTATCTTTCAAACATGGATTCATTGATCCTTAAGACTAACTTTATTCTCAAAATAGTGAAAAAAAAGAAGAGGAGAAGAAAGCAATGAAAAATAAAAAACAATTCCAACACCAAAGGTAAAAAAAACAAGATGAAAAACATCCAAAGAACACCTTAAAAATCAAAGGAAACCAAGAAGAGGAGAAAAATTTACCAAAAAATGAGGTGGGCTCGAACAAAACTCGAAGAAAATTGATGCGGGAGCATCCTATAAATAATTCATAAGGACATTAGTCTAGTTTTTCAAGTGTGATAGCTGTGTATTGTAAGTCATTAGTTTGTTGTCTAATTATCCGTATTGGTGTCTAGACCTTTCAAATTTCAAATGGAGCATTTCCCTCCATTTTTCACTATTTGAATATATAGGTCATTTTGGTTTGTTGAGGTCATTTTAAACACTCTTGAAGCTTGAGAACCTTATAAGAAGGGCATAATGAGATAATATGAGGCATTAGGACCTTCTAGGTCACATGTCATGAGGAGAGTTCGTAATTCCAAGTTTAGGTCTAGTAGGTACAAGTAACTCCTTTGAGGAAATATTATGATGATTAAGTTTTCTAATTGATCGAGAGGTAGAAAACTCAAGTAAGGGTGGTGAAAAGACTATATGACACATAATGTAATTGAAATCCTTCATTCTATTTGGATATGAATCATTTTGTAAAGTTTCAAGAGTAGAGTAAATGAGAAAAACTCAGGTTTATGAGAGTTTTTACATGCTTGTGTGTATTGAATCAGTCTTGTGACCATTCCTTATATAATTTTGTATTGGTTATTGTACATGCTTAATCTCATAGTTTAAAGAAATATGATCTTAAGCTTGTTCATGAGCATTGAGTGGTTTTAGTGTTTCTTGAGCATTATTTCCCCTTTTGATTGTGTGAAGGTTTTGTGCAAGGTAGTTGTATGCAACTTTGTACACACAATAGAAAAGGATTTGAGATTAGTATGAGGTCCTTGTTTTTTTATATCAGGCATGTTTGTATATTGCCTGTGGCAGAGGTTGTAGCCCTTAGTTGGTCAAGAGTAGACCACTGTAGTGATATGTGATCTTCATGTAGATGATCTACATCCCTGGAAGTATCATGTGGTTTTCATGTTTGGAAAATGGAGTATATGAAGCTTAGAGTTGTATGTATGCTAAGTTCTTCGAGAGAAATTTTGCCTTATAGTTTTCTATATGTTGAACAAACCTAGTTGATTGTACCATACCATACCACTATAACAAGCAAATGCATTCTAGCCAATGGTAATGATGATTTAAATTGGAAAAGGAAGGCTTGTATGTGAGATTTAGGTACCGTAGAATGTTAATAAACATGAAAGGATGTATACCAACTTGTTGGATATACAAATTATGCTATGTTTTCATGGATGACATCTATAACCTTGCGTCTAAATGAATCTATAGGTCAATACTATGAACATATCGATAAAAAGATGGTCTTATGTGGTTCCCACCTATGCTTTGTAAGGAAACCTCTTTCCCCTTGTTATTACAATCCTTCATGTAAAGTTTGAAGCTTTGAATCAAAGTATAAGAAGTTTTTGGGTGAATCTTGTCTCTCGGGTTTGATCTGTAGGCAACATTCAAGATAAGATAGGGTATGAGAGTGGAACACTAAAACTAGAATATTTTTGCACAAAAATTGGAAGTAATGTTAATGGGGAGGTGAAAAAGGATATTTAAGAAGAAGTTTAAAGTTTCATCTGGGAATTTACAAGAAAACTTGACAAGTATCCTCCGAGAACAAAGCAACACAGTCAAATACCTAGTCTTGAGAGTAACTTAACAAAGAAAGAGTAAGTCAACAAGTTGGGGGACCAAAAAGTGAACATTAAATCTTGAATTTAGTGAACCACGATCACAATCTGTTTTGTCGAGGTTTGGGAAATTCCTAAACTTGAAACTATGATCATGGTCCTCGATACAAAAATAAGCGGCCGTGACCCTCATTTCCCCCACCATTTTCTCCAAACCACGATTTTTTTCCATTGTTGACACTCGTGCTTTGCATTACCCTTCCAAATTGCATTTTTATTCGGATCGCGATAATTTACATGATTCCGCCAAGATGAAGAGGTAAGCCCTCATTTTGATCAATTTTCTTACATTTTAGGTATTTTGTGTGGCTTTCATGGGTTTTTCAATCTTTTGTTTATGTATAAAATTTCTTTGTTTTGTCAGTTGTTCGGCAAGATACTAA
This sequence comes from Taxus wallichiana var. yunnanensis, assembly GCA_018340775.1. Taxonomy (NCBI): domain Eukaryota; kingdom Viridiplantae; phylum Streptophyta; class Pinopsida; order Cupressales; family Taxaceae; genus Taxus; species Taxus wallichiana. The sequence goes on from CM031243.1 coordinate 757,207,256, forward strand.
TCCTCCAATTTGTCCAAACCTTCCTCCACTTCCTCAAAATCCTCATCAAAACCCTCCTTGAACGTTCCTTTACCTCCCATGGCTCCTATCGTCCCCGCAGAACCACTAGGAACCCAAGGTGATATGATTACAAAAATTCGAGAAAATAAAATTGCCATTTAGAACCTTATTGACACTATCAGACAAAATCATTCTACAAATCCAATCCGTATGAATTTAGCCAACACACTCCAAACACCGATTGGAAAATTTAACTCTGCAAAAAACCAAATAGATAGATGAAAAACTTTTAGAGATGATTGTAGACGTTGGTATGCGGCAGATTATCACATGCGGTCGTGAAAGATAATTTTTTTGGAAAAGACCACATTTGTGCACTATTTACGGACCCCAAAACTAATGCCCCCCTCACAACTAATTGCAAACAGTTCCATATCCATTAGTGTCACGACGACTAGATTAAGAATAATTTTTGGGACTGATGGTGGATGGTTTTTGATTATCCACCATGAAACAACAACGAGGTTCCTATTTATTTTTGAAGAAATTGTATTGTGAGTTTGTGCTTAATGAGGTCCCTAATTATTTTGACTTTTATGGGTTTTACGGTCAAGGAGGTGGCTCTGCCGCAGATTAGACCAAATGCATGTATTGCTTTGTGAATGCCTTTAAATGTTATGGTGAATGTTGTTATTAGACTGTGGAGAACTATTATCACCCTCTCTAATATGAATTTTGCTTCCATTTTCACACATTGGAGAGTTCTTCTCATACCCTTCTTTTGGTGTATCACCTCACGTAATGTAGATTCCTATTATTTTTATGCTCTTTCTCTTGCCATGGTCCCTTGGAAGTGGTAGATTAGGAGTAGTTAGTAGTTTTATTTTAGTAGAGTTAGTTTACAGTAGGAGTAGTAAGAAGAAACAACTTTCTCTGGAGGCATATCTCAAGTAGCAAGTCCCACAACTTGGAGATAGTACCCATGTTACCCACTCACACCGTGAGCTCAAACACATAGACTTGTGCAAATTAGAGGCTCCTTTGATTCGGTGATAACACTTTCTCTCATAATTCTGATACAACATTTGATTTTTTAGATGTGGATTCAACAACTTCTTATGCTTACTTGGAGTTGTTGCAGATGGATGACTAGTCTCTTGTAAAGAGCTAGTATTGTTTCTAGTAGCATTAAAAACCTATGTAGGACTTTGTAAGTACTCAAAATATTCTTCAAGGATCTTCCCCCTTTCACTTATTACCCTTTTGTCTACTTGACCAAAGTCAACATACATCTCATTCTCAAAAAAATTACAATCCCTTGAAATAACTAAAGTTTTACTAGTAGGATTATACAACTTGTATGCTTTTCTTTCATCACTATAACCAATGAAAATATAAGCTACACTCTTGAATTCAATTTTTACCTATTTTGATTAATATCATGAAAAAACCAACCAAATACATTTAAATGAGATACATTCAATTTTGAATCATGTCAAGCCTCGTAAGGTGTCTTGTCTTTGATTGCCATGTACTGACTCATTTTTATGATGTAAACAACAATCTTTATTGCACTTTCATTGCAAAAACATATTTCCATGTTATGATTTTATAACATATTAATTTCTAATTCCATGATGGACCTATTCTTTATTTTAGTCACACTATTATGTTGTTGCATGTAAGGAGCTATTAACTACCTCTTGATGACTTGTGAAGGACAAAACTCAAAACAATCATTAGCACAAAATTATCCACCTCAGGGTATTCTTAGGGTTTTTTATGGAATTCCCACTTTATTTTTCAAACAAATATTTGAAATTTTTAAAAATTTAAAAATATCCACTATTCTCTTTTAGCATAAAAAACCCACATTAACCTTGTAGCATTATCAATAAAAGAAATTAAATACAAATTATTACAAATACTTTTGTAAGATATCTTTAGTCCACACAAATCTAAATGAATCAACACCAAAGGTTTGTTTTATCTCAATTTTATGATATGGAAGGACCACCTAGAATTTTTTCCAATAATACATGACTTTCATACAACATCATTCATTGAGTATAAGTTGGGAAGACCTCTTACCATACCCTTTATGTAAAAAATATGTAATCTTTTGAAACTGATATGACCATATCTTGAATGCCAAAATAAATTAAAATTCTCAATAGTGGAGAGACAAGTACATAAATTATTTAAATTTATATTTAACGAAACATATTATTGCTTTCCATGTCAAATTTTACAATCAATCTATTTCAAAATTGCTTATTAAAAATTGAACAAACCACATCTTTAAAAATCAATCTAAAACCTTTTTCAACTAGTTTTCCAACACTGATCCAATTATGATTCACACTTGAAGAAAAACCACACATAACTAATTTCACCCTTACCTTTACTTGAGTTGATTTTTATGTTTCGCCTTCCTTAAATTTGAATGGATTTTCATCCCTTAAATGGATTTGACTTTTGAAGGTGTCATATAGCATGTTTAAAATCTCTTTTGACTTGCCATGTGATTTGAGCAACTTGAATCAAGAAACCACATATAATTGGCATCCTCTTTTCCAACATTTAATGTGAAACAATAATTTGATTCCTTTTTCATATCATTTTATTCAGCTTAGATTGCCTTCTTATCACCCTCTTGATTAGCTTGATTATTTCTTTGCCAAATTTCTTTTAATATTTTATAAAGTGTTCGGGTTTTTAACATGATGAAAAATAAAGGATCTATCACTCTTCCCTATGAAATTTTATTGTTCTTTCCCCTTTGAATTATATCTATTTGAATTTTTCTAATTTCTAATTTTAAATATTTTTCCCTTGTCTTTGAAATTCTAACCTTGGTTTCAAGTACAAGCTCTGTATTTCTGCATAATATTCATCTTATCTTTATGGGATGAGAGAGAACCTACTAATTCAACAACATGTGTAATGTTCATATCATTACAATCTTCAAGAGTGATCACAATATGCGAGACATATTTGTGTCAAATATCTCAAACTATTTCTCACAATAATTTTACCTTTAATGGTTTATCCAGAAACACTCATTCTATGAGCCATATCATTTACCCTTATGCAATAATATCCTACACCTTCACTTTATGCCAGTTATAAATTTTTAAAATTCATTTCAAAGGTTTGGATTTTTATTCTATTAGCTTAATAGATACTTGATATGAAGTCTCCAAGGTATCCCATGCTTCATGAGCATTTTTACAACCAACAATTCTAGGGTAGATGTTAGGATCTATAACACTATAAAGATAAAAGAAAGCTTAAGCATCAACCTTCTCTTCATCCTTTTTCATTTATGCTAATCTTGATAGAGAATATTCCAAAAGGTAGGTGGTTAATAATCATTGACAATATTTTACTAAAACCCCTTCCAAAAAACTAATTCTCTTGATTGATCCCTTAAATACTCAAAGTTGTCCCCTTTGAAAATATGGATATTCATGGAAATAGAAGTGACAAAATCCATTATTTGAAGAACCTTACCATGATACTAAATGAAAATGTTGGAATGGTTGTGGAAGGATAATAAAAATAGTAACTTGAAGTGTTGATCAACCTTTGATATAACCTAGAAAGAAGCTCTATATCATCCAAACAAGGCCCATGAAAACTATTGATTAAGCTAGTGTAATTTCTTGTGTACTTGATCAAACTATGCAATGTATTGACCATTGAACTTTAAAATAATATTTTTAAGCCTATTGGTTATTAAATATAAATACATGAATTAAAAAAGGTAAAAAACACTTGCACAAATTGCAATAATGGAGCACTATGACACCTTCCTTTTGGATGTGATTTTATTAACAAAAATAGGATAAATTTAGGAATTAAAACTCAACTTGCAAATTAATTTAAACTAAACATGAAACAACTAATAATATGATAATAATCTTAAACTAATTTTGGACTTCTAGTTAACTTAAAAATAGACTCATGCAATCCATGGACAAAGTCAACATGCAAGAAGTTTTTCCAAGAATAGAATTATGCAAGCTAGACATGCATTCAAAGCCTAATTATAGATTTTTCTAAAAGAGTGCGCCCAGGTCCCTAGATATAGGTATTTTCAGAAAAATATCACACGTGCTATTAGCTTAGAAAGTGTTTCCCTCCTCTTTTAGGTATGAATTCACATTAATTTATACTTATCCATAAATTGATAATTGATAGTCTATTTTTAGTTTTTTAGGTATTTTTGGAAATCAATAAAAATCAATTATTTGATCCTCATCATCTAAACAAACACATGACTGAAATAAATAAGTCCTAAAACGTCTTAAGAGCCTATTTTTAAAGTATTTATAAAAATATAAATTATCTAAATTTAGTGGCATTTCAAATGCCAAAATTGGCATCATTCCTAACACTCAACAAGACACCATGTAACAAAAAAGAAGAAAGCAACCCAAGAAAGGAAAGAACATGAAAAATATAGAGAGAATATCAAGACCCATAGTAGGGTCAAATTAATAGTCCCAAAAATTACGTTGCAACAAATGTAGAGTACGCCTTCTCCTCCATTTCCTCATAGAGTAAGAAATCCTCTAGAAATGGGAAAATTAAGAAACACTTGCGCATGCCATGCAAGTAGAGACAAAGGTTACAAATCTTGAGTGTGCAACTACTTCTAGAGTGCACAATAAATCCCACATAAATTTGAGGAACAAAAACAAGAAGATTTTGAGTATAAACGAAGAAGGAAGTTGTCAAAGATGCTCTAAAGGAAGCAAAATAACAAGAGCACATTGTGAAGGAAAAATCACACTTGCATAAAGATAAATAAGTAAAAGTTGTGAAGAAGGCATAGGTAGAGATAAAATAAAAGTAAGAGGAGGAAGATAAAAAGTAGAAAAAGATGTGTTAGAGTAGAAAAGTCAAGCCAATGCACACACAAAAACACAAAAATATATTTTGGAGAAATGGTATTAGGAAGAAGAAAATAGGAACCAAGAAGAAGAGAAAGCAAATTAAGAAAGATAAGAGAAGGAAAAGACATATGCAAAAATAAAGACTAAAAAAGAGGAAGAGGATAAGAAGAAATAAGAAGAAGAAAAAAGGAAGATAAAAGAAATAAAGGTTGTGAGAGAAAAATGAGAAAAAGAGGAGAAGGATAAGAAGGAAAAGGACACACAACACACTATGAAGGAAAGTGCGAATGAAGAAGAGGAATTTGGGACTATAATCAAACAACCACCACTACAGTCAAATATATAAGCAAAACACAAGTAGAAAGTGAAGAAATATATGGATATTGTGCAGTCCACAATAACTCCCCCAACATAATCCACCACCGCGTATATTTAACCGAATTCAAAAGTTAGTACCACAAAGATTCCACCCTCGAGTGTTAAGAAAACCACTTTAAAATAAATTGTTGAAGGGGACACAATATTTTTGTGTGGGCATCACAATCAAAAACAAACACGAAGTGTAATTTAGTCCTTCTTTCATCTCATAATACACTATAGTTCCCTATATTTCCCAGACAAGTTTGTAAGGCACGACATCACAAGCATTATTCAACAAAATTGAGGTAGATATCAAGAAACTATAATTAAAAACATAAAATAGAGGGGTACACACACTTCGAGGAAAATATTGGTGCATTGAAAATGAAAATGGCACAATATATAATAAAGTTTCAATATTAATTATCATATCGAAGATAATTGTCCACAATTTGTCACCAACACAATAGTTGAGCAAGTAATGAGTGATGTAATGAAACTAACCACTCTAGTTGGTAAACTTGTGGATAATTGGAAGAAACAAAATAGAGTAAATAAATTTCATGTGTAGGTAATGTAATTAAAGAAATAAGTGAAGGATGTAGTTTAGAGCTTACAAGAATACATCAAGATGCTCCAAAAGGATAAAGTACAAGAAAAAAAATTCATATTTGAGCTCCTAGATATGAATGCACAATTGTATGAAATTATGACAAAGAGCAAGGATGATACTGATAATTGGTAACAACATATAAGTGAACATGTTTATGGAGAAAATGAATAATAGATGGAAAATACGTTACAAATATCCTTTTAGTCTCGAGACAATGATAGTGACAGAGTGTGGGAATGTGAATGTAATATGTTGTGTAATAGATTTATAGGAGGCTAGCATAATACATGTGGGATTGAATGAAAGTACTTATATATGACATATATAATTTGATTACTCTCCATGATGAAGATATAGACAATGCCAAAGAGGATTTATTTTATGAAGTAATGCAAAAATTGTCAAAATTGTAGATATATTTTTGTTATGTGACTAAATCTCCACATATTAATAAATATGTAAAGTGGTAGAGATAAAGAAAGGTTAATAAAAGCTTACTTAAAAGTAATATTCCATGTTATATATCTTGTAAAAAGACATGGTCAAATAGGGAATGATTCTTTGTAAAATATTAATATAACTTGATTTAAGGTTGAATAAGAATTATCATGTGAAACTATAAATTAATTAAATAGTGAAAGGGCGTGTTGGCTATAACTACCCCTTATATATATTATAAAAATGGTGACTACCTAATGGATGAGGAAAAATGGAATTGAAATGAAAATAAACATTGCATTTTAGAAACCTCGAGAGTAGAGATCATAGATCAAGTATCTTGCAAGTGATATGGGGTGTATAGAGTGCATTTGATTGGAGGTATAAGGAACACCTAAGATATTCTGACTAGGGTTGGATAATTGTTTGTACACTTGTTCACAATACATAATCTGATTTTGTACAAGTTTTAATGTGTTGGAGTGTTTCTACTCAACATGGTTGTATAGCCATCCATTGGAGACTCTCTAGATATGCACTTGGACCCTCTTGATATTAATGAAATAAATACTTTAATGTTTATTTTATAACTCTACTCTTTTCTTATTTTATAAGCATATGTGTAAACTGTTTATTAAATCATTACATACTGACATTAATCTTAATATTTCTATAGATTTATATTTTTAGGTCATAATTTTAGAATTTTGTTAAAATATGTCACTTACGGGAATATTGGTCATGACAATTTTGGTAGAGTGAATGAAGCCCTCACAAATTGGAATACGTACAAGAAAAACCTTGAATTATATCTTCCCACTACAAAGATAATAAAACATACTCACAAGTAATTCCTCCTACATATCATTCTCCAAAAAATCAACGTAGGGAAACCATATCATCTACATTCATCACTCCACCAATTCACCTAACTACAATCAAGAATCTCGAGAAAAGACAATTAAAAATGGGAACATAACATTTTGAGGTAGTAATAAATTTTGAAGTATCATTGCATAAATTTTCATAGATGTTTATAAGCATGTCATCATATATTGAAAACCCTTAAGCTTGGTCTATGACAGATTTTCCACATATTGAAAACTTGAAAGGTAGTATATTGTTAAATATACATAATTAAAAACCTAAGACGATGGTTAAGTAGTGTATAAAGGATGAAAAATGGTAAATATATTCCTCTATCTTGTTGTGAGCAAAGTATCATAGTGCGTAGCATAATTAAAAATTTTGAAGGCCAAAAAGGTAGAGTAAAACATCTCCCATGAACATCAAATCATATTTTTTCTCAAGACAAGACAAGTATTTAAGTCTGGGAAAGTGTTGGGAGTATATAAGGGTTTACAAGATATCATGTATATGTTTTGTATATTTTCACAATAATAATATGTATGATGATAAGTATTTAATTTTGGGAAAGTTTTGGGACTTGTGCAAAGTATCTATAAGATGCATGGAAGGGGTTTAGGAAGATTTAAGGAAGATTTGGAGGTTTAGGAACAAACTATGTAAAAGTGGGTTTTCGGGTGTAAGGAGTAAATGGTCAAAATTAGAGCATGAAATTCACCGAGATGATTTTACGAGATCTTAAATAAGATAATAGGTAATAAAATATGCATTGGAAATATGACATAATTCTCTACATGGTGGAAACATCGTATCTTTAACAAGACCTAATTGTTTATAAAGGCAACTCGATCTTAACAGACACACCTTGTTGTCTTGAAGAAAAAGGTGGAAATTTTTAGCTATGAAAGAAGAATTGAAGTTTGAAACCCATACCATTATTCTCAAAATTTTCTTGGGATTCAAAATCATATAACACTTCATGTGAAAATACCTTACGGAGCTTCAGAATCGTCTCTCTAAGTTCTCTCTCATACTTAGCACAAACTTTTGAGTGACACATGTCATCATCTGGATTCATGGAACAATTTTATGTCCCTCTTATCCATTTCCAAAGGGTTCAAAAACATTTTACCACCTCATCCCCACTCTTTGGTTCCCCATGTGACCAGCTTTAGCCCGACGGGTGCTTATCGAGCTAAACTCATATCCCTCTCCTCGTACCATGTAGTGACAAGTGTTATGATGGTTGAGGAAGGAATTTATCATCCCCATTCTAAATGGGACATGGGGTACATAAAATTTCACCCCATCTCATGCCCTCCTCTAGTTCTTCATACATATAACTTCCAGCTCCCGATGCCAAAGTATGCCTTTCTTCATCTCTCCTTCCTTGCACCTCACAGGTGACACTTGTTATGATATACTTGAGGTGAATTTTCTTTTCCCCATGTCCCCAATCTCAAGGTCATAGAGGGTAAACAAAAATTTTCCCCATATTCAAGGCATCTAACCCTAGTTTCACCCACCATGTTTTCTCTCACCCGCGGTCAAGTTGCATTAGGCGAGAAGGAAAGAATGTCATGTAAACACATTTTTAAACTAATTGTTTGGCATTCTTCATCCATCCTCCATTTCTACATATTCAAAATATTAAATACTCCATTAATTTCTGCCATGATGTAGCAACAAAAGGAAAGTGAGGTCCTTCTTCACTTCTTGGGATCCGATGGGTGAAATCACTTGCAAATGGAGAAAACAATCCCCAAAAAATCCAGTTTCACGTGAAGAAGGAAAAGATGTCATCATGACCAAAAAATGAAATGAGAGATTCATGGAGAAAGATGAGGAAAATATCTCCTAAAAGTGGGCTGAAGTGAGCTAACCGAGCTATCAAGACATGCAAAATCACCATGTGAAAAATTAAAGGAATCACCTCATTCCATTCCAACCAATAGCCACTTCTCAAGAATCTCATTCGGATACAATCATGTATTCACATTTTGAGAGTCTGTTTTTGGTTAATGAAAGTTAAGAATCGAGAGGTTTGTGCATCATGGAGATGATTTGTGATCACTAAGGTCAATTGTAAAATCCTAAGGAGGGGGTAATTGATCCTAATTCTTGTTGTAAGATCAAAATGGAATCATCACGAGTGATACCCATATTCATCTCAGGATCACATTGAGAGTTCTCACAAAAGTGTTCCTAAACACTCATTTGGAAGTTTGAATTATTCGTGCATCTTTGTAGAAGGAGGATATTATGATCACCATGCCTCAAATGAGAAATTTCTTCATCGAGTAATAGATTAGTTAATTCATTTCTTCTCTTCTCTTCATTCCTCCTCCTCTTCTCTCCCCCTTTCTAATCCTTCATTGTGTATAATCATGATATTTTTTTTTATTCACTTAAGTGACTCTTTAATTTTGAATTGTAAAAGTCCCTTTTGATTTATAAAAAGGGGACTTATTTCCTCACTTCCTAGGAATATGTAAATTCACAAGTGGAATGAGAACATGAAGATTCATGTGGGGGTAGATGATAAAAAAACCACAATGCTATAAATTGGGATGGCTTATCCATTCCAAAATGATCTTGAAAGTTATGTTTTTCTATAGAAATTGTGGATTGTTGTAATTTTTGAGCTTGGTATCACCACTGCACAAGAAATAAAAGATACATTTATTCCATTTCATTTTCTTATGCTTTCCTCTATTGTCTCTCTTTTTTGTAACTTTACAAGCATAGTGATCTTGAATAACAAAAAAGGAACTTGGTGTCCTCGATTGATGAATCTAAACAACAATGTGTCTATGGTTTGTTAGTCTTTCTATTTCCTACATTGTTGTTTTCCTCTAATTAATTGTGGACCTACTCTAGTTATTGTGTGTGAACTCTACTAATTCCTACTCACAATAATAACTATCTCTTTACTAATTTCTATCCTTTATCCCTCATCACTTTGAAAATTCCTCCTCGTATTCCATAAAAGCACTTTGTCATGAGTTTAATGAAGTGTTACTATGTTATCCTTGGCCTATTTGGCCACCCCATAGAGTTAGGATATTTTACATTCAATAATGAGAGCTTCTCTATACATAAGAAGGAGGGGCATAGCCCATGAGCATTCTTTGGAAACACAAAGTTTGCAACACAAATAATTATTTCACCAACATAAATGTAAATGTATTATTTATACTTGATAAAGTTAAATAAATTAATTCTAATGGGATGTGGGTGAATAGTGGTTTATAATGTATTCTAGAACTCAATTTTGACACATTATGCAAGGGATAGGGATGATTGGAAATAAGTATATATTATTGGGGTGTCTACACATATCCATTTCTTTCTATTATGCTCATATCTAGAATATGGACCTATAATAGTGTGCAATTATCAATATACAACTAATACAATATTCAAAACCCTAGATGGTGAGAGAGTCCTATAAAAATAATGGCGGGTGGATTGTGGGCACCCCTGCATACTAGTGACATTTCCTCTACTCCAAAGAGGTCTCAAAATGCATGTCATTCTTACTTATCATGTGATATCTATAATGCATGAAACCAAATTGATAACCATGATCTTACAATAATGTGATTGTACTTGATACTTTACCTATCTTGACTTGACTTTGGAAATGTGCCTTTTGTAATTACAAACCTGAGTGGATAAATGCACTAGAATGAGTATGTTGAGTATACAAAGCTCAAAAGATTCTTGGAGCATCTTATATTATGATTTCTCTTAGTATTTTCTCATTGGGATGTTAGGTTCCAAGTAGAATGAATGCCCTCCTTTCAAAAGTAGGATATGAATAACTTGCTTAAATATGTGTTCTAGATATAGAAAACTTGTGAAAGACCTACAAGAAATGTACCAAAGAGATTGAAATCAAGAAAATGACCATTGGAGAGAAAGGGACAAAATATTCTATGTGATTCCATAACGTATGGATGTTATAGCCATTTCTAGGTGTTTTGGTCCCAGATGCATGTAAAAATGATATGAGAATTGGGATTGTAATGTGTGAGGGTATAACCTAATTTTATGGATTTATATGACTATTATACAAATAAGGAGGTTGTGTATGCAAGAAAGAATGAGTGTGAATAGCCGAGGGATAGCATAATTTGTCAAATTAAACAAGTGTAAGATAGTGCAACAATGTTGTACTTTTTATGTTGTTGCGAAGACATGAATTACTAAAATGACTGTCTACATTTTCCCTCCTTTAAGTATGGAATTGAAAATTTCATGCTTTAAGGAAACTCACCTAAGTGTGTATACACACTTTTCCTTCACTCGAGTCACCTTTTGTTTGTGTTATGAATTTGTCTTTATTCTGTTGAGTTTATTTTCCTAGGATGAGTACCTACATAGAAAAGTGTACTCAATTTCCATAGTATAGAAAGTTGAATCAGACTTGAATTTTTTTAACTTAGTATGAAAATAGTAATATCTAAATAGAAAGAAAAGGAAAATGTACACCTAATTTTTCTAGGAGAGAGGTAGAGAGAGTACTCCCACTATCATTACCACATATATTTTTCAACTTTTTGTTTGAGTTGGTTTGAAAGAATTGGGGGTGATCATTCCCCAAGTGGAATGTGTTAAGGAGAAAAGAAAGAAGTGTAAATGCACCCACATGGTGATGAGAAATATATGGGGAGAGTCCTATTTTCTCTGTGTCCCTTCATAAAAATAAGAGAAATGATAAGTCAAACCTATGAGGATAACAACCACCTTGACACTTCCCAAGACCCATGGATAAGTTTCATTACACATGAACACAAAACCAATTGATTTGTAAATGATGACATAATATACCAATGAAATGATAGCTTACACGTACTCTTTGTGCCATCATAACCTAAACTATACCTTGTAATATGTCAACGAAACTTTGGAAAAATTCCATAAATTTCCACTGAGAAATTGTACTAACTAAGAAAATTATTAAATTTTCCCTAGGAAGGAAGTGTATGGAATGGACCATAGAGTTAATATGTTGTGGTCCTCATATATTTTTGTCTATGTATATTTTCTCACCCAATTCTATTTCTGATCCTTTTTGGACCCATGATCTATTTGTTTCATGTACAATTTATTTTGTTTCCTGATTTTAAGCTATTATGAGGGTGAAATATCACCCAATAGTTTCTCCCTTGTTTGTGGCATATGAGATAGAATAATGTGAGTGCGGCTCAAACAAGAGGACTTGTAGCTGATGTGCTCATGTGTTTTAGTATTCCTTTAAGGGAAATAAGGGAGTGTGCATGGTGTATACCATAGCACATACATAGTAATATAATATAAAAACTAGCAAAGTGTTAGTAACAAGTAACATAAAAAAAACAATAAATGTAAGTAAAAGCATGCAAAGAAACACAAATAGAACTACAGGGGAAAAAAATAGGTCATATAAATTGGACACCACTCGGGATGTCGCAAGATAATCGAGGAAATTAAATATAATAAGCAAAAATAAAGTAACATAGGGCATTTCCCATTGAGAGAGAATGTGAGAATGAGGATCAAGCGGGATGACACACATATCAAACAAGCTACACTCAAACAACAACGTGATAGAGTTCCATGAGGAAGAAATTATTCAACCTTCAAATGTTCATGAAAAATAAAAGTGTTTACTCATAATCATAGATTAAAAAAGGGGTACAAATAGGAGTGTTGTGTAACTCCTAATAAAATACCAATCATTCCTCCATAATGGAGAAGAGGAGTTACATTAAAAAAATGGAAAGTAACTCTGTATGAAACAATGACGCACATACATTGATGCCTATGACAGAATATATGATGGAATCTGTCATACCCCCTAAGACACCTAAGATCTATGACCTCACCTAAGTGATATGAATCACCAACCGATGTGGATGTTATAGTGAGACAAAAGGCAAGTACACACACCAACAACCCCCTTAATCGTAACTTAGGATGAGGTGGAAAGTAAGAAATGATAAATTAGTCCCGTAGCTATGTCGATGAGGTATCCATGTACAATAAGGAACTCAAGTAATGGAGGAAACCCTGGTTGGAAAAACATCCACTCACAAGAGATAGAAGACTCCCTAAGAACCTAAGAAAGATGCATCATATGGGGCCCAAAACTAAACTTCGATAAGGTAACCATGTACAAAATTCAATCTCTTTGGAAATGAAAGAAGATAATAAAGGAAGGAGACAAGAGAGATAAGAGTATGTGAAGCCACGGTTGGATCCAAAATTAGCAAATCTATGAAGTCTTCAAGAATAGTGTTGATGATGTGGTCCTCAAACTAAAGATTGAAGAAGATCCATCCATAGCAAACAATGTTCCTCCCATTAGGAATGATAGAAATGGAGTACTTGGAATTCCACCCACTCCGTGAAGGAAACCGAATGAGTGGAAAGGAACTAAAGGTAGTGCCATGAGTGTAGAAATGTTAAAGTATGAGAGGGAATTTTTTTTGAAAGGATGCCCAAGTGAAGTGAAGGTAAAGTAACAATCCCCATAATAATAGAAAGAGGATCCACAAGCAAGGGTAGATTGATGATGATATCTTAAATAGTGGAAGTGATAAGAGTCCTAGAAGGGGCACTCCCAATAAAAGAGATGAAGGAATCCTCTGAAAGACACAGCAGAATGATGACAAACTCCTTGTACTGCATCACAAGTAATAAAAATGAAGAGACAACTAAGGTCCTGGAATATACTCGTCCAAAGAGGGAGGCTCAAAAATAAAATAGAAATGTCGACATGTATGAATCATTGACACATAAAGGAGGAGGAGTTGAAGAATCCTCACACACCTTGTAAGTGGAATAGAGGCGAGATGTAATGATGGTATGAGGCTAGGGATAATATTTCTTGATGTCTAATAGGAAAAGAGGGTGTCAACGTTATCTATAAGGTGGCCAAGAGAAGGAGGAGAGGAGTCTTCCTCGGTACTATCCTCATCATAACTATAAGAAGAAACCTCATCGTCAGGGGATAGGAATAATAAAATATGTGTTAGCGAATTGTCATCACATGTAGAGGGAGAGGAGATAACTATATTAGTAGGAGAAACATTAGTGAAAATTTCTAAAGGCTTTTCAAATAGGAAATGAAGAATGATCCAAATAGGGTGAGGATAATTTGAGTGCACCATATGAAGGTGGAGAGGCTTGGAGACATGTATCAATAAGCAACTAGGAAAATTTTCACACTTTTCAAACTAGTCTTCAAGACTATAATGATCAATAGGTGCAGGAACTACCCCATACATAAAGGGATAAAGGCCCTCCCGAGTAAGATAAAATTCTATGTAAGCATGACATGATTTGTAATTATTTACTCCAAGGAGAAGATTTGGAGGCTAAGAAGCGATCTTCCAAAGCTCAAGTATGGAAAGGACATCCTCCACTGTGCATCCATGAAAAGAGAAAGAAGTGCAGATAAGAAAAGAAGGGTGCAAGAACACATACAAGGTTGTCAGATGTCGGACTTAGCCAAGAATGCATTTGCATATAATACAACACCCAAGAACAATGATAACCCCCATGTTTGTGGCACTTTATAAGTAGTGAGTTGATTAGAATAAGGTGTGTTCGAAAGCGACTTGAGATAGTTGACTACTCACCTTGTAGTAGGTAAACAATCACATAAGAGTGGAGGCCACATTAAGTCTCATTCAGAAGCATTGAACAACACACAAACATGCATAAAAGGGAGAAATCAAGGAATAAGGGGGTAAAATGATTTAATAAAATATGAATATTTTATTAAATATAAATATTTTATTAAAATATGAATGCAAAGATCTACTATAACTGATAAACAATGAAATATGAATATCAAACAATTTATAAATTTTAGTTATAAAAGAAAATGAGAGGGATAAGACACTTATCTCAATTTTGCTTATCCCAAGTAAGTCTAAATGTATAATGTGATGAAATAGAGCACAGAGATAATCGTAATCAAGATCATAAAAATGTAGAGATGCTCGTAATGCCTAGACACGGGTGCCTAGGCAAGGATAGGGGCACCCATAGGTGCCCAAGATCTCTATGTGGGCACTGAGTCCATAAAATGGTCAAAACCTAGTTCCATAGTGTCACTGGGGGCTTCACACTTGTTCTCTTTTAGTCACCTTTATGTCACACTTGGATTACTGGGTGCCTGTAAATCTACACACAAATATCCTCCTGCAAAACCCTAAAAAGACATCAAATCCTAAAAAATAAAGATGCAAAATGAGGGGTTAGATTGTCCTCAACTATCACAATGGTGAACTTACGATTGAGTGCTGCACTACATCTTAGACCCAATGTAGTTATATGTTATTTTGTGTGCAATAGTGCTCCTAGGTCTCCCTCGCACCAATGATGCCAAAATAGTGGGCGATAGCTAGATAAAATGTAAATGTGTGGATGGAATAAAATGAAATCCCCTTCCTATATAGTGTGTATGTAGAGTAATGCACCCAAATGCAGTCCCTTGAGATATGTAGATAGATATCCCTTGATAATAATTTCCCCCATTATAATGGTATGTATGTTGTGTTTATATAAGGATCTCTTGCTTGAATTTCAACACTAATGACCTAACATTCGACTAGTACCTTGGGATATGAGAGGGAAAACTGAAAATACTAACCTCAAATGTCAAAAATAAGATCAAACATAAAAAATACATGGGCACCCAGATGGAGGAGGCTTGCCAACTCTAGTCTGGGCGTGTCCGAGAGACAAGTGACGAAAAATGAGTGAAGAATGATAGACATGGATCCTTGTGACCTAAGAACTAGGTGTATGAGTGATAAGTATGAAAGATAAAAGCAATAAAAACCAACAAGACAAGTAGATGGACTATGGAATGGGTCACTAGTGAATAATTTTCTTACGCAAGATCCATATATAAAATAACATACTTGGCGGTATAGTAAATAGTAGTAAGTGTGTGATTTTGTGTCTACATTTTCCCCACTTTATGTTGGTGAGTGAAAGCTCGGTAACATAAAGTAGATAGATATGCATACCTGAGAGAAGTTTGGAGAAAATCCCATGTTGTAAAAGTACATGAAGATGTGGTATAAGTACATGCGAATGAGAACACATAGTGCGGCGAACCATGGATCAACATGTTGATCCATGTGGCATGCATAACGAGAGATACGTGGGACCGTTATGAGGAGTACTAAGTGATTGATGATTACGATGTTGAATGATTGGAGATTTCAATTTTTTGTCATTGATGGAGATGTGTTGGGGTAAGGAGTGATCAGTTCCCAACCCGATTTTGTGTGTGTGAAAAATTGAGGATTTGGGTGTCCTACCACCAAGAGGAAGAGTGTAGGAGAGAGGTCTAGTTTTACTCTCCAACTTTAACTACATCCTCAAAAGGTCTAGCCAAGATGGACAAAAGACCAAATTTTGGATCCAATTTTGATCAAATGTGAATAACCCATATAGGAGAAGCATAGGAAAGGAAATAACGTCTCATTTCCCGCACTCCACGGGTGTTGCCAAATGTGTATGTGGTGGCTTCCATGTTAGGTCATTTGGAAATAGTCATAAAATGTAGAATAACTTCCCATGTTAGGTCATCTGGGAAAGTGGTGATATAACTCCCAAGTTAGGTCATCTAGGAGGATAAATATGATTTTTCATGTTGATTGATTGATGTGATTCAATGTTGTTGAGATTTGAATGTATGTGATTGATTGATTGGTTACTCATGGAGAGATTTTACACTTGTTTCCCCTAGATTAGGTCATTAGGGGGAATCACTAGAAAGTGGTGTGAAATGTCACATAATGTATTAGATAATGTTTGATAATTATGGATTAGAAATGTAGATTGATCGCGTAATGGTGTAAGGGGAATTATAATTGGTTACTCATTGAGATATTTTACGCTCGTTGTCCCAGATTAGGTAATTAGGGGAAATTGTCGAAAAGTGGTGTGATGATGTCACATAATGTATGAGAGAATTTTGATAATGATGGGTTAGAAATATATATTGATCATGTAATGATGTAAGGGGAATTATAGGATGACCCTAATTGTATGTGTCCCCTTTTTGGTGAAACAGAAGTGATGATAAGAATGAACACTGAGTGAAAGTAAGTGTGTAATGATGAAATAGAGAATGTATGATAGATATTGTAAAATTGTGTATATATCGAGTGGAATTGATGTCAAAGAGACATAAAGTGTGTCAAATGTGTACGATATGGTAGTAGGTGGAATTATATAAAGAATGGCATCAGTGACGGGATAGAAATAAGAGTAAGGACACTCAAGATATTATTAAAATTGTATCAATGTGTATTAGTTTGAAGGATAGGTGTGAATAATGACTATAGTGCGGTAAGTAATGGAGAGTTACTATAAATAGTAATGTGAAAAAGTGAATAGGAAATTCATTTTATTATTACAATAGATGATGGGATGATGTGGGGTGTATGGAGGCCTACCGTGCATGGTGGGCATCACATCGGTGGGTATTTTTGTTCCCAATCTTCATATATGCAAAGGTGGGAGCACTTTTGGGAGGAGGAGTAGAGGGGAAAGCACATGACCCTTATAGTGTAGTGGCATGATAAGCAGAGCATAAGTATTTGTATAGTG
Organism: Taxus wallichiana var. yunnanensis; assembly: GCA_018340775.1. Lineage (NCBI taxonomy): Eukaryota > Viridiplantae > Streptophyta > Pinopsida > Cupressales > Taxaceae > Taxus > Taxus wallichiana. The sequence continues at coordinate 757,225,064 of CM031243.1, forward strand.
ATGTTTGATGATTTTTTATTTGTTTGTGTAATTATCGTTTGTTAGATAATACATTTATTTATGGGTGCAAGTGTGATGTGTATTGGTCATTTATTGTGGACACATTCATCCATACATTGACATGAAATGTGCCCAATTATATACTTATAGGTGGAGTTATGCTTAGAGCGTGTGGATTCTATCATGGGTCAGCATGCACACTTATTTGATCCAGTGGCTATTAGCAACAACAACTACGTGTACCATGTGTTTTGTTGAGTGAGTGAGATGAGGCACAAGAGAAGAGATGGTGGGATAGAGAGGTCAGTGGGTGGAGGTCCCTTAGCACAGGATGTATTTGCATAGTTTTTAGAGTTATGGGTCATTTTGTGGAATATTTACTGAGGTGACACTATTATGTCGACAGGAAGAGAGATATAGGGGCCGATGACCAAGGATGGCGGAGGTGAGCGGTGAAGTTTCTAGCTCTAGAGCTCCTGTAATGATAAAAAGTTATAGTGATGATGAGATATGATGTGTATATACTGATGTAGTGATGTATGAAGGGCTTTCCCCCAGATTGGAATTCTTGTAACAATGACGTTGATCATGTTGATATATATATATATACTCTTGGCATTTCTTTATTACTCTTGATGTTTATTGATGTGCGATGTGATGATTGGTGCTGGTATTTTTTATGTTGTTATATGTGACATGTGATGTTTGATGGCCAGTTTTTTGATATGCTTTTGATGATGATTAATGATGATATAGTGTATATGATTATAGATTATGTATGTAGTATGATGTGATGTGTAATAGATAAATGATGAAAAAGTGTGTATTGTATGAATGATGAAGTAGAAATGAATAATGTGAAAGAGTATGTGATGAGATAGTGTATGAATAGTGTAAGTGAGTGCACACATTAGTATGATGAAGAGGGGGAGGAGAATAATGATGCCCCCTAGTGTATATAATGATAAGGTTCATTTATATAAGATCCCTCAGTAGTCAAGAATGAACCATAAATCAAGAGTGCATCATCGAGAAGTGATATGATAATGTATGCTAGATATATATGATCGATAAATGTGGAGCATAAAAGTGGAGTGAGGTTCTTATTAGAAAAATTCCCTCAATAGTCATGTAAGAACCATAACAACATGAGTGCATCATCGGGGTGAGGTGATAAAATCACCTACCAAATACCAAGTAGGTGTGGAGTGGTGGAAACATGTGGGGCGTAAGAAACATGAGTGTATGAACCAAACTGAATGCCATGTGAAATGGTGCTAATGATGGGAGATGGAGCAGTGGGAAGTGAGATTCTGATGGTTGATGGAAGCCAATGTGTAGTAGTATCATGATGCGGTGGATGAGATGGTGCAACAATGGATGGATGAAATGAGAGAGAGTTCATGAGCAATCAACCTATGTGGTGGTGGATGAATAATGACCTTAGAACTAGATAGAGGAGATAAATCAACTAGAGTAACAACACACTTGCATGGGAAGTGGAGACATAGACCACTCACGAGAGTGAGATCCAAAGGAAATGACACCCTTATCTTCTAATTGTTGTAATTGATCATGAAGGGCACAACAATCATTATCACGATGGCCATTGATATGATGATAGTTATAATAAGGTCGATCATGTTGGCATTGTAAGTGATGAGGTGGATGATGTTGATTAGAAGGTAAGTGAATCAAATTTTTTCAAGAAAGGTACGTAACACATCATGAGGTCTAGTGTGATGAGAAAAATGTAATGGCTCCCATGAAGGAGATGTAGAAGTCTGAGGTGGAGCCCGATGCGGAGGAGGAGATGAAGGATGCTTATGTAATGGAGAAGACTAAACTTTCTTATGAGGTGGAGGAGATGGAGATCATGGAGGATGCTTAATAGATGGGAGTGGAGAAGAACTAGATGATGTAGTAGTAGTAAATGATAGGAGAGGATCTATAACATGTGCAACAATGAGATCTTGTTCTAGATCAATGACCTTATAACATAAGAGTGTGAATGATTCACATGTGTCATATTACAAGCGTTTTTTAAAGTGGGAATCAAACCACGACAAAAGATGAATTGATTTTCTAGGTCAATGGGATGGAAGACTAACTGATGCATGCAAACATTGAAGTGCAAAATGTAATCAATGATGGGTTCTATTTTTCCTTGATGTAAGCAGTAGATGATCATATGTGACTCTAGGGTCATTGTTGAGTATAAAGCATTGAAGGAAGGATTCTTCCATCTCACAATAGGTACTAATAGATCCAAAGGGTAAATGTGTGTACCATTGAGAGCATCATCAATAAGACTATGGTAAAAATTTGAGTAGTAATTGATCATTAGAATAAGAAGCCATAGCTAGACGATAATGCTTAAGATGCAAATATGGATTTCTAGTACCATCAAAGCATGAAATGTAGGCATAATGAAATCCTTAGGAAATGTTGAATTGTGAATATTTTTTGGAATAGGGTTGTCATGCAAAAAAATTATTATCGATAGAAGAATAATAGGCTTTGATTTCAAGTGTGAGAGATTGGACTGAGATTTTAATTGGCCAACATCATGCATGAGTGATAAGATGTCATGTGAAGGAATGGTAGAAGATGTGAGTAGTGTATTGAGTGGTTGAAGCTTGCCATTATGAGTAATCATAGGGATTTCAAGAGAAGAATTATAAGATACCAATGTTAAGGGAACACTAGATATAGGTTCAAAGAAGTAATAAGTGGTGAAGCACATGGAGTGTCGATAGAAGTAGTAGGACTAGCATTGGAAGTGTTATTAGGAGATGATGATGTAATAGAAGGAGATGAATCATGCATGTTATTAGAGAAAATATCTTAGAAGAAGATGAAAGTGGAGTAGGGGATTCACATTCAATAGTATGCAAAGAAGTAGAATCATGACTATCATGTGCCTCATCAATATCAGACAAAGATTCAGATGCAAGGATTTCATTAAGCGTATCATCAACATATAATGAAGGAGGAGAGAAATAGTATGTGATGCATCATTAGAAACATTTTTAGAAATGGAAGGAGTATGAGATGCAACTATAGAATCATCCTAACTAGTATGAGAAACAACATCATGCACATGTTTATTTTCATCATGTTTTTAGCTAAAGCATTATCATCAAGATTAAGCATAAAACTAATAATAACATCATCTAAGTTCTCATTAGAAATAAAAGAAGGTGGAGTGTGGTTAACTGAATAACAAGGTCTACAACCAAAAAATATTTCTGGATCAGAAATAATGCTAATGGTAGAATGATCAAAACTAGTAGGCACATTGCATTCATTAGCTAATAGTTTCTTTGAGTATCATCTGGAAGAATAATGTTGTGATATAGAGTGCTAAGTTCAGCTATGGTTACCTCATCATAGATAGGATTAACACTCACATGAGGCATGACTAGCCTAGGAGGAGAAGAGCTATCCTTAACCATTAGGGTTTTAGTGGATCCTAGGGAAAGAAGTTCTAAGCTATGGGTTCACCAAAATGATTTAATAAAATATGAATATTTTATTAAAATATATATCTACTATAACTGATAAACAATGAAATATGAATGTTAAATAATTTATTAATTTTAACTATGAAAGGAAATGAGAGGGATAAGGCACTTATCTCAATTTTGCTTATCCTAAAGTGAGTTTGAACTAGAAATATGATGAAAAATGAGCATAGACATCTCACAATAAGGAACAAAAAAATGTAGAGATGCTTGCAATGCTTTGACATGTGCTGAACAAGGATAGGGCGCCCCACGGCTCCCAAGACCTCTGTGTGGGAACTTGAGTCTACATAAATGGTTGTAACATGGTTGTGATAGTGTTTTTAGGGATTCAAATTGTTCACCTTTGGTCACCTTTTATGTCACACTTGGATCATCGAAGTACCTATAAATATGCACACAAATATCCTCATGCAAAACCCTAAAAAGACATCAAATCTTAAAAATAAAGATGCAAAATGAGGGTTGGACTGTCCTTAGCTATCACAATGGTGAACTTACGACTAAGCGATACACTACATCTCATAAAAATGTATTTTTATGTGTTTATGTGTGTAATAGTGCTCTAGGGTTGCCCTCACACCAATGACGCTAAAATAGTGGGCGGTAGCTAGATAAAATGAAAATGTGTGGATGGAATAGAATGAACTCCCCTTCCTATGCAGTGTGTATCTAGATTAATGCACCCGTTTACAATTCTTTTAGATATGTATATAGATATCCCTTGATAAGAATTTCCAACCATTATAATGGTATGTATGTTGTGTTTATATAGGGATCTACTTCTTGAATTTCGACACTAATGAGTTGGCATGTCGACTAGTACCTTGAGATATGAGAGAAAATAATTGAAAATACCGACCTTAAATGTCAAAAATAAGATCAAACATAAAGAATACATAAGATCCTAGGATGGACAAGAGAACTTGGTGCTAGTGTCCAATCCTAGTGCTAGTGTCTAGAGACAAGTGATGAAAAATGAGTGAAGACTAATAAAAGGGATCCTTGTGACCTAACTAGAATCAGAGCCCAGGTGTATGATGTGTGGATACGAAAGATAAAAGTAATAGAAACCAACAAGATAAATGGATGGAATATGGAATGGGTCACTAGTGAATACTTTTCTTACGCAAGATCCATATATAAAATAACATACTTGGCGGTATAGTAAATAGTAGTAAGTGCGTGATTTTGTGTCTACATGAAATAAAGTTCAAGTGTGAGAAAAAGTGTATCACGTCACGCAAGGGTATCTTTTTTGCAAGGCCGTGGTGGATGCACTCACTATCCCATAAGTGAAGAAGAGCACTATAATCATGAAAATCCAAAAATTACTTGAAAAATCCTAATAACCATATAACGAAGCCAAAAAATGGTACTCCCCCCTTAGTGATCTAATTTTACATCAATTTTCCCTTAATTAAGATTAATCTAATTTAAAAACTAGATTAAAAAAAGGAAAAAAATAAAAAAATTAAGGGAGGGAATAAAATTACCTAAGGCTCAAAAGGGCAAGCCAACTCATCTCAATGTCAAATGCTAGTAAACTAGCCGGAGGTGTGGCCAAGTTGGTCAACGAGTTTCTTAGATGGCAAGTTTGGGTTTGGGGTCTTGAGTTGGTCGATGAGATAACAATGAGATAGGATGGTGGGACTTCCAAGTTGGATAACGATCTAGGCTAGTGGGAGTACCAAGTTAATCAACGAGCTAGCATGTTGAGGGACATGGGGTCCGAGTTGGAGTAGTGTGATAATATGTCAAGGTACCGATCGATTAAAGTTGCATAGGGTCCAAGCTAGAAAGAAATCCCGATGATTTGGGTACTAAAGCTTAAGTTGGGTAAGTAATGGTGTAAACAACAAAGAGCACCAATATGACAAGAACAAATGAGACAAAGAAGTATAATATCCGTATGAATGATTGGGGTAGATGAAATGACTCAACCAGTCACAACATCACACCGGGTAATGGATATACACAGTGAGTGAGTCACGTAACGGCCCAAAACTATACTAGTGGAGATTTCAATGCAAGGTAAAGACATAAAAATGAGCACTTTAGAGATTGAACATGAAGGAAACTTGAGAAAGAGACGAGTAGGGACACAAAGTGATGTAAAACTAGTGAACAATCTAAAAATGAGCATGAGAAAATAGCGTAGGAGCTAGCATGTGAGGATTCAATGTAGGGCACTAAAATGGAATGAGTAGGAGTCTAACGAAGAGGTTAGGATTTGGCATAAAAGATGAGCCAAAGCCAAACAAAGAGTTGAGGCTTGTCGGGCCAAGGCACATGCTGATAAGGAATGAGCCCATATAGAACAAGTCAAGACACACAAGGTGAGCTAGTTAACGAGTAGGAGTCGAGATCAACACATCCACGGCCGAGATGGTGAGCTCAAAGTAGAGAAAGGTAGGGTCATTATAAGTGGTTATCTAACAAAACATGAGTGTAGAGATCAATCGGGTGGGATAAAATGGTGCGGTGTGGGTGAGCGGGGTACAAAAAGAAATCGAGTTGCATGTAAGGAAAAGAAGCTAAGGCAGAGCCGGGGGGAAATATGGGTCAACTTTCGGTTCCCATCTCAGCAAGTTGGGGATGAGTTGAGCCCAAAAAAAATAGCCTTCTACTTGAACAACATGTAACTCAAAACTGAAACATGGATTTTATACTAGCAAAACAAAGAAACACACACAAACCAAAAAGCAACCAAACCAAGTGTAATACCTCAAAGAATAAATGAAATAAACCAGATCAATGCAAATAACACATGAATGGAATAATGATTACAAATCTTACACATAAAACAAGTAATGCCAGGAAACTAAGATTAGTAGGCAACAAAAAAAAGGAGAGTGACACGGATCCCAACAACATGATCTGATACCATGTGAGAGAATGTGAGAATGAGGATAAGGTTGGATGATACACACATCAACCATGTTGGATTCAAATGGCATTGTGATGGAGCTCCATGAGGAAGAAAGCATTCAACCATGAAATTTTCATGTAAAATAAATGGGTGTACTCATTCTCATAGATCAAAGAAAGGGGTAAAAATAAGAGTGATGTGCAACTCCCAATGCAAGACCAATCATACCTCTATAATGGAGAAGAGGAGTTACATTCTAGAAATGGAAAGTAACTCTTGTATGACGCATTGACACACACTGATGCATATGATGGAATATTTCATATCCTATAAGATACCTAAGATCTACGACCTCACCTAAGTGAGATGAATCACCACATAGTGTGGATGATGTCACGAGACAATAAGGAAAGTACACACACCAACAATGACACCTAATTATTTTGTGAGAGAGGTGGAGAGATTACTCCCTCTACCATTTCCACAAATATTTGTTTAACTTTGTGTTTAATTTGGTTTGAAAGACTTGGGGGTGATCATTCCCCAAACCGGAATGTTCCAAGAAGAATAGAAATAAGTGCAAATAAACCCACATGGTGAAGAGAACTATATGGGGAATATTTAAGTTGCTCTGTGTCCCTTTACAAAAATTAAGAGCAATGATAAATCAAACCTATAAGGATAAAAACCACCTTGATACTTCCCAAGACTTGTGGATAAGTGTCATTGTAGATGAACACAAATCCAATTGATTTGTAAATGATGACACAATGTACCAGGGTAATGCTAGCTTGCACATACCCTTGGTACAATCATAACCTAAATTGTACCATGTATTATTTCATTGAAATTGAGTGAAAACACCATACATGCCCCGATAAATTGTACCAACCGAGAAAATTATTAAATCTTCTATAGAAACGAAGCGTATGCGATGGGCCATAATATCTATATGCTACGGTCCTTGTATATTTTTTCTATGTATATTTTTGACCTAATTCTATTTCGATCCTTTTTGTAACCTTTATCTATTTAATCTTTATCATTTATTTTGTTTCTTGATTCTAAGCTATTGTGAGGGTGAGATATCACCCATATTTTCCCCCTTTTTATGGTGTTAAAGCACAATGGACTGAGACGGGGTTGAATCAGTCCTAAAAAAACTTATTTCATTTACCATTTACCATTCATCATTCATTATCATTTATACATCCATTCAATCAACCATGAACCATATGTGTGATTACTTAAACATAGAAAAAACCATTCACAAGAGAAAGAGAAAGAGAGTACACAAGAACACCAAATATAAGTGGGAAAACTTCATGGGGAAGAAAACCCATTGAGACATAAACATTATATTTCTATGCTTCAAATTTAGATTGGCACCCAACTTCATAAGGAGAACTAACCCCTAGTTTAGTAGAGCACCAACCTTCTACAAAGAACACCAACCCCTAATTGAGTGAAGCACCAAATCCATAAGGAGGATACAACCCCCAATATGACCAAGCACAAACTCATCCACATGATGATGGTGATCTCTAATTTTTTGTTGCCACAACTAATGGAGATCACAATTTCAGCTCACAAACCCTTGCTCAAACCCTACTTGTTTCAACTTGCTCTATCTTCGTCCTTATCAACTTGTATTGGCTATAAAAACTTGCACACATGCTATAAAAATTACTCATCCTGAAAAAATATTATCAGCCTTAAAATAATGCATTCATACCTACAAAACACTCACACTAGGGTTACACTTATCCCTCCAAGAGCACTAGTTAAAAATGAACGCAAAACCTTGCTTTTATAAGCTTCTCTTCCTTCAAACATGAGATAGGTTGGTCCTAAACCTCTTGCAAGAAAAAATAATCATAATAAAATCCCAATAAATTCATTAAAGTGGTCACATATCACCATATAGGTCATTCATTTCCAAAACCACTCAACATGCATGAAAATGCCTTAAAACCCCATCAATGGGATGAGGAAAATGCACTCATATCAAAACCATGCTTAGAAAAGCTTAAGAATTCACAACACATGAGTAATATAGCATAAAAATATCATACATGGTATAAAATTTGCTTTAACCAATAAAATATTTCATTTAATGGGCCCACCACTCATATCCTTCTTAAAACAATTGTTTCCATCACCTTGTCTTTACCTTTGGGAATCAATACCACTTCAAAATTACTCAACTATGGAATTTTATCACTCTATATAAATATCGAAACATTTATAAAACTTATATTCATGCTATATCTCATTAAAAAATCATATGTTCAAACCATAACAACTTTACCCTTTACCAAAACACGTTGCCCAAAAACTGGTTTTGCAAATTCAGATAGTTTGCACCCTTTCTATAACTTTAAATACCTATAAATTCCTTACCTAAGAATAAAATCAAACCCTATTCACTTTACAAGTGGTATCAAGTGTCAACTCATCCATCTTATGCTTCAAAGAACTCAATCTTTCAACAAGAACAAACTTGTCCCAAAACGTAGCTACCTTATTATTCACAAATCATCCGAACGAGCCATCAAATCAACTCACCAAGACAAAAATATTATAAAAATAGAAATATTTATGAATCATATTTCCATAACATATTATAAATCATTACAAATCCAATTGAAAGGCCTTCTTCCGGTCAATATCTGCGCAAACTATTATTTGTCTTCTAGGGCTCAAGAACTAAGCATGAGCTCAACTTGCTCCATCATACCAAAACACACTTCCACACTCAAAAAAATCATGGAACACACTTATAAATGATTCCTAAGCACTCAGAAACCTTCAAAAATCATGAAAAACTCAAAATCATCACCTTACCTCATCAAGCTACTTAACACCTGGTATAAGAAACATCCTTCAAGCTTGACCCTCAATTAACAACTCATAAGTTTTACATACCTTATCCAATCATCAAGTTTGATATACCAATGGAAAGAAATATGAACCAGATTTGTAAAAAACTTTAATGGATTCTTAACTCCACTTGTAGATGATGTAATGCCACTTTTAGTGCAAAAATCTCCAAATTTCCCCAAAAACTAGTTTTCATAAATAGGGCACACTTTGCACTTTACAGCTCAACCAAGAGCTGAAACATTCATGAAAATATATAAATATGCAAGGGATAAAAATAATTTCAATTTATTTTTCACCTTATTTGGATAGTCTTTCCTTAAACTGCAACTCTTTAGAAACAAACAAATTCGGGTAGGGCCCACATATGGTCACAAACACTATCTTACCTTTATGGAAATATGGAAGATTTTTCTACAAAATCCAATCATCATTTTAGAAAATGAATCAAAACATCCTCATTATATCTCTTCTTCTCCAAGCCTCTCCTAGTTAGGGTTTAGCTAGGGTTTCAAACAACTTTACCTTCTTAACAATTGTTCATAAAATCATGATGATCAAACCACCTCATGTTTTTTGTGAAACCTTCATAACTGACTTAAGAAGCTATGCTAAATATATCAGGTCCCCATGAAAATCATATAGTTCACAATGAGCATCAAAAGGTCCACTTTTTCTTTAAAAACACATTGTTACTTACCTGGTTTCACCAAAACTTACATATCTTCAAAAATATTCAACACTTTGACTTGAAACTTGTCATGAAGCATCATGAAAATATCCTCCAACTTTTCAAACTTACCATATAGCCCAAATACATTTGAAAATATCCAGCCACAACAACTCACCTATGCCAAACTACTTGTTTCTCACCTTACCATTGAATAACTAAATAGTTACCTAAAAATCACCACACACCTTAGGTACACTTCCACCATGCTTTCACCATGACAGATTTTGTCCAAATCTCATATCTCTACCTCATTCTACATGCTCCAAGGCTAGAAATAAGCCTGGAATGACCTGAATCAATGCTTGACAACCCATGAACTAACCATGTTGACCTCATACAAACAAATAAGATATATGAAAAACACCTTATGGATCATGAATGAGTTCATTACAACATCCAACTAACTCAAGATATCTCAAACTATGACTTAGCTCACTAGACCATGCACCATGACCTCCTAGAACTCACGAAATATTGACACTACCAATCAAACTTCATGCTTGACATTTGCTTGACACCTCATGGAGACTCACATAACCTTATGACATAAATGACAACACAAACACACAATGTCCAATAATCTCCCCTTTTTCATTGATGGTAACCATCTTCAGAAACATTGATGGAAACCAACATGACCAACACATACATGACCTCTTTTCCATGTTTCGATTCCTCTCTCCCCCTTTTCCATCTATGAAAAATGTTTCACTAACTAATATACATGGGAAAATGAAAACACAAGGCTAAACACAATGACAACATTACAAGAATTGACTTACATGCACCTTGAAACTCCCATGAGACTGAAATCTCTCATTTTTACTCCCGTAACAGCTTATAAAGATCTTATGGACATGTAATGAGCCTACAAATGACTCCACCTGAACATGTAAACTCCATATTTTCCTTCATATTTTTCATCCATCACACTAAAAAACACCAATTTTTCCTTCATTACTATCAAAACATAATTTAGGACTCTTGGACCTAAACAACCACTTCAATGAATTTTAGATCACTTTCACAGGATATAGATATCCACATACATCATGATTTCACTCCTTATAGATCTCCTTAAAAATATACACCCTTTATCTACTTGAAAACATTGAAACGTGGACCCTTACCTATCATTCATGCTTTGGGAGAGACTATACTTTTTGTTGTATTCTAAATATCTCCTTAGTCTACACAAGTTTATTTTGCACTGTAAGTCATAAAACTTGCAAGGAATACCCAAGGATTACCTTTCATGCTACTACTACCACTCATCACACAAGGATAAGAAATTATATTTTCTCAACAAATTTTAATGCAGTACACTTGCCCACTATTGTCATTATACACTTCCACAGTCATAGACTATACTACCTTGACCTATAACTTTAATTTTATCTTTCTAAACAATCTTAGTACCCATAACTCAACGGATCATGCAATATTTCTATCAAATCATGAATTCATCTTATTAAGTAAGATGGTATTTTAGTATCACCCTCATTGTGACCATTTACTGACCTTATACACTACCATTTTGTATATACAAAAAAATTCAAATATCAAACCATGTTTCACCGTGAAGACCTTAATCACAAACTTGATTTCACTTTTTAATTTATTTTTCTCCCCCTGATATTAACACTTAACCATAGCAATCGGATACTTCAAAACATAAGCTTGTCTTCTTAAGGCTTAACCATGAGTCTGAAATACCCTTATGAGTGAGAAAAAACCTTGATTAGAAAGTCATATTTTAAGAAATGAATAGATACGTAAAGATTCATCCATTTGAGTGAGACACCTTCACATATCTCCATGTCATTTAAACATAGTTTAAAAACTTGATTATCAACTAATAGCCTTGAGATTAAGTTGTTAGGTTGTGGAGCCTGTTTTCATGTGTGAAAGTGTTGAAGACTGTACACTAAGAGTATTGTACACTTTCCATAGTTGTCTTGCTGGGGTTTGGGGCCGGGCCTCGAGTGGGGGTCCGGGCGGTAGCCCCAGTAGCGAGGGGGTTTGGTATGCCTTGTTGATAGCTTCATGATGGAGCGGGGTTATATTAGATGTCATTCGACCATTGCGTGCATATAAAGAAATATGAGGATGGAAGTTATATTATCCTATATTTTTATGTGGATGACATGTTGGTTGTAGGCTAAAACATGTAGGAAATAAAAGTACTCAAGAAGTAGCTAAGTGAATCCTTTGCTATGAAGGATTTGGGGGTAGCTAAAAAAATCCTTGGTATGAGGATATCTCGGGATAGGAAGGAATAGAAGCTGACTTTATCTTAGGTTGAGTACATTAAGAAGGTCTTGGAGAGGTTTAATATGCGGGATGCTAAAGCCGGTTGGGACTCCTTTGGCGAGACCATTTCAAGTTATCAAAGGAGTAGTGTCCCAAGACAAAGGATGAGAGAAACCGGATGTCCAAGTACCTTACTCATCACGGTTGGTAGTTTGATGTATGCCATGGTGTGCACCAGGCCTAATATTACCCATGCAATGGGAGCGGTGAGTAGATTTATGAGTGATCCAGGTAGAGATCACTGACAGGTAGTAAAGTGGATCCTTTGGTATTTGAAAGGGACCATGGGGACAATTTTGTGCTACTGTGGATCGAGACCACCTTGTGTGGTTATGTAAATTTATATATGGATGAAGATGTAGACATTAGGAGGATCAAGACAAGTTATGTTTACACTGTAGGTGGGACAACAGTAAGTTGGATTTCACGACTACATAAGTTGGTGGCTTTGTCAACCATAGAGGCTGAGTATGTTGCTACCATAGAGGCAAGAAAAGAAATGATTTGGTTACATCAATTACTTGAGGAGTTGGGGCATAAGAAGGAGGAAGGAAAGTTGCATAGTGATAGTCAGAGTGTTATACACCTAGCTAAGAACTTTTCTTTCCACTCTAGGATGAAGCATATATAGTTAAGGTACCATTTCATTAGGACAACTTTGGAGGAAGAGAAGTTGAAGCTGGAGAAGATTCATACCAATCATAATCCTGTAGACATGATGAAAAAGGTGGTCACAAGGGAAAAACTGAAGCTGTGTTCAGCTTTGGTTGGTCTTCATGGAAACTAGTGAAGGGTTGAGAAGCTTGCTCAGAGGAAAACTAGTCTCCAAGTGGGAGATTGTTAGGTTGTGGAGCCTATTTTTCATGCGTGAAAGTGCTGAATATTGTACACTAAGAATACTGTACACTTTCTATAGTTGTCTTGTCAGGGTTCGAGTCAGGCCGGGCCCCGAGTAGGGGTCCAGGGGCAAAGCCCTCAAATATTTTTGGCCTCAAAACAAAACATGCCCGATATACCAGAAATGTTCTTTTTCTCATATGGGCAGGATTTTTGACCCATAGGTTTATGGGACGGTTTTGGCCCATGGTTTTGATACCCACGATTTTGTAAAGCTACTTAAGTAGTTGTTTACTTATGTGGTTTTGTGCATATGGTAGGTATTATGTAACATTGCAGATGTGTATGAATTCGGGTGTGAATTCTATAGAGTTTGTTGAGCATAGCTCCAAACAGATCTGGGTATTGTATTGAGAGAGTGGTGACTTGTAATAAAATATGAGTAAGTGATTTTTGGTGGATGTAGCCCAAATTGGGTGAGCCACGTTAAATAATGTCTCTTTATGTTGTGTTATTTTTATTCGCACTTTTATTTCAGATCTGTAATATTTTTCAGCATATTAGTTTCTACTATTATGATTACGTGAGGGATGTTCCACATATTTTATCCCTTATTTCCTAACATAAGCCACATAAAATTTATTTATCTCCATACTTCATCCCCGAACACCATGTTTCTACTACTACTGTAACATGAGACAAGACATTTGAGATCTGATTCCTTTAAGAACACACGAAGCACTAAAACACATGTAAATACCTTCAAAGGCTTCTTAACCCTTTATATTTGTTCCAAATTTGAACCAAGACTACTCGTATTATGTGACTTCATGGATTCACTCTTCTCATGATGGCCATATATAGACATTTCATGTTTTGAAGAACTATGAGACAAGATTACCCTTTTGTACCGCACCCTCCCTTTTCCTTCAACAAAAACTTCATGAGCATGATCATCTATAACTAGGAAAAAGTATTCAATCTAACACCTTGTAACTTTTGAAGCACTCATATTATGCACTAACGCAAAGATCCTTGACATTGCAGATCATATTCTACTTCTTTTGCATTATGTAACACACTAATACCTGTAGCATCACATTTTTCCCTTTGTAGACATTAGACATTAGATGTATACTAATATGACCTTTCCTACAACACTTTGGTAAAGAAATATTTTTGGGCTTAACGGATCATGTATAGATCGTAACATATTGTTAAGAAGGAAGAACATTAAAAATTATTTAAGAACTATGTTATACATGTAGACCTGATTTGAGAAGGCTTTGACAACATATATGTTCCTTGATCCTCCCGAAGCATACCTTTACATGCTTCTTCACCCTAAATGCATACCATGGATCTAAAACCTACAACATTCCTCATGTACTTTGTTATCATCTTCAGTCATGAGACAAGTATTCATAGTATTTTCAAGGCATCCTCCAACGTTTCAAGCTAGCCAACCCTTAACATGATATTTAGGTCTTAACGAGACCTTAACTTCCTCTATGCTTCTCACTCGGTCATGTCATACCTTTTCTCATGACTCGGACCACTTAAATACACCATCACTTACACACTTGCAACCAAAAATCCACCTCGGAGAAACTTTTACATATAGGATACAACAATTTTTGAAAACATAGTTTATCAAGAGCTCAAGATGTACACAATTCATATTATATCACAGATTAAGACTTGTATTAAATACCATTGCACCACTACATAGATCAATGTAACCTATTAGGGAAAATTTGAGCTAACATAAGGGTTTCGAGTTCAAACCCTTGAAGACAAGCACTATAAAAATTTAAGATTTGAATATTTTCATGTATTGCAATGTAGCACTTGATTTCATATGAACCAAAATATGAATTTTTACACAATGATAATGAACTTTCAAAACTAAGTGAAGTGAACTTTGAATGAGACTTGCATTTTGGTTATTATATACATACTTGAGCACCACTAGACCACAAAACCTCAAACAACTCAATGTCACACCTCACGAGTCCATTTGATATGACTTTATCATGACAAAGAAGAGCACAAGAACACAACTAATTTGACTCAAACAAAGATGTTTTTATAGAAAATAACCGAGAATTCTTATAAGGTCATCTGCACCATCAATGCACCACATTATGACGAACCTTTACTTGTTACTTCATCTTCTTGTTACAACATCCAGAATCCTTAAAAATAATATAATTTGTGACTTTGACCAAAATATCCATTCATATTGATGAGAAAAATAGATCGAGATACATTGACACATATACCTTTATGAAATTATCGAGACCATAAAGCACAAACTCATACCTTAACTCAAAATTCTCATAGAGAAATCAAACCTCCATTTGACACATTAGATCACAAACAACACCATTTGGGTATAATGAATATTGTATGACATTAAAAACATAGACTCGGACCTCGGAACCACCTCAAAAATATGAAGACAAACATTTAATAGACTTAGAACATGCCCTTAAACCAATACTACAACCTAAGAATCCTTTAAAAAAACCTAGACCGTCATTGGATATAACACATATCATGTAGACTTATGCTATCATTTTGAAGTTTACAAGTACTCTTTTCATAGCTTGACACACTCTTAAACATCTTGACAGAGACTAGATACCTTTCAAGACAAGACAATGAATGAGAAGAAACAGACATGCCTTATTATGCTTCAAAATCACATACTTGATGACCTCATGAAGCCTAATGGAGGAACTCAAAGCATCTACATACACCAAACAAGGTAAAATATCCATGTCCAAATGGGAAAGATCCTTCATTAACTCTCTTAGCTTCTAAATTTTTCTTTTATTTCATTCTCCTTGGGATCTTCTTGAGCAGATAAAAAAAATTCATGTGGTTCAACAATAGAAAACATACCTTTGTGAGTAATAAGATCATCATGTTTAGTATCAACAAATTTAGGATTACCTTTTGTCTTTTTGAGTTCTTCTTTCACTTTCTCAACTTGTGTAGACTTGACATCATCCTTCCTTTTGTAGGTATTCATTTTGGATCTACAATATCTTGCAATGTGAACTATTTTTTTACACTTGAAGAAAATACGATCACTCTTACATCTAGAAGAATAATTCCTTTTATTAGAGCTCTTTTGAAGACAAAATATAGCTATATGTCCAATCTGATTGCAACTATAGTACATAACTTCTTTCCTCTTATCATTTTTCCAAATCTGATTATGATACTCATGATGAATTTTTTTTGCAATATGAACCTTCTTGTGATAACTATGGCATGTAATATCTATTGAATGATATGAATGATCATGCCTACCATAGCTCCATGAAAATACATTCTTAACAGAACTTTTATAATCTCTAGTTCTACGACAAAAAGTATTGTAAGAGTAACACACACCATTGAACTTACTCATAGATTTCATTGCATTAGATTTCCTGATAACCTTCTTTAGATATTTAGCATCCTTCATAGTTTTCTAACATCACTAGGTTCAGCTTTGTTTACTTCATACTTCTCTGAATGTTCTTATTTGTAGCCAAGACCAGATTTGTCATTTGTAGCTCTTTGGTTCTCCAACATGTCATTTAGGGATTTTGAACTTTTCTCTAACCTCTCATAGGTCTTCAACTTACTATGTGCCTACTCCAAATCTGATTTTAATGATATCAACTCATCTTCATACCTACTACAATCTTCTTCTTTGACCTTTAGGGTTTTAGACAACTTCTCCATTTGTGACTCCAAAACCTAAATGGCTTGACTATGCTCATCTTCCATGAACTTGATCTGATCTTTCAAGCCATTAATCACTAACTAAGATACTTCATTCCTCTTTCTGAGGGCTACTTCAACATCTGATGGTTTACCCATGGCTTTGTGCTTCAAGAGAATCTCCTTCAAGTTATTAAACTTGCTTCTCAAGGACCTTATCTGATACCAATTGTTGGAAGCACAATGGAATGAAAGAGGGTGAATCAGTCCTACAAATACCTTATTTTATTTACCATTCATCATTCATTATTATTTATACATCCATTCAATCAACCATGAACCATATGTGTGATTAATTAAACATAGAAATAACCATTCACAAGAGCAAGAGAAAGAGAGTAAACAAGAACACCAAATATAAGTGGGAAACCCTCATGGGGAAGAAAACCCACTGAAACATAAAAACTATATTTTCATGCTTAAAATTTAGTTAGGCACCAACCCCACAAGGTGCACCAACCCTTAATTTAGTGAAGCACCCACTCCACAATGAGGCAAAAACCCCCAAGATGACTGAGTACCAATTCAATCACCTAATGATGATGGTATCTGATTTTTTTCTGCCAAAACTTGATGGAGATCACAATTTCAGCTCACAAACCCTTGCTAAACCCTTCATTGCTTCAACTTACTCTATCTTCTTCCTTATCAACTTGTCTTGGCTATAAAAACTTGCAAAGATGATAGAAAAACTTCCTCAACCTAAAAAATTTCTAATAAACCTTAAATTAATTCCTTCATACATGTAAAACACTCACACTAGGGTCACACTTTTCCCTCCAAGAGCACTAGTTCAAAAATGAACCCAAAACCTTGCTTTTATAAGCTTCTCTTCCTTAAAACATGAGAGAGGTCATTACTAAATATCTTACATGAAAAAATAATCATAATAACATCCCAATAAATTCATTAAAATGGTCACATATGACCCATATAGGTCGGTCATGCCCAAAACCACTCATCATGCACCAAAATGCCTCAAAACCCCATCACTAGGATGAGAAAAATCCACTCATACCAAAACCATGATTAGTAAATATTAAAAATTCACTACACATGAGTAATATAGCATAAAAAATCATACATGGTAGCACATTTACTTTAACCAATAAAATATTTCATTAAATGGGCCCACTTGGCTCATATCCTTCTCAAAACAATTGTTTCCAATACCATGTCTTTACCTTTGGGAATCAATACCATTTCAAAACAACTCAACTATGGAATGTGACAAACCCATGGAAAACTTAACACTTGTAGAACACTTCTATGCATATTATAGTTCATGAAATAGTCATATGTTGAAACCTCGAAAAATTTACCCTTTACCAAAACAAGCTTCCCAAGAACTAGATTTGCAAACTCAACTATTTCTCACCCTTGATTTCACTTTCAAGACCTCTAAATTCCGTAAATAGGAACAAAATTAATTCCTCTTTAGTTTACGGTGGTATCAAGCATCAACTCATCCATATCATGCTTCAAAACTCAATCTTTTAGCAAGAACAAACCTATCATGAAAAACAACTACCTTCTTCACAAATCATCTTGAAATATCTATAAAATAAACTCTCCAAGACACAAAAGATATACCAATTGAAATATCTCTAAATCACTATTCCATAACATATTATAACTCCTTTAAACTCTAAATTGAAATCATTTATCCAAGCCAATATTTGCAAACCAAAACACACTTCCAAACTCAACAAACACATGGAAAACACTTATAAATCATGCCTATACACTCATAAACCATCACCGATAATGAACAACTAAAAATCACCACCTTACCTCATGAAGCTAATTAACACCCTGCTAGAACAAGCATCCTTCAAACTTGACCCTCAAAGAACAAATAATAAATTTTGATATACCAATGGAAATCAATTTAAACCATATTCACAACAACACTTGAATGGAGACCTAACTCCACTTATAGCTCATCGAATGCCATTTTTAGTGGAGACAATTCCAAACTGCCCCAAAAACTAGTCTTCATAAATAGGGAACACTTTTCCATTTTTAAGCTCAATATTTACCTAAAAACTTAATAAAAATATATAATACCTCAAGGGATAAAAACTATGTCAATTTATTCTTCACCTTATTTGGAGAATATTTTCTTAAATTAAAACTATTTAGAAACAAGAAAATTAATGAGGGGCCAACATATGTTCATAAGCACTATTTTACCTTTCTTGAAAGGTGGGAGAGTCCTCTACAATATCCGATCAAAATTTTTGCAAAAGGAATAAAAAATTCTCAATATACTTCTTCTCAAGTCAGCTTCTTAGCTTTATGGTTTCAAACCACTTTACCTTCTTCACGGTCGTTCATAAAAACATGATGATAAAACCACTTATTTATTTTTTGAAACCTTCATCAATTTCCTAAGGAGATATTCCAAAGATATCATATCCCCATGCAAATCATACAATTCACAATAAGCATCGAAGGCCCACCTTTGCTTTAAAAACACAATGTTACTTACCTGGTTTCACCAAAACTTGCATATCCTCAAAAATCTTTAGAAATTTGACTTGAAACTTTTCATGAAGGATCATGAATACATTCTCTAACTTCTAAAAATCACAATCTATCACAAATACATCTGAAACTCTCCATCCACATCAACTTACCTATGCTTTAAATTGTATGTTTCTCACCTGCTTGCTTCCCAAAGACCTCATACATGCATTGAATAACTGAATATTGACATGAAAACTCACTATAAACCTTAGGTACACTTCTACCATGTTACTACCATTCTCCAAAATGACTTATTTGGTCCAAATCTCATAAGTCTACCTTATTCTCAATGCTACAGGCTAGAAACAAGCCCTGGAATGACCCGACTCAATGTTGACAACCCATGAACTAACCATGATGACCTCATAAAGACTTATAGACATCTGAAACACACCTTATGGACCATGAATGACCTCATGAAAACATCCAAATAACTCAAGAGAGCTCAAACTATGACTTAGCTCACTAGACCATGTACCAAAACCTCCTAGAACTCACCAAATATTGACACTACCAATCAACATTCATGCTTGACATCTGATTGATGCCTCATGAAGACTCGCATGACTTCATGATGCCACTTTAAATCAATAGATTTGACATCAATGACAACACAAACACACAATGGCCAACATGTGGCATGTGAGATAGAACAATGTTAGTGTGGCTTAAACAAGAGGACTTTTTGTTGATGTGCACATGTGTTATAGGATTCCTGTAGGGAAATAGGGGAGTGTGTATGGTGTATACCATGGTACATACATAGTAATATAATATAAAAACTAGTAAAATTATAGTAACAAGCAACATTAAAACAACACACTAAATGTAAGCAAAAGCATGCAAACACACAAATAGAATAAGGCAAACAATATGTTATATAAATAGGACACCACTCAAGATGTCACAAGATAATCGAGGAACTCAAGGACAACAAGAAATGATCAAGTAACATAGGGAATTTCTAGAAAAACAAGGAAAAGTAAAGAGCAAACATGCAAAATGAGAAACAAGCTAGATGATGAAGATGAGCTCAGTTTGGAAGTGACCTGCAATATAGATACTATAAATGAAACACCCATTATTATGTTAGAGTAATTAATAGTATGACATGATGTATATACTAATTGAATGAGGCAAGAGAAATTAAAATAATAAACATTGGAATAATAACAACTACATTTGAGAACATCTACAAAATGGATGCCCTCAATAACCATAGATGAACTGGTAAAGAGCAATATCAAGCATCCTACATTGTATAACAATTTGTGTGTAGATTACATTCAACTCAATGTACCAGTGAATGTGCATCTGTATAGAAAATGATATAGCATATTATGTATTAAGACAACATGATAAGTAGAGTACTACATGAATAATATATTCTTACAATAGAAAAAACCAAACAAGAGCAATGTAAATATTTTTAGATGTTTGTATATATTTGAATGTTTTTGAATTTTTAGGAATATTTGAATTTGTTTGGATTTTTAGGCCCCTAAGGGAATTGATGAAAACCTATTGTCCAAAGATAAGGAAGGGTGATCCAAGATTTCCCCCAAGGGAATATTTATATTTTTAATGTGTTTATATGAATTATAAACTATGTAACCAGAGGTGGGAAAGAATGGTTTCCCACTAGTTTTTGTGTGTAAATTGAATTCTGGTGTGTAGCTACTCCCTCAAGTTGAACCTATAAATAGAGTGTGTTATCATGAAACAAGGGGAAAGTAGAATTTCCCTAGTGTGTGAGCTAAATAAGGTCGAGACTGATCAAGAGTGTTGTCTAAATCTAGATCAAATCCTATAGGGCCGGGTCGGTGGCATAATATGTGAAAGGTTTATTGGACCCAAAGAAGAATCCTGTCATACACAAGTGATACATGGACATGATATATTATTCATCAGTGTAAGGTGGTCCATGCTTGGCCATGTGTTGATTCCAATGTATCATGTGAGGCATGTAATCAAGTAATGAATCATATGAATTGTGACCATGCTCTTGTGTAGAGGGTAGGTGATAGTGGTATGATGATTAAAAATTGTTCCTCTAAGATTTCATAACCAAGATCATCCAATAATAAGTGGAACACATTAGTTTTCAAGGGTAACCCACATTGTTTTGGCAAGGATTCTTTTACCAAAATAAATTAATAACATGATCTAGCCTTGGTAATCACTAGATGGCTACATAAGAGGAGTAACTTCTCCGAGAAAGTAATTCCTAATTACTTTATGGATTGATTGCTAGAAGCATAGTGACTGAGAGGGGGAATCAGCCATACAAAAACTTTCACTTCATTTACCATGACATACATTCATCATTCAAATCAACCATTCATTATACATAACCACATGTGAGATTATTAATTGTGTTACAATGATCCACAAGTGTAAAAGACAAGAGATAACACAATAATACCATATATAGGTGGGAAAATCTTAAGGGGAAGAAAAATCTTTGAGACCTCTACTAATATTACACATAACAAAGGAATTGCATGAATATTACACATCAAGCAAGATTTGTTTAATGAGACAACAATCCCACAAAGAGTACTAACCCCTAGTTTGGTAGGACATCAATCCTACAAGGAGGCTAAAAACCCCAAAGATTAACAAACACCAACTCATTCACCTAAAATAGATGATAAATGAAGATATGTTTCTCCCAAAACTGATTGTGATCTCTAATTCAGCTCCATACACACCAAACCCTCTTAAACTTCTCTCTCTCATAACTCACTCAAATCTTCCCTTTCATTTGTTGATTAGGTCTAATGACCTTACACTCCTGATCTTCAAAAATTATTATCTCATCACACCTCTTCTCAGCTATGAATTTGATCCCTCTAACATCTTCTTTCTTCTTATTTAACTCACTCACATCCTCATAGTCACAACTAACTCAAATGAGCACACATAATGCACTTTTATACTTGATGTTTCCCAAAAGAGATCGTGGGTTGGCTAATAACCTTAAGGTCAGTCATGAAAAACATAAAAACACCTAAAAATCATATAAAACACTCCAAGAGACAAAAGTAGTTTGGTAAGGGTCACACCATCAAGGAATAGCTCTAAGGCATCTCAAACAAGCTCAAAAAAAGCTCTCTATTTCCAACAAATGAACTAGGATCTTCAAGGGAACACTCTTTGTCATGGATCCATCATCTCAAAAATGTAAAGGATAAATTCTCACAAACTTCAGAAAGAAAAATAATCTCTACAACTTCTATCTCCACCATGAAACAAACCAAGAAGCAAGCTAACCCAACTGGGTCTTTAAGCACCTAGAATTCAGTTGCAAAAAATAATAAAATTTTTATATAAAAACTCATCATCAAGGCTCAAGTAGAATATAAATGGAAACATATCTAAGTATAATCTCATAAAAAACTTACTTCACTCATCAAAACATAACACAAGGCCTCTAACTAGCTCAATTTCCGAAATAAGCCAAAAACTGACAAACTTGACTCAAAAACCAATATTGAGAGAAACATACCCAAAATTATCCAAAGTCACTTCCAAGATTAACCACCAATTTGAACACATCAAGGGTAATCTGATACACCTCTCCAGAAATTCACAAGCATAGCTCATCCGAAGAAAACCGATCTAACACACATGTTTCAGTCACCTATCTTGCAATCCTAACAGAAAAATTTGACCAATAGGGCTTAGAATAAACCACTTATTTATATCACATAAAAGGATGAAACACATCATTTCATGTGTCAAAATAATCTCCATTACCATATAACCAAGTTATAACATTTAAAACCATCATACTCATCTCAAATCACATGACTAGGTTTTAGCCCTTATAGGCCAAAAGTGGTAAGGTGACTTGGAGGACTTGTATCTTCAATTGTATTCACACAACCTGCCTAAATTTTTTTTGGGAAGATGAATTAAAACCTAAGTATTGGAGGCACGTGGACATAGGGCACGTAGGTGCCCGCGGAAGAATAATGGAATAAAGCGCGCACGGAAAAGCAGGGAATCGGGACTCAACCATTTTTCAGTATAAGGTTAATTATAGACATGGAGTACAAAGAAATTTTTTTAGAAGACTTCGAGAGCATGAAACGACTATTTTGGACAAGTAGAAGATAAATCAACATGCATAATTTATCATGTAAGGGCATGACTATTCTTATCATGCATTCTATTTTGAAGGTGCTTAGGTTGTGAAGGGAAAGTCCCCACTACCCATATATATGTATTGATTTACAAAGTTTAGATGATGCATGTTTTATTAGAGTTATGTTGTTGATTTATGGGCGTGCATGACTTATGATGACAATATTATGTATGTATGAAGCTTTTGTGTTTTACATCAATTAATATAATGGATATTTGTGGCTGGATATTGATTATTGACACATATTTTTAATGATTCTTGCATGGTAAATTTAATCTTGATTTTGGTATGAGTTAATCTTGTTTATGATTGAGATCTAGATCTGGTTTATGTTATGCAATATACTTGATTATCTATTATGGATCTGGAATATTTGTATAATCATGCTAACTTCTTGAAAAGCTGCCATAAAGAGGACTTAGTACCCTTATGCACTTTTGGGTGAGCACTCAGTTTAGGTTGAGTGATGTGCCAACACGCCTTGGGCTTTTATGGGTAAAAATAAGACTACATTTTGGTTCCATTATTGGGACCTCTTTTTTAGTTTTTTTCCAGGATGTTGCATGATGAAGATGTACCGATTGACCTTGGCCAAGTATTGAAGAGTGGTTAGACAATTTAGAGGAAGAGTATGCTCACAGATTTAGCATTGGACCTAAATTTAATGCATGCATGTGGGTTGAACAGATCTGTATCATGAAGATGTATGAGATGTTCTTCACCATTTTTCCTATAGAGTTGTATGAGTGGTTGGTTTCTTATGCATCAAGAGAAATGGAGGTTTCACACACTTGTTTGGATGCGCGAAGAATTCCAGATTTGTATGATGCAGATCTTGACTTGGACATTATTGTAGATCATTAGTGGAGTCATGTTTTGAATAGATATATTTTAGAGTACGTAGTTTCTACTTATTCCTATCCAGAGGTTGTTGAGTTCTAGTTCTTACACAAACCTAGAGGATCTTATTTACGTGATATCCCTTTAGTGATTAAAATCTTGATCGTGACCTAGATTTGGAAGAGCGTCCTATGGCTAGCTAAACCCCACCACACATGTGGGGGTAGGAGCAATGTGTGGTGAAAGATGGATAGATATAGTGGTAGAAAGATAGAAAGAGAAGAAAGGTGGCTTAAGTTTAATGAAGCATGAGAGGGATTTGGAGAAGCAGCGAGATAAATTGTGGAAATAATGGTGTTGTGAGAGAGATGGCTCATGAAGGATTTGGAGCTCACGTAGAAGACGTGGAGCTGGAGCATCTGGAACTCCCCATTTGGGAAAGCATGGTAGAGAACCCTCTTTGGTTTTGGATGAAGGCATGCATCTGAAGAAATATTGAGAACCATGGGCACGCATCTGATCCTACTTGGTGACCTAGCCCTTGTGCTTGGTTTTTTAGTTTCACGACAACTTATCGTAAGCAAGCTAGTGTGGGTAGTAGAGTAGTAATGAATAGAGAGTTAATTTGTAGTCAAGTTCAAGAGTTAATCAGGTATCTTATTCATCTATGGTGGTGCATAATTATCATCTATGTTATTTGGAGGTCGATTGGAGGTATATTTTCTAGCACGTCATCAACACAAAATGTGGGTGCATAAAACATTGGTATCACATCTGAAGTAACACAACTTCTTCAGACTATAGGAGTTCGATTTTAGCACAACTATTGGAACACAAGGCAAGTGCATCCTCTTGGTCCATTTTCCTACATGGGGAGGATCAGGGATCGAGGATCAGGTGGCTCAGGATCTAGTGGATCTTGGTGGTTCTAGGGGTGGAGGAAACATAAGAGGTAATACAGGTTTGGATCTAGTGGGCATGGTCCACACCAACCCCAACAAATATTTATGGAGATGTCTCTTCATCTCCCAAATATAGAGGATAGAAGATGTAGCTGAACACATGCATATGTGTGAGATACTATGGCATGTGAAGGGGATTACAACTCCAGAGCATAAGGAAAGTCAATTTGTAACTACTTTGCAAGGGTATGCATATAGTTGGTACAAGAAATATGATCTGAACCAGACTTGTGTAGACTATACCATTTGTGATTCTTTCTTAGTAACATAGTTTCATATATTTGAGTTTGAGTAGAAGAACATCAACGCACTAAAGGACATCAAGCATGGCATGACTAAGAGTGTTTAGGAGTATGATGCATGGTTCAAAACCCTTTTATCAAAGTTATCTTATGACATTCACCCAAGTTAACATGCTCAATGGTTTTTGGAGGTTTGATCACACCTTTTAGAAGGTGCTCTCACACAAACTTATACAAATCTACATGAGGCACTTGAGGAGCTCTACGTGCATTGAGGTAGTTGGGAGTGTAGACATAGGAGTGAGCCCATTTTGGAAGCTCAGATTGCAGTGATGGCGAAATAGTTAGAAAAATTATCAGCTAATTCAGCACATGAGACATGTAGTGGAATTTGGTGCATGATTGTGAAGTAGAAGGACATACTAAGGATAGTTTCCTCATAAATCAATGTGTGCCATATTGTTGGATACGAGATCTGTCACTTGGATCATGATTCAAGTAGGTTCCCATTATTGCAATGTGTGATAAGAAAGAATGTGTCTTATTTACTACAAGATTTATAGGTCTACCACTCATGATATTGAGAATTATAGGTTGATTGATTAGATTCATGATGTCATTGATATTGGTGTACGTCAGACTAGTGTTGTGAATAATTCTAAGGAATAAGGTGAGCATCATGAGCATAATCACAATGAAGGGCACTCTGATGGAGGCCGAGGTAGAGGTCGAGGATACCATGGAGGATTCAGAGGCCGAGGTCATGGTGGTGGAAGAAGTGAATTTCCACAGGAACATGTTATACATGCGGATCCCCTGATCACTACAAGTGTGAATGCCCTCAAAATATTATTTTTTCTTTTTGTGGAAAGAACCATAACTATGAAGAATGCCCAAACTTTTATGAACACTTGAGTAAGAAGCACAAGCAGGATAAGGGCATGGGATGGTTAGAGTGTAGCAACATGCTTGTGGAAGATCAATGGATGTCAAGTTAGTGCTTGATCCTGAGTTGGTACCTATGAATGATTACTACACATGCATTAGAGGTTGCGCACGCAGGAAAGTTCCAAAGCAAAGCCTATTATTACAAAAAGGAGGAGGTATTACATGCAAAGTATCTAGACCCTACTCATCAGAAGGAAGTTTATCAAGAAATGGAAGTTATTAGAAATTTGTAGGGTGAGATATAATGTTTGAAAAGAAGCAATCACGAAAGTTAGAGAAAAAAGAAAAAATTGAGCTTCCTCATAAAGATGTTGTTGATGATTAAAGGAGGTTTGCAAGATGTTGCGACAAGAAAACATCATTCCTTTATTGGGGGAATGGTTAAGGGAAATACGCACACATGTGCATGGAGTTGAGCGTGAAAAGATAAATTTTACATGCTAACCTACCTCCTCATAGTCTAGATTATGACAAAGAGATCACTTTGAATGTTGTTGTTGATGGATGGATTTTGAGTAACATTTTTGATTGATACATGTGTGAAAAGTGAATGTACTCACTTTGGATGTGTGGATTCAGATGGGAGACCACCATTATAGCCATCTTCAAATGTGTTGTTTATGGAAAACATGACTAAGGCCACATCCATTGGAGTTTTGAAGGATGCTACTATTATTATACAAGGGGCCAAGTTTACTAGGGACTTTGAGGTCTTGGCACTTTTTGCAGAGGAAGATAGTTTTCCAGCATTACTTGGGTGCCCTTGGTGTTATGCAAAACAATGTTGATATGCACTTTGATAAAGGATATATAAGTTTTGAGAACAAGGAAGAGCATGTGATCATTCCTTTGAAGATGGAAAAATTGCACCTTATGTAGAACCACTTAAGTGAAGAGGATTTGAATAGAATTTATGTGCACACCATTAGAGATCTGAAAGTCCTTGAGCCATCAAAGGAAGGAGTTCTCCAATGGGATGATGCATAGTCCATGAGTGATACTACAAGTGTTTCATGTGAAAAATGGGCACATGGAACTTATGAAATGGTTGGGCATGAAGTGAAAGTGTGAGTTATGCATAAGTAGAATGCATTGTGTTAGGTATTTGGGTAGTAACCAGTACCAAGGTACACTGGTGAGGGAAATCCTGAAGTGTTCCTACGTGCTATGGAAGTTTCAATGGATAGATCAAGTGGAAAGAAGGAATATGTTGGTGTATACCTTGTGGGATAAAATGCACTGTTGGTGGATGGTTCATAGAGATAATATTTTAGAGTGGCGAGAAGTGAGAATCACCTTCTCTTTCTAGATTTCTTCGAAGAAATGCACCTACTAAGATATGTGAATTTCATGGGAAGGATGCTTTCAACACCATGTTCAACAGTGTGAGAGACTCTGACAGAGGGGAAGGAGGCCTTACCACACCTTCTCTGGGTGCACAAGTTCTACTACACCTTGTGAGGTTGCACGCATGCGCATGCATGGTATGTTTATGCAGAGTTGAATAGAGAAACAAGAAATTGGAAAGAATTGACTACAGGTATGATTCAGACCTTTGACTATTTTTCCACTAAACCTCTAGTGAATGAGGTTATAGGTTATGAAGCACTTGACTATGGGAGATAGTGCAAAGGCTGAGGAACTTATTCAGGAGTTACTAGGTGAGTCAGATCTAGAGGCATGCTTTGAAGAAGAAGAGACAGATGTAGAACAACTTGGGTGCACTTTCCTAGAAAAAGAAAAGGGTAAGATGGTCTATGTAATAGATGATGAAGAGTGGAGAATCTAGATGTTGAGCATACTAGAGGGTACATGTGAGGTCTTAGACAATGCATATGAGAAGGTGTGCACATATCATGAGCCTATGAAAACAAAAAAGGTCAACATTGGGATAAATGTTGAACCTAAGGAGGCCATCATTGGTGATTATTGGTTTGACTCTGAGGTTGCTAAAATAATTGAGTTGTTGCACGACTTCCAGGACTTATTTCCTAGGGGCTATCATGAATTAAAAGGGGTACATGAATCTTTGGGTGAGATGAGAATCAAGCTAAAGGAAGGTGTGCACCCAGTTAGGAAGAGGCCTTACAGGATGAATCCTAATCTGCGTGCATCAAGGTGAAGGAAGAAATTGATAAGATGTTAAATTCTGGAATCATTGAGCCCATTGAGGAGTTAGAGTGGGTTAGCCCTATGGTGATCAATATTAAAAGAAATATGGAAGAATAATAATTTGTGTGGATTATAGGGAGTTGAATGTTGCATGTGTAATAGATCCCTTTCCCACACCATTTACTAAAGAGATATTCTGGAAGGTGTTGTAGGGCGCGAGATCTACTCCTTCACTGATGGATTTTCTAGGATATCATCAAGTGAGATAGCTAAAGAGGATCAAGAGAAGACAAATTTCACCACTAAATGGGGAAGTTTTGCATACATAGTTATGCCTTTTGGATTGAAGAATGTGCTTGTAGTCTTTTTGCACATTGTTGTGCAAGCATTCTAGGACTTTATTCATAAGTTCTTATAAGGTTTACTTGGATGATTGGACATTTATGGGCTAGTGAAAGATCATTGTGATAATTTAAGGCTTATGTTTGAGAGGTGCCATAGTTGAGCATCTCTTTAAACATTAAGAAGTGTTTTTTGCTACACACCTTTTGGGACTTTGTTAGGGCATATTATTTGTAAAGAAGGCTTGTTAGTGGATCCTACTAAGGTTGTTGTTATTTTGGGCTTAGAGGAACCTACTAACTAGAGTGAGGTACATGGATTCTTAGGACACACAGGATATTACAGAAATTTTATCAAAGGATATGCTAAGATTTTTGTGCCCTAGAAGAATTATTGAAGAGTAAAGGCAAGTTCCATTGGGGTGAAGTGAAAAATGCGTGTTTGAGACATTGAAGGAAAGGCTTACTACAACACCTATTATACACTTTCCTTCATGGACCAAACCTTTTCATGTGCATGTGGATGCCTCTGGCATGGCCATTGGTGTGGTATTATCCCATCCTAGAGAAGGTATTATTGATCATCCTATTTGTTTTGCAAGAAGGAAATTGACACTAAGTTGAACAAAACTATACAACTATAGAGCACGAGGCCTTTCCATGATCTATGCATTGCATAAATTTTGAAATATTTGTTGAAACACCTTTTATTTTCTATACATATCACATGGCAACTTAAGTACTTGGTGAACAAGCCCATTTTATAGGGGTGCATATGCCATTGGATTTTGTTATTTCAGGAATTTGACTTTACGGTGGTGGTTAAGCCAGGAAAGAGTAATTCTGGACCAGATCATTTATCAAGGATTAATATAGGTGAGGATGTGTAGAGCATTGAGGATACAATTCTATATGCACAACTTTTTAGATTGAACTGCATGCCCTCTAACTTGGAAGATATTGTTGTCTTTTTATGAAATAGGTGTGGCACATGAGGGATGAAGAATATAGAGAAGAAACAACTTTCCATATGTGTCATGCCTTACATGTTGATCAGTGGAGACTTATACAAACTAGGTTGGGATGAAGTTTTACATCGGTGTGTACTTGAGCATGAGTGTGAAGCTATTATGGAGGAATCTCATGGGGGTATTGTAGGTGGACATTATGCAGGATATGCCACCGTATGAAAGATTATTAGTGGTTTATGGTGGGAAACATTGTATAAGGATTGTAAAGAATATTATAAGGCATGTGACCATTTTTAGTGCCTTGGAAATCCTGGGCATAGAGATGAAATGCCTTTAAGGCCAATTTCTAGTGCATAACCTTTTGAAAAGTGGGCAATTGAATTTGTGGGTCCTATTTCCCCACCCACGTAGGACTAGATCACACTACATTATAACTTGTAAAAATTATCTTACAAGGTGGGTAGAAGTGATGCCTACAAAGGATTGCACGACAGCTACAACAACAAGGTTTATATGGGAGAACATTATCAACAGGTATGGATGCCCATTGAGTTTGACAAGTGATAGGGGTACTCATTTCTTAATGAGACCATCAAGATACTATTGAAAAATTTATGGTGGCACACCATAAAAAAACACCCTATCACCCTCAGGCTAATGGAACTACTAAGGCTTTCAACAAGATATTGAGCCACACATTGACTAAAATTTGTGATGTTGGAAGGAAAGATTGGGATGATAAAGTCTTTGTTGTACTTTGGGCATACATGATAACATATAAAAGATTGAACAAAGCCACACCCTTTCAGTTGGTGTTTGGCATGAGGTTGTTTTACCCATGGAATTCATGTTACCTTCTCTATGTATTGCATGCGCAGGAGGTTTGGCTGATGAGAAAGCACTTGAAGAGTGCATTGAAAAATAATGCAGTTAGATGAAAGGCACGTGCTATAGCATGATGGATTCAGAAGATAGAAAAGGCCAAGTAGAAGGCATGGCATGATAGGCATATTAAGGATAAGAATCTTGAAGTTGGACAGATGGTTCTTTTGTATGATTCAAAGTTCTTGTGCCACCCTAGAAAACTTAAAGTGCATTGGTTGGGACCATATATTGTGACTTACATACTTGATTCAAACACTTTCTAGTTAGAGGCATTAGATGGGACATGGTTTCCCAATTATTTCAATAAGAGTAGGCTTAATCCCTACTATAAATAAGTCTTCTTGGTGTTTTTAATAAGGTAATATTTCCATTTAGATTATATTTCCTTAATGCATTTCCTTTATATGTGTTTCCTTTCATCGTTGTTATGTTTTGTCAATTTAGTTCAATTTTTGTGTAATAAGCTTGCTTGACGCCTAAAGATGATTACTATCTATTAAACTCATGCGCGAGGGACTCCACATACTTTTAGTGTGGGGTGGAGTGTATACAGGATAAATGGACTAGGATTGAATGTTCTTTGAAGATGGGTATGCATAGAGATATTGTGCAAGTGCTTGAAGTAAAGGTGTGGATAGAGAAATATTTCTCATGAATGAAGACCACGTATGGATGAATGGATGCACAGTGTAACATGAGGAAGGTTGCAGCATTGGAAACTACTTGGTGAAAGGTGTAGTGGATAGGTACTTCGAACATGAAGCGCATGAAATGAGGTTTGTGGCCGAGAAGTAGTAAAGCGCGTAAGAAGGTTATGATGCGGTGTGGAAAATCAATGCGGAAAAATCAATGAAACACCAAATTTAATGTTGAGTATGGTGGTAGGTGGAGAGCTATAAATGCATAATTTTTTTCAAAATATATATAAGGAGGTGTTGTAAAATCATTTTTACCTTTGTGATTGAGATAATTCGAGTGAGTTGAAGAGCGAGCTAAAGAGCGAGTTGTGATATGTGAAGAGTTGTGATACCAAGCTGAACTAGATGGATTTGTTGAAGTTAGACATAGGATTGTTTGGTGCTCCATTAGAGGAGTGTTTGAATGAAACAAAGACGTGTGGGGAGAGAAATCAGTTGTTAGGGTTTGAGTTCAAGCTAGGGCACATGGATTTGAGCTAGGGCACATGGGTTTGAGTTTAAGCTGAGCTCGAATTAGTTATAAGAATGCATTTTATTATTTTTATGGCACCTAGGTGAGCATCGATAGTGGCCACAAGGGGAAGGAAGCAAAAGGATGTCAATGTTGAAGTAGAAGATGCCCCTGAAAGCCGTTTTTTATGAGATGTAATACCTAGAAGGGGTTTTTATGGGTCACGATTGGGATTCTCACATTCGTCATTGCAAAGTAAGTGATTATAACCACAAAAAAGATAACAAAGATGAATTAGACAAGTTCTTTGGTAGTGAAGACGACTTAAGGATAGAAAAATGACATGGCCATATATGATGATGTAGTCAAAAAGATGTTAATTAAGGTGGGATTTTTATAATTGTATGAGCTCCCTTATTTTTGTAAACTAGAGAAGTTATATTAGTGGTTGATAAGAAAATTCCATGAAGATTTTTTCTACTTTTTGGGTGAAGGATGAGGATTACCACGTATTAGATTGGGAGAATGACATGATTTAAGAGTTTAGGTACTGAACTTAAAAGTGACCTCACTAATAAGGATGGATAGAAGCAACAAAGATGGCACTAGGATATATGAAGGGAGGGTGTAGGATGGATGTCCATAAGTTGGAGAAGTATCCAGTTGTTTAGGTGACATCACACCTCCTAACTAAGTTGAACAATCAAGAGTGCTGGTCACAAGTGAATAAGGCATGGTTGCATGTAGCAAAGAAGATGATAGAAGGGGTGGTGTACAATTTGGCCAATTTCATTACTGAAACCATTATTGAGGAGGTGCACACCAAGGTGAGAAAATAAGTTTCAAATGTGATCCTTTTGTCACTTGTATTTGTAGAAATTGGAGTTCCCGATGGGCCAAAGGATAAAATATGGCAATACCTTGAGGAGAAGAAATCTCTTGCAGAGAGATTTTCTAAGTATACATGTGATGGGACCATGAGTGGACCCTTTAAGCAAAGAGAAGAATTGTGGTATGAGTGCCTCCACGCTGCATTTGAGGAAGAGTGGAGAATACCTAAAGATCTTCCTTCGGTATTAGACAAATAGGTACAATTTTTCATGTATCAACATTTTAACATAGGGCGTTTTGGGATGAAGGATGGGAAGTGGAGCCCTTGGTGTAAACTCCCTATGCCTTCACCACACACTACTTTTAGGCATCTATACACATGTTTTTGATTGTGCGTTGGTTGTTATTCAATGCAGATAACATGGACTGCGACTACCATACACTCCGGAATACTTACGTTTATCCAAGTAAGTCCTCATACATTGAAAAATTAATTTCAGATGATATTAACATGAAGGATGTGAGCTTGGCAATTGGGAAGTCTATAGAAGCTCTCATTTATATTTATCTTAAGCCCAAGCTGGAGAATGGAAAGTATCTGGAGAATGAATTTACGCTCCTTGGACCACCCAAGGGGAAGCATACTATGGACACACTACAAGATTAAGAAAACACTTTTACCCTTGGAGAAGAAGAAGGAGAGGAAGAGTAACTTAGGGAAGACAATGCTGGTTTGGAGCAAAGGGGTAGGAAATGGCCAACTCTAGGAAATAAATGAGAGCACAAGGCAACCCCTCCATTACAAAAAGAAGATGAAGTAATGGAAACATACATTATGGAGATAGATATTGAATAGGGTGCTGGGGATGCATAGTTCAAGAGGGTATTGAGAAGAACAAGAACTCAAGGCATGAGACCATCACATCCCCTTAAGATGTCACCTAGGACTTCTCCTATGAAAGTAGAGCCAGAAAAGAAGAAAAGGTGCATATACGTCCCCGTAAGGATGATGAGGATGAGAAGTTTGGGGACAACGTACGAAACACTCCAGTGTGAAATGAGGATGCTGAAAATCCTCGGGAAGAAGAAATAAAGAATGATGTTGGGGATTTAAAATAAATAGAGATAGGAAGTTGTGTCATGGATACATAGGTAGGAATAGATAAGGGCAAGCCATCGGGCGTACCTCATACTACATAGTCAGGTGAGGAACCAGTGCTAGATTCAAGAATTCATATTACAAAGAGTAAATGTGCTGGTAAGGAGAAATTTGAAGGTATTTATGAGACACCAATAGTTGGGTATATTGATGACCCGACCAAGATTATACGCACATGGTTCCAAAGTACTTTAGAAACCAAAGACCTTTATGAATGATATTTGATAGATGTAGACATGGCTACTACACGCACACACAAATAATTATCTTGGAGAATGGAGACTTATATGGATGAGCCTAACATCAATTTATGTGAAGAATCGCATGTTTTGTGTAGGTTGAAGAAAGCACCACACTCACACCATGTCATAGTTAAGCCCACCCAGATTTCAAGTGAACATGTGAGCAATGCATTAATGAAGGTATCCGTAGAATTTTTACATAGAAACATAGACAAAGAAAAAAATATTCAAGAACTATTAGATGATAAGAAGGAAAAAGATACTCAAATCAAGTGCCGATGAAATAAAAGAGAAAGTTGAAGTGAAGGAATGTTTGATACTTAGTATGAAAAAACAAATTGGGGATGAGATTTTGAGAAAGATGTTTGATTTAGAAGATAAAGTTATACAGAAATTTCCCACCCACTTTACATTATTTATGCACTTAAGTTCATATGGTTCTCAATGAAGGTCCCATGAAACCATCATACTCATCTCAAACCACACAACTAGGTTTTAGCCCTTCTAGGAAAAATTGGAAGGGTGACTTGGAGAACTTGTATCTATAATTCTATTCACACAACTTTCCCGAAACTTATCATGGACACTTAGAGAATCTACTAAGGATTCCCGAGCAATTCACTTTCCTTCATGGAACCTCCAACTCATCCCCAAATTGAAAATCTCGACAAAATAATAGTTTTTACCCTAATTCCTGAAACAAATGCATCATAAAACCACCACCAAAATGATACCTATAGAATCCTCTTCAAATATGATGCATGAGTTTTTTCTTTCCCGCACCATTTCGTGTTCATACCATGCATTTATTCGGTATTTTTATGCTATAAGTTATTTTTGCAAAATGATATTATCTCAATTAATAAACATCCCCCAAGTCCTCAAGGTTCCATGCAAAGTTTGGGTGAGTGGGTGAGCATATGAAGTTACCTATAGAGCTGATTTTGCATTCTCGGAAGATCTATTTTTCCAAAATTGCATTGTCTTAAATTCCCTTCAAAGTGCTCGACCTAAAATTTCACTAGAAGCACCATTATGACCTCCTCCATTCTTACCAACTCTCATCCAAGCTCAAATGCATCTGAAACTCTCTCATCACCATGAATTACCTATGTATCCTTTCCTTGTTCTCGATAAAAATTCTTTAATGGACCTAGAACATGCATGAAACCTCTGAATACTGACTTGATACACCTCTTACACATGTTTTTTTCATCCTCATCATACACTCCACATGATTGACCAAGTATTCCCTACTTCATATCTCATTCTTCCATGTCATGCACCATGCACTAGGTCTAAGAATATGTCTATAATGACCTATTTCACCACATGAATCATCGATACTGACCTTGTATTCAACTTTCCAACTCATTAACACCTCTTACACATATGAATAAACATGTTTGACCTCATGAAGACCTTATACCACCTTTGGATAACTCATACTATGACCGTGTTGTTGGCATGAGTGAGTTATCTTATTATCATTGATGTAAAAGGTATACACACATTAATGAAACAAATGTATGAGGTCTAGGAGTGCAAGAGGATACTTGGTATGATGATGTCAAGGTAAAACTAGTTTTGGAATGAATTCAAGAATGAAGATAGTGATAATGGTTTGGCTTAGTAGGCCTAATCGGGAGACATAGTCGACTAGGTGATAGAGAATGATGGTTTGAGTTGCATGGTGGCTTGAGGAGCATGGTTTAGGCATAGAGAGTGTGATTAGAGTGTGATGAGACACTCATGTGAGTCTTTAGAGTATAGGTAAAGGTTTTTACATGTTTTATAGGTGACCATCTAGACCTAGTCTAGGTGCTTGAAGGGAAAATAGAGCATGAGTGTGAGTTATAGGGATATGTGATCTCATAGAAGCATGCCGATGTATGACACATGTTGTATTAAATTTTTGCATCCTTTTGAAGAACTTGTAAGCAAAGGTATGGTGTTTATCTACTTGGTCTAGGTCTAAACTAGATCTAATCCTAGTGATTATTGACCTATTGGTGCATGATAGTCACTTGCGGATGTCTCATAGCCCTTGGAGACAATCAGAAAGGTATGTCATACTATATTCAACATGTAGAGGTAGGTTTTAGTGGTTTTATGCATGGTTATTGTGTTAGAACACTTGCATGTGACCTGAAATAGGAAAAACTCAAGGCCTATTCATGTAAGTCCTAGTGGTTGAGAAGATGCAAACCTATTTATGACTAATTGAAAATTAGAGATTTTAGTAGAGGATTTCATGGTTTTTTGGGAAAAATTTCAGAGTCCTATGATGAATTTTTTTCAAGATATAAGGTTTTGAGTCTAATCGTGTTCTAGAAAGCATGTTTTCCAGCTTGATGTGAGATAAATTGACTTGGTTGAGACATGTAATGTATGCATGGGCCCCGAACCTTTCAAAGGTGATGTTGAATCATGGAACTAATAAGATCTCATAGTTGGAATGAGATCAAATGAGGCTCTATCTTTTATGAACGAATGTTAAGAAGGTAAGAAGGTCAAAACCCTTCTTAAACCCTAGTTTGATAGTGATGGAGGAAATATTTCTTGTTTGAGAATATAATTGATTGGATAATAAAATGTTATGATTGGATGATGGATAGGAATATCCCAACTTTCAGATGGTGGTGGTTTTAGGTCATGACACTTAGTGGAGCCCACTCAAAAGTGCTTATTTTCAGGAAAGAAGGTTTTACTCTCAGGTTTTCCATTAGACCCTATGACTAAATTAGTGTTCTTAGATGTATGGGAGCCATGATACATATTTTGAGTGATTTCAAATCTTGGTGAGGCCATTTGATGACATGTATAGGTAAAAATAGGTTGATTGGTTTTGGGCCTAAAAGGAAATTTTTACATGGTGTGTAGACGCCTAAATTCAATATCTATCCATTCATTGCATGTGTGCACATATTTTATCATTCATCCTCCTTATTTAATCAAATGCCCTATTTGGATTTAATTAATCAATTCCTATTAATTAATTAAATGCCCATCACCTTTAAATCCTATTTAATCAACATTAATTAATTAATTAATTAATTAATCATGCCCTAACTAACTTTCCATTTTATAATTATTTCATTCCAAATCTACAACCCTACTTTCCCTACACTTTTTAACCTATCTCTCTGACCCAACTCACCTACATCTCATCCCTAAAAAACCCCTTCCCACTTAATGCTTTAAAGCATTCGGCCAACTCCAAAAAGATAGGGAATCATGCCAAAATCAGGAAAATCTTCCAATTAGGGAAAGTTTCCCCGTGATCGGTGGCGACCTAGACCAATCATCATCGAATCGATAAAGCCAAGTTATTTATTTTTATTATCCATCACATGCAAGTGAATCAAGCTCTCCTTACAACATGTGGACAATATTTTGTGCCTACGTAATTCTAAATCCATTAAAGACCTCCTGACCTTATTGAAGCGTACATACATTTCTCGAAATCATATTTTTGTCATATTTTCATTGTTTTACATATCTTTAATCAATTTTATCATATTATCTTGTATTTTTCACATCTAACCTTGTACATGTCTAGATCATCAAATAGATCTCATAGCTTCATCATCATATTCTTTTTACAACTCCATTCTCACAGGTTTATCATTTGGCTTGCCTTCCCTCAGCTTTATCAATCCCTATCATTGTTTTCATCGACCCTGTCAAGTCATCATCAACTCAGCCTTAGCATTCCCGACATTCTATTTAGAGCTATCCTTGCCCTCTGCATGTGCTTAGCCTCTATTTAAGTCTACTAATCACTCATCTAGCTCCTCTGTTATAATAAAATCAACCTACTTGCACCCCATCCATGGTCGAACAAGGTACAAGTTTCAATATTTCTCCATAATCCTCTTTTTATGTCATTTTTCCGGTTTTTGTTTCTTTATATCTTCTCTGCAGAAAGATCCCAAGATTTTCGACTTCGTAGCTATCCAATGCACTTATATCCCGCATAGTTTGCATAGTTTTCTTATCTTCTTGATCCAGTCTCCCAAGTCACCATTGTATTTCCTTTTCCTAGTATGGGTCATCGTCGACCCAGACTAGGTATATTTATGTTTCAGTTATTTAATCAGATCAATATCTAAATCAACCAATATTGCTTTTAGATTTTGTATTCTTTCAGTCTCTGTATATTATCAATATATCCTTTTGATTACATCTCTTTTGTTTAATAACAAGGGTTGACATCCACCAAGGAAGTTAACGCTTCTTGGGTCCACTTTTTGGGAAACCCCGCCTCCAATCATCTAATCAAATCTTGTTTTCAGTCTTATCTACAGGTTCCATATGATTTCTGACAGCAACAAATCCCCCGTATCAAGCATCACACATTCGAGGTAACATAAACCCTCCAACATTTCTGAGTTGCTAATTTCTTTAGTAGCTAGTGCATTAACTTCATTACGAACAAGAAATTTGGACAACATTCCTGGCACACCCAGTGGGACCACCCTTTAGGTGGTTTCTTTCTTTTCTATATTTTTCTTTTTCCTACTAACACTACAACGTGAGGCCTTACTTTATTGCTTGTTGTTTCATGGCTTGGATCACTCATCACTCGAGAAATGTAGATAAATAGGAAAAGTGTTATCTAGGTATTTCTCTTTTTCCCTATTTACTCATTTTTTCATTGTAGTTTTCATCCCTTATTGTGTCCTCATCTAACATCACATTTTGTTTTGGGCTTAAAAAGAATATTCTCTTTGCATCCTACTTGCCCACATAGCTTAATTATGGGTTTAATCCTCCACATCACACACAAACTTAAACCTCAGAAACCCAATTAACACATAAAACATTCCCCTACCTAGTTTGTTGATTGGGATTTCATCACCCAATAACAGACTTCCTCAAACATTCCCAAACTAGAAAAAACCTATAACCAAACATAGTTTTCCTTCTCCTAGGCACCTGGTTAACCATCCCCTTTTATTTTCCACACATTCTTAATAATCAAACATAAAATAAAAACTGTCTTCTTTTCTTGCTTGGGTAAAAACTATTTTCATGCCCGTAGTCACTCATTTAGCAGCCAAAAGAATGGAACAAAACTTTTCTTCCACTGATCCCTTGTCTCAAAAAATGTTCTCTACAACAACCACCTCATCTATATCCTTGAGCACTCAACCGCTCATTGATGTTTCTCACCCCGATCCTCTTATTCATACTGCAATCTTAGGAGAGACCAATCCATTCTCTTACCATCAATATATTCCATCTAGGCTAGCCACACTACCATCATTCCGATCAAAACCCTCTGGACCACCTAAGGTTCCTCTTAGTGATACCATGTTTCAATAACTTTTGGATTCCAATCTAGTCACACTTCAAGATTATCTCCTTCGGAGATCAACCTAGATTCCCCGACATGGACCACCACTCCAACAACTTTATCCCTATCAAACCAATCCTCAAGCCTCCCAACCTATAGCTAATGAGATCTACGTTGCCCATATTGCTTCCTCCTCCACCAATCCTTTGACTCATTAGACTACCCAGATAGTCACCCCGATCCCTCACAATCTCTCGTTGATCAACAAAAAAATTAACACTACTTTTCCCCTCACCTCTTTGGTCATTATGCCCGTTAATGTCCCTAATCAATAAGCCCAAACATGATATCCCTTGTCTGGGTAGTATGATCTTCTTACATCCAACATTAAAATCAATTCTTCCTAGCCCCTTTCACAGTGCTTCACATTATGCAAAGATCTAACCATTTTCAACAAAAATATCAACCTCTTCATATCCACATTCCTACTTAGCACCTCACCGTAATAGCTTTGCCCAATCCCAACAATCCCATCATCTTCACATCACCTAACAATATTTATTTCAACAACCACCCTTTATATCATAGCCCATGGCTTACCCCCAAAAAATTCCCTAGACACCAACACATCCGCAACCTCATCAACAAATTTACCTAACCACCTCTTACACGTAGCCACCACCTCTTTCAAATGATCCCATGCATGCCCTCATAAATAGGTTAGCCAACCTTGAAGCTACAACTTTAGGGACCAAGGTATTGTTATCATATGAGCAAATCTGCAATGATCCCATTCACCCATCCATACCAATTAAACCATATCCTCTACATTGGGAATTGCCAAAATTTGCTAAGTTCAACAACAAAGAAGATCCACAAAAACATCTTTGTGTATTTAAACATGCATGTTATCTTATTGTACATGATCAAGAATTTATGCTTCACACTTTTCCCATGTCCTTAGTTGGTCCCGCCTTGGACTGGTATAATAACATCCCCAATATTCAATATTATCTTTCTCCCAACTCACATGATGGCGCCTCACTATAAGCCAATTATCCTTTCCTCTTCCACAAGCTGACCTCATCAACCTCTTCTCACGTTCATGTGTGAAGCATATATCTTCAACTTTACAAATCCAATCATTTCTAACATTTGATGAGGACTTCACTATGATGCGTAAACTTGAAACATGTTCCTTAAACAGTCCATTTAAAACTCAAATAAAATAAACCCAAACATGATTTTACTAAATCATCCATGCCAAATGACAAATCAAAGTGGAAGCCAATGCCATGGTTTT
This sequence comes from Taxus wallichiana var. yunnanensis, assembly GCA_018340775.1. Lineage (NCBI taxonomy): Eukaryota > Viridiplantae > Streptophyta > Pinopsida > Cupressales > Taxaceae > Taxus > Taxus wallichiana. The sequence continues at coordinate 757,265,984 of CM031243.1, forward strand.
TAAATCATCTCCCACATCTACATCTAGCACATGGACTCAACAAAGAGTCACTCAAAAAATGCCCACTACATGCCCTTGAGGGAGTCATATAATACAATATTTTAAAAATTAATGACCGCAATTTTTCACACTTCCTCCTATCTGACTAGTTTATGAGTCAAGACCGAAACCTGCATGGTATCGTGAATATCATTACTATAAGTATCACCAAGTCTCGAGGCCACAACATAGAAAGATGTCATACTTTCAAGGATTTGGTCTAAAGACTCATTGATCAAGGTGATCTTCAAGTCGACAATCCAAATGCTTCACCCAATCAACCCCTTGACATTTTTAAACAACCTTTCCCAAATCATACATCGACAAGACAAGCTACCACTTCTACCACAACCCAAGCACCTAATTCTCATACTATAAAAACCTTGAACACTAATGATCAAGAGTCTAATCTATGCACAACTTCATCATTGACCACCTCTATTCCCTTTGAAATCCTCCCCACATTTGTTACATCTACATCTATCTTAGAGTCTACTCCTACATCTACAACTACCATAACCCCATTAGCAAATATATCATTTATGCCCTTAGAGACATTCATGAAATAACCATTTCAGCCTATTTCCACATCCAAGATTGGTCCTTCATCAACTTCCTTATCCACCTCATCACCTACTTCATCCATTCTAGTAGGCTTGACCACCTCACCTATATCTATTCCACCCTTTCCCGTCATACCATATGTGGAACCCATACCGGTCCCTCCTCTCGCTCTTTTACCCGTACCAACTACTGTGGTTACATCTATGCCACCTACTCCTTTTATCCCAACTCCGTCATTTGAGGAATGTTTAAAATTACTTTATCTTGTAATGACCTTAAATGTATCTTTCATGTCATTAGCACAATCCTCTCAATCCCCATCTTCCGAGATCATCTCATACAAATGTTTTTTTTGTGCCCAAACCAATCATAGCGTTACCATTTGATAACCCAATTAAGATTGTTAATGCTTCTCCCGATAGTGTGTCCCCACATAAAAACCTATTATTCCTCCTAGACATAAATCATCTAATCTAAAATCATCTACTTGAGAACCATGAACGCGTTTGACTCCCCAATCCAAGATCATCCTACATGAAAATACCATTCAACAATAAAATTGAATCCAAATCATCAAACATCTAAAGGGTTGCATATGACATATTATAGCACTCTAGTTAGATCAAACACAAAGGGCTTATAACAACTTACTTACTGTAAACCTCTACAATTATGCTTCCTCTTATCAAGGACTTCGACCCAAAAGGAAATAATACTCTATGGTTCAATCCTATTCTTATTTTTTCCTTTCATCACACCTCTCGACACAATGATATTGAGCATTATAGAGAACTTCGGCCATTATTCAAAATCTCATTAAAGAGGAGAGACTTTCCCTTATACCGAGTCGGTTATTGCCTTCTCGCATCTAGTATGACATCTACTATTTCACCTTCGGAAGATGAATCGTCCCCATATAGTTATTGTTTTTTCATCAATGTAGTTTTGGTAACCACTCGATTCAGCTCACGTGAGCCAAGATTGGCCTCTAAACCAAAGGCCAAGACCTTCATCATCATTCCTCCTCCTAAGGAGTTGGCCACATTGTTGAAACCAAAGGTTTATGTTTTAGCAGCAATTTCCTAAGCCTATCGAAAAAGTATCGTTAGACAACTTCATCAAGCCCCAGTCAAAATGTCACTCTACGAGCTCATCCAAAGCTCACCAGATCATAGAAAAGCTCTTATTGAAGCCTTGAAATAAATTCTAACATCTGATGATGAAGCTCAGCCCTTCACATCCTTTATAGGAGCACTTGCTACTTCTACTACTATATCATTCAATGAAACTGAAATTCGGATATCCCCCCAAAAGAGAACAATCTTCCCCACTTTATTACGGTTAGGATCAATGATACATTCATTCGATGGTCCATGATCAACAATGGGGTGAGTATTAATATCATCCCTTCACATAATTTCAATCAACTTAAGATTCTAAAGGAATTTGTCACTCAGACACATGTGGTCCTTCACGCCTTTAATGATGCCACTTTGCTCCCACCTTGGGAACAATCGTTCTTCCTATCTATGTCATTGATAAGCTTAGACATCAAACCTTCTATATTATTGAAGAATAATTTTTTATACAATGTTCTCTTTGAACAACCATGGATCTGCGCCATCCGTTGCGTCCCATCAACGCTTCATCGCTCCCTTAAGTATGAGCATGAGGGAAAAATATTGATGCTTCCTGGGACGCTCCTCCCTTTCAAGGATGTAACATGACTTATAGACAAAATGATGTGCTCATCCCTAAGGATGATCCATATGCACTGTCTACAAGTTCAACCATTGCTTCATCCAAACTCCCTGACAAATACTCCCTAGATGACGTGGTGAACAAACTTACGATGGGGGAGTATCACCTTCTCATGCTTAACACCCTTCCTACTCCCAATCGTATCGGTAGACCCGATAAGGTGCCTATGTACCAACCGGACATCGGAGACATTATTCCTTTTAGTCCCATGCATCATCGCACTAATCTTATTTATGGTGGTTTTGATACCCCCTCTTCCCACATTGATGATATTCCACATTTAATTATTTAAATTAAATTAATTCATTATCCTCACCATATTTATTATTTAAATATCCTAATTTAGATAATGCCCACATATCCACCTCACCTAGACACCTCATCTAGCCACCTCACCCTAAGACCTATTCTTAGTAAGTTGCCATAACTAACTAAGACTTACCCAAACCCTAAAAATCAATGCCTACATTCCCTCTAACCACATTCCCACATGCTTAAAAGAAGCTTCCATCCTAATCCATGGGGCCAACACACGAGATCCCAAAAAATCAAGGGGATCTACCCTAGTTTAGTAAACCTAGAAAATCCCACCCTAACCGACGCCGGTTACCCTTAACCACCGCCGGTTAAGCCGAACCACCATCGGTCACCTTTAACCCCAAAACAACCTTATTTTCAAGGTTGGAAAAGGTTGGCAGATTCTCTGAGAGATATCACATCTTTTGAGAACAAGTTTCAGGAGAACACACATGCAAAGAAGGAGATCAAGCATTTTCTCTTGTACAGACATCCAACATTCACCCAAAGAACCATCCAACACTCACCCCAACATAGATTTGATCCAATCAGGAAAGAAGGAGAGCACATGCAGCCCATGCAAGAGCTCCCCAATGTTTGGTGATCCTCTGCAACATTCAACCTCTTATCAACACCTTCATTCCTCACTCACAGACATCCAAACTAGATTCCAAGTAAGTAGAACATTTTACTCCTCTGGTTCACTCATTTCATCATTGTATTTTCATCCTTTGTTCTCCTAGCCACCCATTGACCTCCATTAATACTCACCCCTCCATATCCCTATTAAAACCTCACCAAATCCCATCCAAACAACTTAATACCTCATTCCGACCAGCCTAGTCCTTTGTGCAATCATAAGGGAGATCTAAAGCTCATTCTGTGACATTCCCAATATTCCACAATAACCGGCACCGGTTCTCCCAACCGGCGCGTCGAGTCACCCTTAACCGGCATCGGTCTCTGTATTTACCAATACAACCTAGAACAATAACCTACCTACCTATTCCCACATCACCCTTAATCACCTGTGACCTACCTAAGACCTCTGTCAGACCTGCAGAGACCCAAAACCAGTTACTTGACCTTCGGATCTTATTTTAACCTAGCCTGTTAGATTAGATCTTTCTTATTGTGTTTTAAATGAGATACCTAAATCATTTTAACTACAATAGGATTTACTTTATTACCAACATTAAATTGTTTTAAATAATGGAATGGACAACCATCTAGAAGTATCACACTTCCCGGATCTAGCACATGCTAGGCAGTTCATTGCATATATTGTTTAACTTTTTTGGTGGTCTTGTGTTCCATTTCAGGTAGTTCCTCCTAGCCAAAAGGAAGCTCTCACATGATCAGTTGTGGATTCAGAAGTCATACGCGCACAACAACCTATCAACCAACATTTCAACAGGTATTCCTCCTACGCCCATTACCCTATCTATTTCATCATTTTCAAAGAAACATCTAAGAATCAGGTGAAACATTTTGGCACACCCGATGGGACCCATCCGGGTTCCTTGCATTTTATTCATTCCTAGGAAAAGTTGTGTGTTTTTTTCCCTTCTGAAAAGCATACACATTAATTTTCTTCCTTGGTAACCTTCTTTTTCTTTCTATTTTCTCTAAAAGAAACCTTTCTTTTGGTGTACTTAAAAGAACCATTTCTTCTTGTTTTCTACATTTTAGTGAAAGAGCATCCTCTCTCCTCTTCATCTATTTGTGTCATCAATTCCATATTTTGATTTGGGCTTAAAAATCATTGCATTTCATTCTAATTTTCTCGCATTAGCTCACATTAATTGAGGGCAACCTATACGCTGAAGTCATTCCCAACTGATGGTTGACAAACGAATCATAGAAAGCACATCTCTCTCTCTCTCTCTCTCTTTGAGTCTTACCAAATTACACAAATTCAAAAAAAATACATATTCTTAAACAACATCTTTCTTGGGAATGCCTGTCAATGATCACACTGATCATGAGGATTGGCAGGTACTCCCAACTCACTGCTCTATCGAGTCATACTTCAGAGCGAAGCCCGCCCCCACCATAACATACCTAAACCTCACCTTTTAGATCTCCTTCTTCATAGGAAGCCATCCTCACCAAAAAAATCTATTCTATAGTTCATGAGTCAGTCCTTAAATAGCATAAGCTAAACAAACATAATAGAAAAGGCACTCTTAGGATCACATTTTTCTTAGTGTTTCTACTTGGCTTGCATTTTGAGGTGAGAGGTCACGTTCTTCATTTTTCTTTTTCTCCTTGCATGCTCCTCATCATAGTTGGTGTATTCCAGCTTCATCTGAGTGTGCCTGGACCATATTCTCATCATTCTCAAATTTTGGGTTTGATTCCACATCAAATTTTAATTCACAACCACTTTTTCTTCATCACTGTTTCAATTTCACAAAGAATCGTGTCGGTCCCAATGACCATCGTCATTATTACCCTCTCTCCTCCATCATCGCTTATATACCTAACCGGCATGTCGGTTCACTATCATTTTTTGGTTAACCTACCCAAAAGGACACCTATTCACCTTCTTCACTATTCAGAGTCCCTGTCACTATTATCATTCCCATTGACCTGGTAAATCTCATCAATATTTGGCATACCTGAAAATTTGGCCTTATACCTTGTTTTTGACCAACTGTCCACTTTCCATATGACCGATCATGGTTACCCGTGACCGGCATCGGTTTACTTTTACCCTAACCGACATCGAGTTAGCCTGTGTCATTTTCCAACTACCATTTTAGCCCCAATTCACCCACCACCACCTATTTATCCTACCTATGTTGTATTTTTGTGTCACTTACAAAAAGTAGTCTTACCACATTAGTACCTGTTCACATGGTACTGACACATCAACAAGCAAGTGCCCTCATATTCCATGCCCATTTGTCAACCACTCCCACCTAGCCCTTCACCACCTTCCATTTTATCACCCACCATGGATCCTATCCAACCTATCACTATCGCTACCGAGATGAGGAGTTCACACGACTCCTTGACCAAAACCCTGCCACCTTGCAGTTTTATCTTTCCCACTCATCCACTCGAGATGCCTCGGGTCAGTTGATATATGACATGCCCGTATCTATCCCCCCGACTCTCTCCCACTCCTCTCCATCAGCCCCATCTAGCCCATGTGTTTTGCCCGCACATCTACCTTACCCCCAGTCATTTCATAGCTAGGTCCTATACCCACTATGACTGCCATGCATCTGCTACATCCATTGCACCCGCCACATCCACCATACCTTTGAAAACCACCCAAAACACAACCTCATCCACCCCTATTGTCTCGCATATACCCATAGCTACACAACCACCTCCCGTTCGTGACCCCTACCCCTTTTCAAAACATGGTCCTTTCTATTCCACAATCATTGGCCCCCATTTCCACTAGGGTCACCACGACCCTTCCACCTCCATATACGTACTATCAAGCAGCCTCTCGTTTCATCTATTATTCACTCTGGGTACGTACCCCTATTTCACTACCTTCTTCTCAATCTACCTACATGGCAACACCATATACTAGGAATGCCACCCTCATCATATGCCCAACACCAACCCTCTTACGCTACAGAGGCACCCAACCATCACAACCTACCAATGACCTAATCAAATTAATGATGGACAAGATGCAGACATTGAGGCATCGGTTTCTGGCTCCCAAAACACTCTCACCTATGATGAGATTTGTAATGAGCCTATCCACCCATCCATTCCTATCCGTCCATACCCCATGCATTGGGAAATGCCTAAATTCAACCATTTCAATAGCAAGGAAGACCCGCAACAACATTTGTGGTCTTTCAAACATGGGTGCTACCTAATCACCCACGATGATGCTTTGCTCTTGAGGACCTTTCCCATGTCTCTGACTGGACCTGCATTAGATTGGTATAGTGGGTTACCTAGACACTCTATATTTTCATTTAATCAGGTAGCCCAAGCCTTCTTGGATCACTTCTCCATCAATATCATTAAGAAGGTTACCATGATCGACCTATACTCCACGCATGCAAGATGATGATGAAATCTATCACAGATTTTTGTCACTCACTTGCTGCGTAGCTCGATCAATCAACTCACATTCCAACTACCACAAATAGAACTCATCGAGCTCTTCACGCAGGCTTGTGTGCTAGATATCTCACCAACCATAGGTCCAAACTTTCCAAACATTCGATGAAGCATTCACCATGGCACGAAAGTTAGAGATTCGGGCCATCAAGAGAAGAAAATCCAATTACGCAATAAGAATTCAACATTCAAGTCGAATGATACCTCTTCTTCTTCCAAACCACAAAATAATTATTCAAAGGCTAAGGGCACCACTAATGCAGTGGTACTCAAAGCCGGCCCATCTCATCCATCAAATCAAGCTAGCCCCTCATCTAATCTCTCACCCATTCAGACTTTTCAATTCAGATGAGAACAATGGAAATACACCCCAATTGGGGAGCCTTACTCTTCTATCTTAGAAAAGCTCATCAAAGCTGAGGGCCATCACCCTTCCACCTATAAAACCACACACTGGTTTTGACCCTTCTCACCCCATGCCCGCATGGTATAAAGAACATGACTTCTATAACTATCATCGAGTAAAGGGTCATAGTGATGGAAATTGCATCACTTTCAAACATTGTCCAAGAAATGCTCGAGAAAGGTGAGTTAACCATGGATAATCCTAATGCACCTGCCAATCAAAACCTACACATCTTCAAGAAACCCTTTCCCAATCATGCCCCTTCATCTGATCAAACCGGTGAGACCTCAACTCATGATAGCCATACCCGTGAGGTCCACGCTATTTTTAACGATGCACCCATTGCTTCCCAATTACCTCATATTCCTTCCATAGAGGAAATTCTAGCTCAAAATCCTCCTTCTACATTGGAACCCACCTCACCTATTCCTCCACCCATAGAGGAACACCTTTCACCTCCTTCCTCACCATGGAGGAGCCTTCCACTAATATCGAGACCATTTCACCTTTGGCTTCTCCACCTAGGGAACCATCACCCACAATACTTCTTCAGTCCATGGAGGATACTTGTTTATCTCCTCCACCCACAGAGGAGCACCCATCATCTCCTCCACCTACAGAGGAGCACCCATTTTCTCCCACCTCACCCATTTTCTCCTCCACCTATCAAGGATCCAGTAGAGATACCTTTTCCTCTAGGTGAACATTCTCCATCAGCTACCCAAGATCCCACAGACCTACTTTCGGCTCTCTTACCCACGGAAGCCGAAGCTAACAAATTCCCATCTCTAAGACACATTTTATGGGAATAGCCATTAGGTCCTCATCAACTTCACCTACAGATGTGTCATTCTCACATGCTTGGCCGATCACTTAGATTATGTGGACAGAGCCTTACTTTGGGGGTGCCTTTTGCTTCCTGTCTCAACACAAATGTAGATGTCACTTGCTGATACTTCCACTATCTACCCAAAAATATTTCAACCAATCAAACCAAACACAACCACCTCTATCACAACTTCTTCCATACCCATCATAGCTCAACATACACCCTCACCCATAACCCAACATACATCTAAATCCAAACCCACACCTACATCATCTTCCTCGACTAAACCTATCACTACCTTAGGGGTCACCCCAACCACCAGCCTTACTCATCCACCTATCAAACTAGATTTAGCTACATCCTCCAAAGTCAACACCAAACCTACTCCGACACCCAAACAAAAGAACCAAACCCATAGAACTCATACCCCAATTACGCCAATCATACCTACATCACCTTCACCCTTTCCATCTGTTTTAGGACCTCAACCTCCCAACACGGTCAAGAAACCTCCACCCATCAATAAACCAAAAAAACAACAACCCATTCCTTCCTCGCAAACCTCTAACATACCCAAGCACCCGACATGACTTACACCCACACCTACAACATCTTTACCACCCATACCTCCAATACCCTCAGCAACTTCTTCACTACCCACTACACTTCAGTCTCTATCCCTCACACCCCCTACATGACCCACATCATCTACCTTCACAACACCTCCATTATCCCCATGGGTAACTCACCCTCTTCCCCATCCACTTTTCCCTCTAGATCTCATACACCCATATCACCTTTACCCAAGAAGGTGCAACCCAAAGACAAAAAATCCACTACCCTCCAATAAGGTAGTCAAAACAACCATACACCCTCCTCCCATTCATCTACCATACCCCTACCCAAACAAACACGACCAACACCCAAGACCACTCCAGCACCCAAAACCATGGCTCACCCACTCCCCCTCCTGAAAGGACCATTCCTCAACAATCAGCCACACCTACACCCAAACCCACTTTCACTTCCCATTGCGATCCACTAGCAGGGTCCTATGCCAAAATCTTAACCAACCTCCTTGAGACTTCTGTCATCACATTACCACCACTCAGACCTTATGACCCCCTCAAACCCAAGCCAAAAGGGTTTGATGACACTAAAATTTGTGCCTACCATCATGTGTGCAGGGCACGATGTGGAGAACTACAAGGCTTTGAAAACCATCCTTATCTAGTTGTGTCCTCCTGAAGCCAACTTTGATGATGATGACCTTCTTGATGAGGACCCTACTTCACCAACACCCATTCCCATAGTCCTTCCTCACCTACTCAACAACCATGACCTCCACCCCCACAACTCTTAGAGCCACCCCCAAGATTCAAAATTAACATGGTTCACATCAGAGAACTTGCCACACCATTACCTAAATGTCATTGCACCTAGCTCACTTCACAAGGATTTTCTCCCCGGTAGGTTTTTTCCCATCATGTCATTATACCACTCATCCTACACCTTCTCCATTTTCCAACTCCCCTCAAATCAACATGATCCACGTTACTACCCATGCTCAAAAGGACAAAGGCAAGGAAAAGGCAACTGACCCACCAACCAATCCTATACCCAACATACCATCTACACCCACACCTAAAATCACTATCCGCGGCCCCACATACCCTATTTCTAATGGGGTCACACATCACACCATGCTCAAACAATTACACCAATCTCCCCTCAAAATGTCCCTATATGACCTCATCCAAACCTCGAATCCCATCATCAAGCTCTCATGGAGGTTCTTCAATCTATTGAGGTTTTACCCAATGACCCTACACCCGTAGCCTCCATTATCACACCCCATCATGTAGCCTCTCTCACCAAATTGCCACCTTTATCCACACCTCACCCTACTCACCAAATAGCCTCCCTTAGCTTCTCAGAGGAAGAGATCACACCGCACCAAACCGATGACCTAGACCCAACCCTCTTCATCTCTATCCACATCGATGATATATGTGTATGATGTGTAATGATCGATGGGGGTGCTAGCATTAATATCATTTCATCCCATGCATTCACTCAAATGCACATACCTAAAATTACATGCATAAACATCCTGTCATGTTGTGTTCATTCAATGACGCTATCACCTCTACACTAGGCACCATCATCCTCCACATTCACGTGGGCCCCCACACTATTCCAGAGTTATTTTACATCTTGGAGGGGGAATTTCAATATAACTTGTTGCTTGGCAGACCCTGATTCATGTCATGGGTTGTGTTCCTTCCACTTTGCATCATTGTGTAAAGTTTGAGCATGAAGGGCACACCTATACTATTCCAACTGATCCATCACCTTTTAAAACATGCAACATGCTTTACCAACCCAATGACATGCTCATACCCATTAAGGCATCTACCTCCACGACCACTACCACTTCACCTACACCTCCACTTACCAATACAGTACTACCTCTCAACCACACATACCTCCTCCATTCCTACCACCACCACAACCTCCACGGCCAACCCATCAGCCTCCCAATCCATTAGCTCCACCTCCGCATCAACCTCTGACACATCATCTATTCCAGCTACCCACATACCAACCACCGATCCCTTGGAAGGCATTTTTCAACACCTCACTCTAGGGAGTATATCACCTATATAGTGTCAACACATTCCTTACTCCACAAGAGTATGGAAGTCTTCACCAACACCCTCACTATGATCACCACATAGGAGAATGCCTCCTTTATGGTCCTCCTCATCTTCGTACTAGTCTCACCTATGGGGGACTTGATACTACCACTTACACACCCGAACCACCATCACAAACCCACCCATTTTCCACTTGACTTCCAGTCTCTCACCAATCACCATTTTTTCACCCACACCTTCCTACACCGATGTGCATGGAAGGGTTTTGGTTTTGGATTTTACGAGAAAGGCCACCATACTATTATTCCATGTACCACCCATAAACATAACGACCATAGTGGTATCGGCTTTCTTGAACCACCTACCAAGCAAGCCCACATTGAACCCATCAAGAACATCAACCCTTCTCCACCTTCTTCACCCGCTCCACCTTCATCACCACCTTCACCGACGGAGTCGATGGATCCTAAATCTATCCCTCCTAACTTTTTTTTTTTTTTTCATAAACACCATTTCCTTGGGGCCTTTGACTTATCAACATGAGGGCGAGGCCCCTTCCTCTCTTCCCTTCCTATATCCTAAATGATCGATGATGATACACCTTCAATTAACGTCATTCAATGTCAGGATGATGAATCTATACTCACCTACCTTGGTGCAGAAGACTCATATATTCATCGGTCATTACCTTCTAAGACACAAACCATGTTGAATGAATCAACTATCGAGATCAACATTCATACTCAGATGACCCGCACATCCTAAAGATCGGTCAATCTTTAGATGTTGCTGAACAGAAGCCATCACTTCTTTTCTCAAAGATCATAACCACACTTTCACTTGGTCTTATGTAGACATGCCCGGTATTGACCCCACCATAGTGGTCCACAATATCATAACCATTCCCGATGCCAAACCCATCAAACAAAAAAGCTGAGGAAAATGCACCCTCACATTGCCCTTCTCATCAAAGAAGAACTTCAACACCTTCTTTTCCATTTCCTTCATATTACCCATTGATTATCCTCATTGGATTTCTAACATTGTCCCTATCACTAAGGCGACAGGGGACTCCATTTGCATGGATTTCCATGACCTCAACCTAGCCTACCCAAAATATGACTTCCTCTACCCGGTATTGACCAACCGTTGACCTTACCACTGGTCACGAGATGCTATCACTCATGGATGGCTTCTCGGTTATAACCAAATCTTACTTGCCCTAGAGGATCAACACAAAACCTCATTCATCACCCCTTAGGGGACCTTCTACTACCGAGTCATGCCTTTTGGCCTTAAAAACACTGGTGCCACATATCAGCGGGCTATGACTTATATCTTCCATGACATCATGCATCATATATTGAAGATTACGTGGATGATCTCCTCGCCAAATCTAAATGCCACTCCGAGCACCTTGCCATCCTCAAAACCATTTTTGACCACCTCATTAAATATTGTGTTCACCTTCAGCCAAAGAAGTGTGTCTTCATGGTTCTCTCAGAAAGCTCCTGGGATTTATCATTTCCTTACGTGGTATAGAAGTTGACCCTACTAAAGTCAAGGCCATTCTCAAATGCCTCCACCCACTAACCTTAGACAACTCCGTAGCCTGCAAGGTAAGTTGCAGTCTATTCACCATTTCATTTCACAATTATCTGAATCGTGTCAACCATTTCATCATCTTCTCAAGAAGGATGTCTCCTTTAAATGGGATGATGACTACCACAAAGCTTTTGAGGCCTTAAAACAATACCTTCTCCAACCACCCATACTTATTCCACCTAAAGATGATCAACCTTTCTACCTATACATCTCAACTACCGATCATTCCTTGGGAGCCATGCTTGCTCATCACGATGAACAAACAACACAGGAGAGTAGTTTTATTACATAAGTCATACTCTTTTGGACTATGAAACCCGATACACCCATCCCAAAAAAATTTTCTTAGCCTTAGTTTTCATTGCCACAAAACTCCACCATTACCTACTCAACCACAAAACCTATGTTGTGACCAACACCGACCCCCTACACTTCATGTATGCCAAACCTTATCAAAATCAGCATGTGCGCATGATGGCTTATGCTTTTAGCTGACCTCACCTCAATTCATTCATCAAAAGTCCATCAAGGGCCAAGCCATCATCACCGACCAATTGGCACGTACCTATTTCTGGGGATCAACCCTCTAATTTTGACTTTCTAGATGAGTCAATTGCTACCCTTTCCTTGGATGAACCCGCTTATCAAATGACACTCTTCTTCGATGGTTCCAAGTGTCAGCATGGGGGGGTGGGGCTGGTGTTATCCTCATTCCTCTTGATGGTGAACCCATGCCTTTGTCTTTCAAACTTGATTTTGATTGTACAAACAATATTTCCGAATACAAAGCACTCGTATTAGGTCTCCAAGCCACCTATGCCCTAGATGTCAAATCAATCAACATCTTTGGTGATTCTCAATTGGTCATAAACCAAGTCAATGGTATATACCAATGTCGTAATGAGATACTTCAAAAGTATAAACATCATGTAGACATACTTTTGACCACCTTTGACCATTATGCCCTTCAAACCGTCCCCCGTTCAACCAACAAATTTACAGATACCATGGCTTTCTTGGCTTCTCAAATACCTGCTTCACCCATCGATTCTAAAATATTTGTCACCATACAATGACTCCAATCACCTTCTTATTTACCTCATGAAGTTTACTCCATCGAAACCACTACCCCGACCCGAGTGACCTTTGGTATAAACAATACTCCACTATCTTTCTCTCTCCATCTTACCTCCTGATCTCACCCATAATGGACAACGCGCCTTCCTTAAAAAGGTCTCTCATTACGTCATCATGGGGGCCTTCTCTATAAGTGTGACTTTGATGGTATTCTCTTACGATGCCTCACAAGTTCTAAAATTCCTTATACCATTAAGGAAGTTCATGATGGCATATGTGGAGGTCACTTCAGTGGCCTTGTTATTGCTAAGTGTATTCTTCACCTAGGCTATTACTTGGCCGACCCTTAACCATGATTGTTGTGACTACGTCAAATGTTGTGTAAAATTCCAACAACATGCCAACCTTCATCATACACCCAATCATGCCTTATAGGTTGCCCGTGACCTTTGGCCCTTCTCTCAATGGGGTTTGGATCTTGTCGAGAGATCAACCCCATTCTTCCCAACGACATCAATGGATCATTACCGCTACCGAATACTACACAAAATGGGTGGAGGCCATACCACTCATCTCCACGAAAGCTGAGAAAATATGTGAGTTCATCAATCATCACATCATTTGTCACTTTGGTGTTCCTCATCGCCTCATCACTGATAATGGAAAACAATTCAAAAACAAAACATTGCAAAAAATTTGACGCCTTCAACATTCAACTAAGTTTCTCATCACCTTATTACCCACAAACCAATGGCCAAGCTGAATCCACTAACAAAACCTTAAACAAAATTCTCATGAAAGTGGTTAACGATACTGGGAAGGATTGGCATACACACATTCCTTTTTCCCTATGGGCATACCGCACTAGTATCCACACTTCCACTACTGCCACCACACCATTTTCTCTGGTCTATGGTACAGAGGTTGTTTCTACCTCTCGAAGTCCAGATCCCCTCACTCCACATTTCTCTCCATGACATGCTCAATGATGATGACTTTCATCAAGACCATTTAGCACAACTTGAGTTATTAGACGAAATGTCATCTTAATGCTCTTGATCACCTTCAAGTTTACCAAAATGTATCAAACATGCCTACGAAAAATGTGTCCATGAACGAACCTTCCAAGTCGGTGACCTTGTCCTGAAAGAAAATCAACATGTAACCAAAGCAGAAAAAGTAAAAGGGGAAATTTGCTCCTAATTGGCTTGGACCATACATCATGACTCCATACTTACGGATCATGTGCTTATCGTTTATCTTCACTCGATGGTAAACCCAAACCTGAGCCCCTTAATGCCTTACATCTTCACCATTCTATTATTGACTTTTAGTCCTACATCACTTTTTTCCTCTTTCCATGCTCATCCCTTGAGCGCTATCCACTTCTTACACCTCACCAATGATTAAACAAGAATCATGTGAGTACCCGTCACTTGTTATCTTCTCTTGAATATGTGTACCACGATGCTACACATAGCATGATTCTCATGGATACTTTTCATCTACCTTTAGATGAGATCCCATGGTCATTTCACCCTACTTTCTGAACAAGAATCCTATTCTTCACCTTGGTCTTGTCCATGACTTCAAAGCCCTCACATGGGACCCAACTCCTTGAGTCAAACTTCTAATAAAAATATGACTCCCTCAAAAGGACATCTTCCTCTCAAAATCACTGCTATAAATAGACTACTCCCTCAAAGGACAAGCTATGTAAAGCTCTTTCAAAAAAAAGAGAGAGAAACTGAAGCTTCCCATCGATCAACTTCACGAAGACCTCAAGGAGTTAATTTCATCATCCCATATAGACTTCCCGCATCGATCAGTCTATCTCAAATACAAGTCAAAATAGAAGACTTTTAGTCATGGACTTTCCCATTGTGACCTCAGATCTCTTTCCCAAAGAGCATGCTACCATATCATATAAAAATTACCCACCTTTCACCCCTCTCACCATTCACACTCCCATTTCCTACCGCCTCAAGGGACCTCTTGGGAACCATGACATTTAGTGATCATGTGACTAATTTTCACCCTTCGAACAATCAATCATGCAATGCCTTTAGGGACTCACGTTCATCACCTCCTCCAAGGTATGATCTACTCAGTATGATCCTAACCAATCAAGTGGATTTATTTCCCCCTCGTATCTTTTAACCATCTTTATTTACATTTTGATTACCTTATACAGACTTTGGTCCTCGACGCTGTACCTTTGGGGTAATCTTCTTCTTTTGTCACAATTGACATCACCTACACCAATTTTCCTATAACCCACCCACACCTAATAGACCTAAACCCAAAACATGCCTAAAACCTACCAACTCATTTTCATACCTCCTCATATTCTTCCCTAGCTTATGGGAGAACTACATCGGCCTGAGGTCCCTTTTTACCGGGACTATGTAGGCAACACTCCGAGGGCATGGGGCCCTTGGGGTTAGCTCAGCCACTCTCTACCCTAACCAATTCATCTTTCATCTTCTTAAATCACATTTTTAATAGTTTCCTTTTTATATCACAGAATTGGAAATTAAACCAAACAAACAACAAGTTGTTTAACATTTTTATCATCATCACAACATTCATTTATTACGACTTCCATTTCTCTATTATCATCATGCATATATTATAAAACATCTTCAACATGACCCATATCATCATTCATTGTACAAATTAATGAATCAAAACTTCAACTAATTTAAACACAACCATGCCTAAACCAACCTGACTCAACCATGCCTATAACCTGACTCGATCCATGCCTAACCAAACCTGACTCAATCCATGCCTAAACAAACTTGACTCGATCCATGCCTAAACAAACCTGACTCCATCATGCCTAACTCACCTAGTTTCCGTCCATATCACAACAAAAAATTAAAAGTCTCATCAAAACACCAACAAATCAAGCATCTCATGTATCTCATCATATAAATAAATATGTGTGTCTCAATACAATATGCACGAATATCCCATCATGTCTATCTCAAACAAATCATCGGCACACAATGTGCCAATACTCAATACAAAATGTCATCGGCATGCAGGCCGGTCTCATATACAATAAAATAATAAAATAATACAAAATCTCTTCGGCACACGTGATGGTATATGCTCAAAATATACAAAAACTCTTGTACATCCTCACTCTCTTCTGGACGTAGACGGTATGTGGTAAAAATATATCCTTTATAACAATCTCTTGGCACGCAGCCGGTATATATATAAAACTCAAAACTATGTCAAAATTGGGAGCCGTATATCGTGCACCCTCTCGATGGACATCCTCCATATTGGTATCACCTATCCCCTCTCCTCCGAGCCTCATAAGATTCCCATCACAACTAAAAATCATTTGGTTCTTCATGCTAGAGAGTCCATACGAGTAACTCGTTCCCCACCTTCATCTCATAGTCGGTGGTATGATTTGAATGCTTTTGATCCAAATTATTATTCGAGTTCCCCCACTCTTATTCTAATTCTAATCCAAAATTTCCTCTTCTTTTGAGGATTCCAATCCAAACATTTGCTCTTCTTCTAAGGATTCCACTCCAAATGTTTCCTCCAAATCTTCCTCGATGATTCGAGATCCAAACTACTATTCGGATTCATCTAATTCGAATCCTAAGTCTTCTAATGTGACTCTATCTATGTAGGAACCTCTTCATCATACATTTAATATGACTCCTACATCGTGGTCCTCCCTTTCTTTATAGGACCCCTTTTATCAGTCACCTCAATGACTTCTTCTTCCTTTTAAGATACGTGCGACTCCAAGTCCGTCCATCCAAACATCTAATACAATTCTTGAATCGAGGTCCTCTCTTTCTTTGCAAGACCCTTGTTATTATTCATCTGATGCGATTCTTGAATCATGGTCCTCCCCTTCTTCACAAGACCTTCTTCATCAATCACCCCTAATAAGTCTTTCTTCTTTGAAGATTCATGTGACTCAAAGTCCTTCGAGTCAAACATCCGAATCAACCCATGGGTCGCAATCTATAGACTTTGGACTTAATCCTACTAGTTTACTGGATGATATACCACCGTAGAGGTAGGTCCTCACCACCTTCTTGTACTCTGATACATCTAGCTACACATATTCTTCATCCCCCACATCATCTTCTTCTATCAATAATCATCAAACATCTTCTAATTCTTCCACACCAAGTGAACCCCTTTCTTCCAATCAACCCTTGGTGATCGATCAACAACTCATACCGATTGAACTCTTTCAAAATGAAGAAACAATCAGGGAATTTATAGGGGCACATGAAGATATTCCTTTGGAAGATTATGAGAAAGGATTCTCTTTAGAATTCGATGCGCCCACATATTGTGAGGAAAAGGTTGATTCCTTTTATCAAGAAATGGAGGAAGAGCCTCGGATCATGCAACTTGACCCTCCTCTTATTATTCCATCTTCACATTCTTCATTATGTGATGAAACTCCTTAGTCTTGCACCGATCCACGGCCTATCTTCTCATCACCCAATAACTCTTTGTCTATCATAATTCCTCAATCACAATCTCTTATGGGGTCAACGCCAAGTAGCCCTTCATCTCGCATCTAGGTATGGGTCACCTTCTAGTAGCCCTCCCTTTGCTATTTGTGGGACATTTTTGAGTAGGCCACTATCTTCTATTCTTGGGGCATGTCCAACTAGCCCTTGTCTTTCTAGGTATGGATCACCCTTGGGTAGTCCATCATCTTTTATTCTTGGGCTACATCCTAGTAGCCCATCATCTTACATCTATGGGTCATGTCCTAGTAGCCCTTCTTCTTATATTTTGGGGCCACATCCTAGAAGCCCTTCATCTTATATCTATGGGTCATGTCCTAGTAGCCCTTCTTCTTCTATTCTTGGGACACATCCAGAAGCCCTTCATCATCTTCTATCGTAGAGGTCATCTCTCGGTAGCCCCTCCTCTTCAATTCTTGGACCATATCCATTTCATCCATCACATATTTCTTCTATTAATGGTTGTGGTAAGCCCATGGTCATTTATCACATCAGTTATAAATGTCCACGTTCACTTCATTCTCCTTCTTAGGATCAGACAAGTCATGCGTTAGCTTATAAGAAACCCAAACAATTTCTTAATCAAGCTCAAATCAAAACTCTAAAGAGCTCTATAGCTCCTAAAAAATCAAACAATCTCAAAATTCTAAATCAAGCGCGATTCAAGAATGCACATCAACGTAACCATCAAGTATAGCGCAAAGTGCATAAAACTCTGGATGTGGAATTAAATCTCCCACATACAAAATCCATGTTTCAGAAAAAATCACAGTCATTTATTGAGTGTGAACTCACCTCGATCATCGAGATCAGGGATAATATCACTCTCGATAAACAAACGAGCCTTGTATCCCTTATTAAGGAAGTCACAAACATTATTGTTGGATCTTACCACACATAGTGACTTTGTTAGTCCCAACCTCTTAAAACTGTCAAAAATCTAAAAATAAAAACAATTCAAAAATACAAAAAAACATTGAGAAAACACAACAAAAATCAAAGGTACAAAGATCAAACATTGCAATCAGGTATTGTGTACACATGGATGTTTCTTTCTTCCCTTATTCTTTTACAATTCTCCCTACCATTTTCATCCTTTTGGTGATATTTTGGTTAGCTTATTCACACACATTTTGTGACATGTATCTCTATGGTATCCGTTTGACCCTGGTCTTTTATCACCTTGGTAAATTAAAGAACGTCTAACCTCATGGAGATCCTATCACATTCAAACATCTAATAAACTTGTTGCGAAGAAATTTTGGACATATTTGTTGACACTAGCCAATGTCATAATCACAATCACTTCCACCTCCTTCCATCAAGCCATCAGTGGTTCTTAACCCCTTGTCAAACAAGAGAGCTGAAATAAGTTTTCAGAAAGCAAAAGAATCAAAATCAATCAAAAATCAAAAGCTAAAAGCTACAAAGCAAAATCAAATTGATATATTACTCTCTCTTGGGGTATTTCCAATAATGTCTATCGGGGCTATGGACGCTTAATCGACAATAGAGTAATGTTGTGATTATAATCAAATACATCTCCATCGGGGCTATGGATGCCCGGCCGGCGGTGGGAGCAATGTACGACTATCCTTTCACCCTCCATTCACAAAATCACCTTTCAAAAACAATCATTCCTACCCATTGGCTAGGATGTCTTCACTTGTTGTCTTTTAAATCTTCCCTTCAAGAGGTAATAAATTCCACGTGCACACACCGGATCTCTATGAGTAAAATAGATTAGTATGTTACCAAGTGTATTTTTTTGGACCTTGTTCAAACTCTTACTCTAGTCCGTATCTTGTCTCACGATTTGTGCCTTTGGCTAATCCCTTCTTCATCGTGAGGATTCTAAGCTACATTCATATCATTCACATCATTCTTCTACTTCATTCAGAACATCCATGTGTATAAGATTACTTGTTTTCCATGTTTGTGGACACCTTTTTCCCCTTACACAAAAATAATCTTCTCCTTCCTTTCTATCATGTGCTTTTAGGCTAACTTACGTTGGGGGCATCCTTGCTTCTTCTTAGCATTTCATTGGTTTATGTTCATCATCATGTTGAACCTATCCATAATTTCCTTGGGTCCTACTTCTACTTGTGAAGAGTTTTCCTTTGAATACTCCCACCTAATCGTTGGGGCATTTTTGCATCTTCACCTTTCTCGCACACACGTGGCCTTATGCCCTTATACATCCCATCTATCGCTAGGGGCATCCATGCTTCCTCGTCTTCTTGTACATAGTTTCAGAAAAATTTCAAAATCATCAAAAACATTCAAATATGTTATAAAAATCATCAAAACATTCAAATATGTTTAAGAAAACTTCTAAAAATTGAAAATCATCCTACAAAACATCGCTCTTTGGTTCTCACTTGTTCATGTGTGTGACTCATGGATCATCTTGATCTACCTCCATCAACAAAAGCTAGGCTGCTTACTTTGTCTGTACTATGGGGTACAACGAGTTACCTGGTACTATTTCGTAGTGCACATTGCTTTTTCATCAAACCGAAGTGTCCTCCATTTTCCTTTTCATCTATCCTTTCTTGGGGCACCATCATCACTCTTGTCATTAATTTGCATAGGTCGAATCAAATCTCAATAATAAAAATGTTATATTATGTTTCTCTCGTTAATTTATCTTGTTTACTTTCTCATATTGCATTGCATTTTATATGTTGCATGGAGTTAGGCATCTTTCACTTTCTCGTATTGCATTACATTTTGTATGTTGCATGGAGTTAGTGTTTTCAACAATGGACAATTGTTCATAGTATGGATTTTCATGTCATTCTACTTTTGTCATATGCTTATATTTTTCATAAGGATCGATGACGTAGCTCTTATGGTAATATGATGACATCAAAATTTTTCCAATACACGGCGGATAGAGCCTAAGATCTTCTCTCCCTCCTCCATATTCTTCTGCATCATTTTCTTCTCACCCTTCATCTTCTCTCACCAGTGAATCTTGCCTCTTCCACCCATTCTTCTATCTATATCTCACCTTTTTCGATCATCGATTGACTTCTTTCATCACCTCATCGACACTCGATGGGGCATCTCTCCTCCTACCAATTTTTCTTGTATCCCTTCAAAATTTTCTTCCATCTACTAACTTTGAAGTGGCGTCACTTACGCCACCCCAAAGAGGGGCAAATGTAGACACCTATAATTACACCCAAGCAATTTAAATAATTAAATTGCGCTAATTATCCCCTTTATCACAAATCGATGACATATCATCAAAAGTGCTCATATTCCCTCTTGTTGTCGTTAATTAATTACAATACGCTAATTGATTAAGTCACCTATCCAACTAAAACCCTAATTAATGACCTTCCGTTAATAAATCACCTCTTCTATCTAGATTAATTAATTAGTCTTCCCCTTCATTTAACTAGTAAATCAATATTTAATTGATTTAATCCCCTTCTAATAGCCTAGATCATACTAATATTCCTCTAATTATGCTTCTATAAGCTTACATCTACCTATTAGTTAATCACCTTTGATTAATTAAAACACCCCCAACTCCCATGACTTGCTACATAAATTAAACCCTTCTAAAGTAAGGTTACCTTTAATAAAGAAACCTTATCCCATCCTAATCATGTTTTACCTTTATCCCACATGCAAAGGGATGAAGTGTTTCCTTTATCCATTGGGCTATATAAGGAGCCCTCCTTCTACCTTTATACCTACACCTAATTCCCTTGAGAAAGTAAAAGAAAGCACATAGTCTTGCACTAAAAGCCTTTTTCCATTCTCAAGCCATTCCATCATCCATCTTGAAGAGCTAAGCCTCACACCCAAGAATCCTTGAAGGATCAAAGAAAGCAATATTATTGATTTCCATTGGACTAAATAGGTCCATTTGATTTAATTAGGCAATTTAGAAGAATAGAGTTCTTGATTGGCATTATGTTTGATTTCGCTATTTCAAAGTTATGATGCTAGTGTAGGCCTTGTTCATTTCTTCATCTTGATGGTACTCTTTTCTTGTTTCTAGCTAGGTTAGGGAACTATTTTAGGTGGTAGTTCTTACTTTCAATCTAACTTAGGAAAAAGAATACTTGTACATAGGTACAACACATGCTGAACCTGCGCAGATGCCCATATTCCCACAACTCTCTGTATAGCTGCACCAGAATGTTGGAACCCAAGAAAATCAGGTTTGATCTATCATCATGTCATGGAGTACCCCCATCAATGATCGAGGAACATTCCCACCCTCTACATTTGGCAAGTACAAAGCATTACACTACCTCCATCAATAGAACTACTAGCCTTGTCTCCTCCTCCGGATGGGCTAGGTACATCTCCCCATAACTCAAGTTAGCACTATGGAATGTCTGCTTAGACATCCCCTCTCTAAACACCATTAGCATCAACTCCTCCGAGGCCTCGGAGGAGACTGAATAGACCTGTGTACCCAATATGGATAGCTACAGAATCTTGAACACGTCCTCTAAGGTAATCGTAATCTCACCCGCTCGGTAGGTGGAACGTGTTGGTCACGCGTAATCCCATCTCGCTGACCGTAATCTTAGATTTTTTATTTGAAGGTTTGACGAAATAGATAGGGTAATGGGTGTAGGAGGGATACCTATTCAAATGTCGGTTGATGGGTTGTTACATGCGTATGAATTTCGAATCCACAGCTGACCGTGATAGCTTCCTTTTAGCTAGGAGGAACTACCTATAATGAAAACAAGACCACTAGAAGGAATTAAACAATATGGGCAATGAACTGCCTAGCATGAACTAGATCCAGATGTATGATACTTCCTATTGATCGAATCCACTATTTTAAACAAATTAGTGTTGTAAATAAAGTAAATCCTATTGTTATTTTAAAATGATTTAGGTATCTCACTTAAAACACAATAAGAAAATAGATCTAATCTAATAGGCTAAGCTAGAATAGAATCCACAGGTCAAATGGTTGGTTCTGGGCTTTGCAGGTCTGATAAAGGTCTCGAGATAAGTCACAGGAGTGAGGGTGAGGTAAAATTAGGTGAGTAGGTCTTTTTTAAGGTGTGTGGGAAAACACAGAGACCGGCGTTGGTCAGGGGTGATTGATAGCGGTTAGGTATAACCGGCGCTGGTTACTGTGAGATCTGGAAATGTCACAAAATAGGGTTTTGGTCTCCTTTGTGATTACACAAAGGATTTTGGTTGGTTGGGACAAGGTAATGGGTGATTGGAGTGGGCTTTTATGAGGTTGTAATGGGTCTATGGAGGTGAAAATGTTGGAGGAGGTCAATAGGGAGTAAGATAAACAATGGGTGATAAAATAATGGTGAAATGAAATAAAACAGAGAAGTATGATGTTATACTTACTTGGATTTCATTCCCGAAGGTTTGGGTGTGAATGATGGAGGTGTTGATGATGGGTTTTGAAGGTCAGCAAGTGATCACCATCTGAAGAAAAGCTTCTACATGGGCTGTATGCACACTCCTCTTTTCTTGGATAGATCAGATCGTGGTTGGGATGGCTGTGCAGGAGAAGATGCTCAATCTCCTTCCTTGGATGTGAGTTTTTGCTGGAATTGGCTCTCTGAAGATGCGTTATCTCTTTGAGATGTGTTCTTGCTCGTCAAATTTCTTGCTTCCAAGTTCCAAATTCCAAGTTCCAACCTTGAGAATAAGGTTTTTTTGGGTTAAAAGGGGTAACCGATGGCGGTCCGGCTTAACCGGCGACGGTTAGGGGTAACCGACGTCGGTCAAGGTGGGATTTCCTAGGTTTACTAAACTTAGGAGATCCTCCTAATTTTCTTGGATCTCATGTCGTTATCCCACGTATTAGACTCGGAACCTCTTGTGAGCATGTGAGAATGTGGTTAGAGGGAATGTAGGCATTGATATTTAGGGTTTGGGTAAGTCTTAGTTAGTTATGGTAACTTGCTAAGAATAAGTCTTAGGTTGAGTTAGCTTAGTAAGGTGTCTAAGTGAACTATATGTGTAGATATTATTTAAATAAGATATTTAAATAATAAATATGGTGAGGATAAAGAATTAATTTAATTAAATTAATTAAATTAATATTAGTGGGGTGAAGGGGGTCATGGCTAGGTAAATGTAATAAAGGGTGCCTATATGTCGAGAGATGAAAGGGGAG
Organism: Taxus wallichiana var. yunnanensis; assembly: GCA_018340775.1. Taxonomy (NCBI): domain Eukaryota; kingdom Viridiplantae; phylum Streptophyta; class Pinopsida; order Cupressales; family Taxaceae; genus Taxus; species Taxus wallichiana. The sequence goes on from CM031243.1 coordinate 757,289,991, forward strand.
TGTGACCTAATTTTAGTGTCTACATTTTGCCCCTTTTTGTTACGTAGCTTGTATTGGTAAGCGATGCTAACAAAAATAAGATGTGGTTGCCCCATGTGAGGGTGAAGGTGATCCCCTTAAACCAGGAACTGACAAGGCAGCAGGTTGAAGCGGTGAGTGGTTTGATAAAAGGTAAATGTGAGGAAAAGGTAAATGGGACAGGGAAAAAGGGGTGAAAGGTCTACTCGGGTTATCTAGGTAATGGGTTAGGGTCAAACATAGAAATAGTCATATGCATACACACATATAAACTACAACATGCTATCGGGTTGAAGACCAGGAAAATCTACATCGTCTAAGGTCGATAGGTTTATCCAAACAAGGTTGAAGTGAATCCGGTATCTAAGGTATAGGATAAGGTTAGAAAACACAACATAGGTTAGGTGCAGGAATGTTTAGGTATGTTCCGGTACACCAAAGGTAGGGTCAGGATAAACGGTCATGGCCATAGGCTAGGTAAGGTCATTAGGTCAATCAACACAGGTAACAGTGCCATAAGGTATAGCAAACACATGAGGTCAAATGTCACTAGCGATGGTCCAAGTCCAAATATCTAGGTCACGGTACGGGTAAGGCCAAGGTAAGGGTAAAATAATGAGTCCTCAAAGGAGGACAAATGGAGGTAGTAAATGATGAGGGCAGAAAAAGGTAAGGTAATGGGTTGGGGAAAGATATGGGGTAAAGAGCAAGGTAGAGGGTAGGGTAAAATGGAAAAGTAAGGGAAATGTGTAGGTAAGGGCAACCAATGGTGGTCATGGATAACCACCAAACTCTTTAATGTTAATTAGATAGAGTAGAGGGTGTAAGGGTTGTTTATTTTTGGATTTGGGTGGGTTTTTGTATTTTGTGGGCGGGAAAAAGTTAAATCGGGTATGGGGGAAAAATGGGCAAAAAGAGGGGGAGGGGTAGGAAATTGGATAGGTGGGGTGGGTAGGGGTTTTGGGGTAGTGTAGGTTAGTGTAGGTGGGGTAAAAGGGATAGGTGGGAGGGTTTAAAAAAGGGGCTTGAAAGTCCCAAATTTTTCTGCGACAGACTGACCGGCGTCACGGGTAGAATCGAGATCGGTCACCTAACAGGTGACCGATGCCGGTTATGTGGTAACCGTGGTCGGTCAAGTTGAACCGGTATCGGTCACCAAATAGTGACCGATGCTGGTTAAGGGTGACCGAGTCGGTTAGGATGAACCGACACCGGTCAGGGATTTTAGGCAAAAGGGTCCAAAAAGTGATGTAGGTTAGGTGGTTGGGATGGGTAAGGTAAAATAGGGTGGTAGGTAATGATAAGTGATGAATAAGGTCATGGTAAAGGTAGATTAATGTTGTGCTTTGATCGATGCGGTGGTCAATCGCAGATTGCATATGCGAGACATGGTTCCACCACTATTGGTGACATTACATGGCCTAACAAGTTTGTTGAGAGCTGTAGCACATAGAGGCAAAGTGAGCTCGAGTGGCATTTGGTGCTACCAAAATGCTATTCGAAACCTAGCCTCGATGGTCACTCTCATCGATAGATGGGACTCTGCGACCAACATGTTCCACCTTTCGATGGGTAAGATGACCATCACCCTGGAGGATGTGTTCCAGATTCTAAGGTTACCCATACTGGGGGCTCAGGTGTATTCTCTCTTCCGAGGCCTTAGAGGAGCTGATCAAGACCGTATTTAGTGAGGGGGCGGTGAAGTTGAGTTTCCATAGTGCGCTTTGAGTTACGGCGAGATGTACCTAGCTTCGTCCCTGATGAGACGAGGCTAGTAGTGTTATTGATAGAGGCAATGTGTTGCTATGCATTGCCTAATGCATAGGGTGGACGCTTTCCCCGATCACTGATTGGGGTGCTCCATGACATGATGGTGCATGAGACATGGTTTGCCTAGGCACCAACATTTTGGTGCAACTTTACAAAGAGCTATGGGCCTATGGGTAGCTGCAAGCAAGAGTTCACAAATTTTATGTAGCACATTTATACTGCATTGCTAGGCCTATGAGCACATAGTCTATGTTCGACCGATAGGGATGCCTCGAGTATATGCATTCCCACCGAGATGTGTGTGGTTGGGCTATAGGAGATGGGTGCTGGTGGCAGAGAGTGGAGGTCAGATAGGACGACATATGATGTGGCCCATTTTTGGCAGTTGTTGAGGGGTTTTCTGGAGTGGACATTATCTAGAGGCCATATGTGGGATTCCCCTCATATAGGCACATGTATGAGGAGCTAGCTAAGCTCCAGCTAGAGCAAAGGGATACAGGTCACCGTGTCTTTGGGAGGATGAGATGATCCTTATTGACAAGGTCCGACGGAAGTTTGGGCTTGACAGATATTCCTCCACCCTTCCCATAATATTGAGAGATGACGTGGAGAGGCCTCTACCTCTACCATAGCCTATAGTGCCTACAGGAGAGGAGGAGAAGCCAGTGGATCAGCGGATTGATGACACCAGATGCACAGATAGGTATAGGCAGTGGTGGGTGGCTCAGTTATGAGCCATACCACCTAGACCAGTGGTAGCCGATTTAGCTACCGTGACAAAGGCAGAGAGACGCCCCTAAGGGTGGGGTAGGTAGTGACGCTGATCACGTAGATAGGTATAATACGTATACAACCGGAGGCGCGAGGTAGAGGTAGTGGAGCTACGAGTACAGGTGGCCAGTCTGCAGGCCCAGATGGTGGAGGGAGAGGGTGGAGGTGATGGAGGAGATGGAGATAGAGATGGTCGTGCAGTAAGCAGCCTGCATGTGCTCGGGTGGCGGATTACAGGTCATTTGGCCACATCCTGCAGACACGATTGGGGTGTTAGAGGCCCAGATATAGGCACAAGGATTGGGGGAACCACCACAGGCACAAAGGGGCACCACCACAGCACAAGAAGTGGTCCCAGGTTCACAGTCGGCGTAGGGTAGATACAGGGGCCGAGACCTATGGGACCACCAAAGACCGTGCCTATATCCAGGCTATGGGATGCCTTAGGTTAGGTGCGATACTATCAAAACCAGATCATGACAGCCGGGATAGACTTCCTCTCTTATGGAGAGTACAGGGAATAGTAGGCATCCAGTGAGAGGATAAGATCCCGCACACATAGTGTGGAGAGCACATGAGGGCAGTGAGCTCCAAGGCCCGATCAAGGTGAGGTCACCAGCGCATGGTGACCAAAGCAAGGTGATGTTCCAGCAGGGGCACATGAGGCTAAGGGTGTAGGGGAATCAGAGATGGAGGACATCCGGCGAGATGTCTGATATGCGGCCACCCTAATTTTTGATGTATAGTAGTGGTTATTTTTGATATGTATGCCGCCTACGTGTTGAAGATTGATGACGTTGGGAAGAATGAGGGTTGATTTTTATGACAAGATCCAAACCCCATTGAGAGAAGGGCTAAAGGTCACGAGCGACCTATAAGGCATGACTGGGTGTATGATGAAGGTTGGAATGTTGTTGACATTTCACATAGTGTTTGACATAGTCGCAACAATCATGGTTAAGGGTAAGCCAATAATAGCCTAGGTGAAGAATACACTTAGCAACAGCAAGGCCACTAAAGTGACCTCCACATATGCCATCATGAACCTCCTTAATGGTATAAGGAATTTTAGAACTTGTGAGGCATCGTAAGAGAATACCATCAAAGCTACGCTTATAAAGGAGTCCCCAAGGATAAGAAAATGGGAGACCCTTTTAAGGAAGGCGCGTTGACCGTTACGTGTGAGATCAGGAGGTAAGATGGAGAAGGAAAGGTAGTCGAGTATTGTTTATACCAAAGGTCACTCGGATCAGTGGTGTCATTTCCGATTGAGTAAACATCATGAGGTAAATAAGAAGGTGAATGGAGGCATTATACGGTGACAAATATTTTGGAATTGGCAAGGGAAGCGGGTATTTGGGAAGCTAAGCAGGCCATGGTATCTACAAATTTGTTGGTTGAACGTGGGATGGTTTAAAGGGTGTAACAATCAAAGGTGGTCAAAAGTATGTCTACATGATGTTTATACTTTTGAAGTATCTCGTTACAACATTGGTACATATCATTGACTTGGTTTCGACCAATTGTGAATCACCAAAGATGTGGATTGATTTGACATCTAGGGCATAGGTTGCTTGGAGACCTAGTACGAGTGCTTCGTACTCAGAAACATTTTTGGTGCATTCAAAGTCTAGTTTAAAAGACAAAGGCATGGGTTCTCTCTCTAGAGGAATGAGGATAACACCAGCCCAACCCCCACACCGACACTTGTAACCATCGAAGAATAATGTCATTTGGTAAGGGTGTCATCTAGGGAAAGGGTAACAATGGATTGATTGCGAAAGTCAAAATTAGAGGGTTGGTCTCTGGTAATAGGTGCATCAGCTAGTTGGTCAGCGATAGCCTGGCCCTTAATGGACTTTTGGTGAATGGATTCAAGGTCAAGATCAGCTAAAAGTAGAAGCCATCGCGTGGCACGCTGATTTTGATAAGGTTTGGCGTACATGAAGTGTAAAGGGTTGGTGTTGGTCACAACATAGGTTTTTTGGTTGAGTAGGTAATGGTGGAGTTTGGTGGCAATAAAAACTAAGGCTAAGAAAATATTTTCTAGATGGTTGTATCGGGTTTCATAGTCCAAAAGAGTATGGCTTATGTAATAAACTACCTGCTCCCTATGTTCTTCATCGTGATGAGCAAGCATGGCTCCCAAGGAATGATCAGTAGCTGATATGTATAGGTAAAAAGGTTGAAGAAGGTATTGTTTTAGGGCCTCAAAGCTTTGTGACAATCATCATCCCATTTAAAGGAGACATCCTACCTAAGCGAGATGATGAATTGGTTGACACCGATCGATAATTGTGAAATGAAATGATGAATGTACTGCAATTTAGCTTGCAAGCTACAAATTTGTTTAAGGTTAGTAGGCGAGGCATTTCCAGAATGGCCTTTACTTTAGTAGGGTAAACTTCTATACCACGGAGGGAAACAATAAATCCCAGGAGCTTTCCTAAGAGAACCACGAAGACACACTTTTTAGGTTGAAGGCAGATGCAATATTTAATGAGGTGGTCAAAGATGGTTTTGAGGACAAGTAAGGTGCTTGGCGTGACATTTAGATTTGGCCAAGAGATCATCCACGTAATCTTCCAATATGCGATGCATGATATCATGGAAGATGTAAGTCATAACACGCTTGATATGTAGCACCAACATTTTTAAGGCCAAAAGGCATGACTCAATAGCAAAAGGTTCCCCAAGGGGTAATGAATGCGGTCTTGTGCTGATCTTTCGAGGCAAGAAAAATTTGGTTATAACCCGAGAAACCATCCATGAGTGAGAGCATCTTGTGACTAGCGGTGAGGTCAACCAGTTGATCAATACTGGGCAAGGGAAAGTTATCTTTTAGGAAGGAAAGGTTGAGGTCACCGAAGTCCATGCAAATGTGGAGTCCCCTATTACTTTAGTTATAGGGACAATGTTAGAAATCTAATGCAGATAATCAATGGGTAAGATGAAGGAAACATAAAGAAGGCACTCAAGTTTTTCTTTGACAAGAAGAGCAATGCAAGGATGCATTTTCCTCACTTTTGTTTGATAGGTTTGGCATCGGGAATGGTTACGATATTATGGACCACTATGGTGGGGTCAATACTGGGCATGTCTCGTGTAAGACCAAGCAAAAGCATGGTTATGATCTTGGAGAAAAGAAGTGATGGCTTCATGTTCAAAGAACATCTAAAGATTGTCTGATCTTTAGGATGTGGAGGTCATCCTGAGTATGAATGTTGATCTTGATAGTCGATTCATTCAACATGGTTTGTGTCTCATAAGGTAACGATTGATGAATATATGAGTCTTCTAGCACCAAGGTAGGTGAGTATGGATTCATCATCCTGACATTGAATGATGTTAATGGTAGGTGTGTCATCATCGATCATCTCAGGATACAGGAATGGAAGAGTGGAAGGGGCCTCGCCTTCGCATTGATAAGTCAAAGGCCCCAAGGAAATGGTGTTTATGAAAAAAAAATGTTAGGAGGGATAGATTCAGGATCCATCGACTCCATCGGTGAGGGTGGTGATGAAGGTGGAGAAGGGCTAGGGTCTGTAATGAGTTCAATGCGGGCCTATTTGGTAGGAGGTTCAGGGAAGCCGATACCACTATGGTCATTATGTTTGCGGGTGGTACATGGAATAATGGTATGGCAGCCTTGCTCGTAAAATCCAAAACCAAAACCCTTCCACGCATAATGGTGTAGGAAGGTGTGGGAAAAATGGCAATTGGTAAGTGATTGGAAGTCAGCAGAAAATGGGTGGGGTTGTGATGGTGGTTCAGGTGTGTAAGTGGTAGTATCAAGTCCCCCATAGGTGAGACTAGTACGAAGATGAGGAGGACCATAAAGGAGGTGTTCTCCTATACGGTGATCATAGTGAGGGTGTTGGTGAAGGCTTCCATACTTGTGTGGAGTAAGGAATGTGTTGACACTATATAGGCAGTACTCCCCCAGAGTGAGGCGTTGAAAAACACCTTCCAAGGGATCAGTGGTTGGTATGTGGGTAGCTGGTATGGATGATGTGTCGGAGGTCAATGCGAAGGTGGAGTTAACGGATTGGGAAGCTAATGGGTCCACCGTGGAGGTTATAGCAGCAAGGGAATAGAGGATATGTGTGGTGAAAGAAATGGTTATACTGGTAGGTGGAGGTGTAGGTGAAGTGGTATTGGTTACGGAGGTAGATGGCTTGACAAGTATGAGCACATCATTGGGTCAGTAAAGCATGTTACATGTTTTGAAAGGTGACAGGTTAGATGGAATGGTATAAGTGTGTCCCTCATGTTCAAACTTTACACAATGATGCAAAGTGGAAGGAACACAACCCATGACATGGATCTAGGGTCTACCAAGCAACAAGTTATATTAGAATTTACCCTCCAAAATATAAAAAATTCTCGAACGGTGTGGGGAACCCATGCAAACGTGAAGGATGACAAAGGTTTAGTGTGGAGGTGATAGCATCGTTGAATGAATGCAACATGACTAGATGTTTGTGCATGTAATTGTTAGGTATGCACATTTGATGAAATGCATGGGATGAAATGATGTTAATGCTAGCACCTCCATCAATCATCACATGACGTACCCGTATGTCATTAATGTGGATAGAGATGAAGAGGGATGGGTCCAGTCATCATTTTAGTGTGGCACAATATCCTCCTCTCGAGAAGCTAAGGAGGCCACTTGGTGAACAAGGTGTGGTGAGGATGAAGGTAGTAATTTGGTGAGAGAAACTATATGATGGGGTGTGATAATGGAGGCTACGGGTGTAGGGTCATTGGGTAAAACCTCAATAGATTGAAGAACCTCCATGAGGGCTTGATGATGGGATTCCAAGGTTTGGATGAGGTCATATAAGGACATTCTAAGGGGAGATTGGTGTAGTTGTTTGAGCATGGTTCGATATGTGACGCCATTAGAAATGGGGTATGTGGTGTTGCATATAGTTGTTTTAGGTATGGGTGTAGATGGTATGTTGGGTATAGGATTGGTTGGTGGGGTCAACCGCCTTTTGTTTTCCCTTCGCGCACGTGTAGTGATGTGTACCATGTTGATTTGAGGGAAGTTGTCAAATGGAGAAGGTGTAGGGTAAGTGGTATAATGAAATGAAGGGAAAAAACCTACTGGAGGAGAAAATCCCTATGAGGTCAGTTGGGAACAATGACATTTGGGTGGTGGCGTGGCAAGTTCTCTTATGCTAACCATGTTAATTTCAAATTTTGTGTGCGGTTCTAGGAGCTTTGGGAGATGTGAGGTGGAGGTTGTGGTTATTGAGTGGGCAAAGTGTGGGAATGGGTGTAGGTGAATTAGGATCCTCGTCAAGAAGGTCGTCATCATCAAATTTGGTTTATGGTGGACACAATTGGATAAGGACGGTTTTCAAGGCCTTATAGCTCTCCACATCATGCCCCGATACACATGGTATGCATAAATTTTAGTATCATCAAACCCTTTTGGCTTGGGTTTGAGGGGGTCGTAAGGTCGAGTGGCGGTAATGTGATAACATAAGTCTCAAGGAGGTTGGTTAAAATTTTGGCATAAGAACCTCTCGCTAGTGGATCACAATGGGAAGTGAATGTGGGTTTGGGTGTAGGTGTGGTTGGTTGTCCGAGAATTGTTTTTGGAAGAGTAGGAATGGGTTGAGTGATGGGTTTAGGTGCCGAGGTGGTTTAAGGTATCGGCCGGGTTGTTTGGGTAGGGATATAGTAGATGGATGGGTAGGAGGGTGTGGGGTTGTTTTGACTACCTTGTCGTGGGGAAGTGGGGTCTTGTTTTTGGGTTGCACCTTCTTGGGTAAAGGTGATGTGGGTGTACGAGGTCTAGAAGGAAAGCAGATGGAGGAAGAGGGTGAGTTAACCATGGGGATAATGAGGGTGCTTTATGAAGGTAGATGCCATGGGTTTTACTTGGGGTGTGAGGGACAATGGCTGAAGTGTAGTGGGTAGTGAAGCAATAGCTAAAGGGATTGGAGGTATTGGTGGTAAAGAGACTAGGAGTGCGGGTATGAGTCGTGTTGTGTGTGCTGCGTAGGCTAGAGGTATGTGAGGAAGGAATGGGTTGTTGTGTTATTGGTTTATGGATGGGTGAAGGGTGCTTGATCATGTTGGGCAACCGAGGTCCTATGGAAGATGGGACAAGTGCGGGTGTGATTGGTGTGGTCGAGGTATGAGGTCAATGAGTTTGTTTCTTTGGTTTGGGTGTCAGAGTAGGTATGGTTTTGATATTGGAGGATGTAGCTAAATCTAGTTTAATAGGTGGATGAGTAAGACTGGTGGTTGGGGTGACCCCTAAAGTGGTAATAGGTTTAGTGGAGGAAAATGTTGTGGGTATGGGTTTAAGTTTAGGTATAGGTCGGGTTATGGGTAAGGGTGTGGTGTGAGTGCTAATGGGTATCATGGAAGGGGTTACGACAACAATAGTTGTATTTGGTTTGATGGGTGGAAATGTGTTTGGGTAGATAGTGGAGGTGTCATCGAGGGATTGTTGCATCTGTGTTGAGACAGGAAGTAAGAGGTGCCCCCATAATAAAGCCCTATCCACATAATCTAAGTGATTGGCCAAACGTGAGAAAGGCACATCTGTGGGTGGAGTTGGTGAGGACCTAATGGGAATTCCCGTAAAATGCATCTTAGAGATGGGGAATTGGTTAGCTTTGGCTTCCATGGGTAAGAGAGCTGAAAGTAGGTCTGTTGGATGTTGGGTAGCTGATGGAGAATGCTTACCAAGAGGAAAAGGTATCTCCACTAGGTCTATGATGGGTGGAAGAGATGATGGGAGTTCCTCTATAAGTGGAGGAATGGATAGGTGCTCCTCTATGGGTGGAGGAGGTAATGGGTGCTCCTCTGTGGGTGGAGGAGGTAATGGGTGCTCCTCTATGGGTGGAGGAGGTATGGTAGGTAAAGGTTCTCTAAGTGGTGAAGCTAGGGGTGAGAGGGGCTTGATGTTAGTGGAAGAATCCTCCGTTGGTGATGAAGGAGATGAAAGGTGTTCCTCTATTGGTGAAGGAATAGTGGAGGTTGGTTCCAATGTGGAAGGAGGATTTTGGGCTAGGATTTCCTCTATGGAAGGGATGTGAGGTAATTGAGAGGTGACAGGTACCTCGTTAAAGATTGTGTGAACCTCACGGGTATGGGTATCGTGAGTGGATGTCTCACTAGTTTGATTGGATGAAGGGGCATGATTGGGAAATGGTTTTTTGAAGATTTGTAGATTTTGGTTAGGGGTGGCATTGGGATTATCCACAGTTAGCTCACCTTTCTCAAGCATTTCTTGGACAATATTCTTGAAAGTGATGTAGTTGTCGTCACTATGACCCTTCACTCGGTGATAGTTGAAAAAATCGTAATCTTTATACCGTGCGGGCATGGGGCGAGCAGGTCAAAACTAGTGTGTGGTTTTATGGGTGGAAGAGTGATGGCTCCAAATTTGATGAGATTTTATAAGATAGAAGAGTAAGGTTCCCCAATTGGGGTATATTTTCATTACTCTTGTCCGAATTGAAAATCTGAATGGGTGATAGATTAGATGAGGGTGTAGCTTGATTGGACAGATGAGATGGGCCAGCCTTGAGTACCACTCGCTAGAAGTACCTTTAGCCTTTGGATAATTGGTTGGTCATTTGGAAGAAGAAGAGGTTTCATTCGACTTGAATGCCGAATTCTTATTTCGTAATTAGATTTTCTTCTCTTTGATGGCCTGAATCTCTAACTTTTGTGCCATAGTGAATGCCTCATCGAATGTTCAGAAAGTTTGGACCTATAAGGTCAGGGAGATATGTCTGGCACAAGCTCGTGTGAAGAGCTCGATGAGTTTAGTTTGTGGTAGCTGGAAGGTAAGTTGATTGATCAGTGCCGCACCAATGAGCAACAAAATCAAAATGTGATAGATTCATTCTCGTCGACGTGTGGAATATAAATTGGTCATGGTAACTTTCTTAGAGATATTGATAGAGAAATGATCCAAAAATCTTGGGCTACTGATTGAATGAAAATATAGAGTGTTTGGGTAACCCACTATACCAATCTAATGCAGTCCAAAGTGAGGGACATGCGAAAAGTTCTCAAAAGCAAGGCATCACCATGAGCAATTAGATAACACCCATGTTTGAACGAGCACAAATGTTATTGTGGTCTTCCTTGCTATTAAAGCGATTAAATTTAGGAATTTCCCATGCATGCAGGTATGAACGGATAGGAATGGATGGGTGAATAGACTCGTCATACAAATCTCATCATAGGTGAGAGTGTTGCATGGATCCGGAAACCGATGCCTCCAAGTGTTTGCATCTTATCCATCATCAATTTAATTAGGTCATTGGTGGGTTGTGATAATTAGATGCCTCCTAGTGTGAGGAGGTTGATTTTGGGCATATAATGGGGGTGGAATTCTAGTGTATGGGGCTGCCATGTAAGGTGGTGGAGAAGAAGGCAATGACATAGGGGTACATACCCTAATGAATGATAGATGAAACAGTGGTTGTTGGTAGTATGTATATAGAGGTGGAAGGGTCGTGGTAACCCTAGTGGCAATAGGGGCTAATGATTATGGAATGGAAAGAACCATGTTCGAAATGGGGTAGGAGTCATCGACACCGGAGGTGGTAATGTAGCTATGAGTATGTGTGAGATATTAAGGGTGGATGAGGTTGTGTTTGGGGTAATCATCGAGGGTATGGTGGATGTAATGGGTGCCACAGAGATAACGACGTGGCGATCATGGTGGGTATAGAACCTAACTATGAAACAACTAGGGTAAGGTGGATACAAGTAGCACGACGGAGCCGATGGGGCCGATGCGGAAGTGGGTGTGAGAGTCGGGGGGATAGATACGGGCATGTCGTATATCAATTGACCCGAGGCATCTCAAGTGGACCAAAGATGGGAGCGGTAAAACTGCGCAAGGTGGCAAGGTTCTAGTTAAGGAGTCATGTAAACATGAGGTGGGAGTGGTTGGTAGCGACGTGGAACACGAGGGCATTTGCTTCTCTTCGCTCAGCACCATGTGAACCAATATTGATTAGGTAGGGCTGCTTTCTCTATAAGTGATACAGAGAACAAGAGGAATAGGTGAATTTGGTGATAAAAATTGATGAAGTAATAAATGGAGGGTGGGATGTGAAATAGGCTAATCGATGCCGGTTAGGGTAAATTGACGTCGGTCGTGGGTAACCGCTGTTGGTCATTGTAGAAAATGGACGGACAAAGTGAGTAAACAATGAGGAAAAAGTAAAAATCGACAAGTATGCCAAATTTGCGATGTGTAAAACGTCAATGGGAAAATGACAAAGGATGAAAGACTAGTGGAAAGTGGAGGAAAGTGAAGTGAAAATTTCCTTTTGAGTAGGTTAGGAAAAGGACCTGGAACCGACGTCGGTTGGGTATAACCGATGGTGGTTAGAGGTAACCAATGACAGTTACTGTGAAATTGAAACTGTGATGAAAGAAAGTGGTTGTGAATTAAAATCTGATTGTAGAATCAGACCTAGAATTCTAGAAATGATGATGATATGGCCCAGGCACACTCAGGTGAAGCTAGAATACACCAACTATGATGAGGAGTGTGCCAGGATGAACAAAAAAAAAGTGATGAACATGATCTTTCACCTTAAAACACAAGCCAAGCATAAACACTAAGAAAATACGATCCTAGGAGTGCCCTTTTTATTATGTTTGTTTAGCTTATGCTATTTAGGGACTGACACATGAATTGTGAAATAGAGTTTTTGGTGAGGATGGCTTCCTACAAAGAAGGAGATCTAAAGGGTGAGGTTTCATGTATGTTATGGTGGGGGCGGGCTTCACTCTGAAGTATGACTCGATAGAGCAGTGAGCTGGGTGCCCACTATGTCGTGATCATGTGATCACCTACAACTTCTTCCAGGTAAGATGTTATTTAAGAATGTATGTATTTGAATTTTTGTGTGGTTTGGTAAGACTCAGAGAAAGAGAAAAGGATAGAAGTTATTTTCTATGATTAGTTTGTTAACCATCACCGGTCATGACCTCCAACGTATAGGTTACCCTCATTTAATGTGAGCTAATGCAATAAATCAGAATGGAATGTAATTGTTTTTAAACCCAAATCAAAAATGTGAAATTGGATGACACAATAAGATGAAGAGGAAGAGGATGCTCTTTCACTACAATGCGAAAACACGAAGAAATGATTCTTTTAATTACACCAAAAGAAAAGTTTCCTTTAGAGCAAATAGAAAGGAGATGTGGATTACCAAGGAAGAAAATTAGTGTGTACGCTTTTGGAAGGGAAACAAACACACAATTTTTTCCTAGGAATGAATGAAATGCAAGGAACCCCGGATGGGTCCCACCGGGCATGCCAAAATGTTTCACCTTTTTCTTAGATTGTTTCTTTAAAGGGTTAACGAAATAGATAGGGTAATGGGCATAGGAGGAATACCTTTCAAATTTTGGTTGATGGGTTGTTATGTGCGTATGACTTCGAATCCACAAATGACCGTGAGAGCTTCCTTTTAGCTAGGAGGAACTACCTGTAATGAAAACAAGACCACTAGAATGAATTAAACAATATGGGCAAGTGAAATTCCTAGCATGAGCTAGATCTCGAGAAGTATGATACTTCCTAGATGGCTATCAGTCCACTATTTTAAACAAATTAATGTTGTAAATAAATTAAATCCTATTGTTATTTTAAAATGATTTAGGTATCTCACTTAAAACACAATAAGAAATAGATCTAATCTAACAAGCTAAGCTAGAATAGAATCCATAGGTCAAATGGTTAGTTCGGGCTTTGCAGTGTCCGATAAAGGTCTCGATAAGTCACAGGTGAGTGAGGGTGAGGTAAAATTAGGTGGGTAGGTCTTTGTTTAAGGCTATGTGGGCAAAAAAGAGATCAAGGCGTCGGTCATCGGTGACCGATAATGCGGTTAGGTATAACCGACACTGCCAGTTACTTGTGAGATCTGGAAATGTCATAGAATAGGGTTTTGGTCTCCTTTGTGATTGCACAAAGGATTTTGGTTGGTCGGGACGAGGTAATGGGTGACTGGAGTAGGCTTTTACGAGGTTGTAATGTGTCTATGGAGGTGAAAATGTTGGAGGAGGTCAATAGGGAGTAAGATAAACAATGGGTGATAAAATAATGGTGAAATGAAATAAACCGAAAAGTATGATGTTATACTTACTTGGATTTCATTCTTGAAGGTTTGTGTGTGAAGGATGGAGGTGTTGATGATGGGTTTTGAAGGCTATAAGTGATCACCAATTGAAGAAAAGCTTCTGCATGGGCTACATGCACACTCCTCTTTGCTTGATAGATCGAGATCATGGTCGGGATGGTCATGGTAGGAGAAGATGCTCAATCTCCTTCCTGATGTGAGTGTCTTTGCACTGGAATCGGCTCTCTAAAGATGTGTTATCTCTCTGAGATGTGTTCTTGCTCGTCAACTTTCTTGCTTCCAAGTTCCCAAATTCCAAGTTCCAACCTTGAGAATAAGGTTATTTTGGGTTAAAAGGGGTAACCGACAATGGTCCGGCTTAACCGATGACGGTTAGGGGTAACCGACATCGATCAAGGTGGGATTTCCTAGGTTTACTAAACTTAGGGAGATCCTCCTAATTTTATTGGATCTCGTGTCGTTATCCCGTGTATTAGACTCAAACCTCTTGTGAGCATGCAGGAATGTGATTAGAGGGAATGTAGGCATTGATTTTTAGGGTTTGGGTAAGTCTTAGTTAGTTATGGTAACTTGCTAAGAATAGGTCTTAGGTTGAGTTAGCTTAGTGAGGTGTCTAAGTGAACTATATGTGTCAATATTATTTAAATAAGATATTTAAATAATAAATATAGTGAGGATAAAGAATTAGTTTAATTAAATTAATATTAATGGGGTGAAGGGGGTCATGGGTAGGTAAATGTAATAAAAGGTGCCTATATGTCAAGAGACAAAAGGGGAATGTGACCTAATTTTAGTGTTTGCATGACCATCGACTTGGCTTCCTGGACTATAATATATCGGGTAGCGTCGGACCCCAATGAGGCCCACCTTCTCCGTGATGCCGTAACTCCTCGGGGGTCACTGTAAGGCTTAATCGTCATGAGTAGGGGTGGAACCCTGTCCCGCATGCGTAGCTGATCTCTCCCATGTATCCAATACAAACAACAAATTAATCTACATTTATCATACCCATACTCACCCACTATCATTTTTCTGCACCCTATTTTACCTCTACCCATCTCAACCACCCAACTTGCACACTTTTAGCCTCTTGCTCTCCAAAACCCAACCAGCCCTTGTTCTCTCTAACCGACCCTGGTCACCCCTAAACCGACATCAATCACCTATTTCGTGACCAATACCGGTTTAACCCTACCGATGTCAAGCTAAACCAAACCGAATCCGATCACTGTCATGGCGAAAACCCGCAACCCCCAAACCCTCCCTTCTCACAAACTTACCACCCCAAACTTCTACCCACCCAACATCACCTATAACTCCCCTACACCTCATCCCCTCCCCTCTTCTCCCACTTATCTCTCTCCCCGCTCCTATTTTACCCAATTTACCCTCCCATTTCCAAATTTTATTTTCCCCCACCCAAAACAAAAACCAAAACCCAATTTTCCAAATCACCTAATCTATCTAACAAAACACAACAAGAGTTGGATGCTTACCTCATCATGTTCTTATGCGTGCCGTGGTGGCATGTCCGGCATGCTGCATCGGTGGCCCGCTCGATCCCTCTCTAGCCTTTGCCATCACCAAATCGCTACCCGCAACTCCAACCAATCAAATCACACACACTAATCCCGTGGACCCGCCTCTCACCAACCAATCACCCACATTCGGCTCACCAACTCAACTCTCCATTCTATCCGGATACTTTTCCCTTTTCTCTCTCTCTCTCTCTCTTGTGTCATTTTCTCAATTCGCTAGATGACAAATGAATAACAAAAACATAGATTTTTGTTTTTATAATAAACCCGACCTAACCGACATCAGTTTTTCCTTCACTGACATCAGTCTTGTGCCCTACCTTACCATGGTTGGTTACACTCTACCGGAATCGGCTACCCTTGACCGGCATTGGTCACCCTCTCTTACACATTGCCCTAAATTTTACCCTATTACCTTACCCATCACTCTTTTTTTCCACACCTAACCTTTACCCTGATCATTTACCCCACCCCACCTTTACCCAAACCATTTACCTCACCCTCCTAACCTCATCATTTATTGCCTAACCTCGTCCTCCTTTGGGGACTTGTTATTTTACCCATACCTTGGCCCTACTCATGTCGTGACCTAGATGACTCTTCGCTAAGACCTTTGACCTCATGTGTTCGCTATAACTTGTGGCACTGTTTCCTGTGTTGATTGACCTAATGACCTTACCTTGCCTCTTGCCATGACCATTTATCCTAACCCTACCTTTGGTGTACCGAACACACCTAAATGTTCATGCACTGACCCGCATTGTGTTTCCCCCGACCATATCATATACCTTGGATACCAAAATCACTTCAACCATGTTTGGATAAACCTATCGACCTTAGACAATGTAGAATTTTCTTGCTCTTCAACTGGTAGTGTTCTCGTAGTTTATACGTGTGCGTGTGTTTGATCACATTACTACCTTTGACCCTGACCCATTACCTAGATTACCTGAGTAGACCTTTCTCCTTTTTCCCCTGTTACCCACCTTCCTTTTCATCACATTTACCTTTTATCAAACCACTCACCAATTCTACCTTCCCCTTGTCGCTCTCGGTTTGAGGGGGATCACCTCCACCCACACATGGGGCAACCGCATCTTATTTTTGTCGGGTTTCTTACCAATACAAGCTACGTAAAAAGGGGTAAAATGTAGACACCAAAATTAGGTCACACTCCCCTTTGGTCCCTCGATAAATAAACACTTTCATCACATTCACCTAGCCATGGCCCCTTTCACCCCACTATAATATTAATTTAATTATTTAAATTAAATTAATTCATTATCCTCACTATATTTATTTTTTTAAATATCGTAATTTAGATAATGCCCACATATCCACCTCACTTAGACACCTCATCTAGCCACCTCACCCTAAGACCTATTGTTAGTAAGTTACCATAACTAATTAAGACCTACCCAAACCCTAAAAATCAATGCCTACATTCCCTCTAACCACATTCTAACATGCTTTAAATAAGCTTCCATTCTAATCCTTGAGGCCAACACACGAGATCCCGTAAAATCAAGGGTATCTACCCAGCTTTAGAAAACCTAGGAAATCCCGCCATAACCAACGCCAGCTACCCTTAACCGGCATCGGTTAAGCCAAAACCACCGTCAATTAGCTTTTAACCCCAAAACAACCTTATTTTTTAGTTGGCACATTATTTTTCGAGGTTGGAAAATTCCCGAGAGATATCACATCTTTTGAGAACAATTTTCTCGGGAGAATACACATACAAAGAAGGAGATCACACATTTTCTCTTGCATGTACATTCAAAATTCACCCAACAACCATATGACACTCACCCTAGCACAAATTTGATCCAATCTGCAAGAAGGAGAGCACATGTAACCCATGCAAGAGCTCCCATTATTTGGTGAGCCTCTCGCAACATTCAACCTCTTATACACACCTTCATTCCTCACTCACAAACATCCGGAGCCGATTCCAAGTAGAACATTTTACCCTCTAGTTCACTCATTTCATCATTGTATTTTCATCCTTTATCCTCCCATCCACCCAATGGCCTCCATTAATACTCACCCCTCCATATCCCTATTAAAACCTCGCCAAATCCCATCCAAACAACTTAATACCTCATTCTGACCAGCCTAGTCCTTGGTGCAATCACAAGGGAGATCTAAATCTCATTATGTGACATTCCCAATATCCCACAGTAACTAACACTAATTTTCCCAAACCGGCATCGGTCACCCTTAACCGGCATCGGTCTCTGTATTTACCAATACAACCCATAATAGTAACCTACCTACCTATTCCCACATCACCCTTAATCACTTGTGACCTACCTAAGACCTCTATCGACTGCAGAGACCCAGAACCAATTACTTGACCTTCGGATCTTATTTTAACCTAGCCTGTTAGATTAGATCTTTCTTATTGTGTTTTAAATGAGATACCTAAATCATTTTAACTACAATAGGATTTACTTTATTACCAACATTAAATTGTTTTAAATAGTGGATTGATAGCCATCTAGGAAGTATCACACTTCCCGGATCTAGCACATGCTAGGCAGTTCACTACATATATTGTTTAACTCTTTATGGTGGTCTTGTGTTCCATTTCAGGTAGTTCCTCCTAGCCAAAAGGAAGCTCTCACAATCAACTGTGGATTTAGAAGTCATATGCATGTAATAACCTATCAACTAGCATTTCAACAAGTATTCCTCCTACACCCGTTACCCTATCTATTTTTTCATTTTCAAAGAAACGTCTAAGAATCAGGTGAAACATTTTGGCACGCCCGGTGGGACCCATCCGGGGTTCCTTGCATTTTTATTCATTCCTAGGAAAAGTTGTGTGTTTGTTTCCCTTCTGAAAAGAATACACATTAATTTTCTTCCTTGGTAACCTTCTTTTTATTTGTATTTTCTCTAAAATAAACCTTTCTTTCTGTACTTAAAAAAAACCATTTCTTCTTGTTTTCTGCATTTTAGTGAAAAAGCATCGCTCTCCCTCTTCATCTACTTATGTCATCAAATTCCATATTTCGATTTGGGCTTAAAAATCATTGCATTACATTCTGATTTTTGCATTAGCTCACATTAATTAAGGGCAACTCATATGTTGGAAGTCATTCCCAGCTGATGGTTGACAAACGAATCATAGAAAGCACGTCTCTCTCTCTCTCTCTCTCTCTGAGTCTTACCAAATTGCACAAATTCAAAAAAATACATATTGTTAAACAATATCTTTCTTTGTCTCCCCTAACTCCGGAGGACATGAACATACTATTGCCATTTTTCTTGATCATTGAAGACATGAAACCGGATGACACCATTTGCATTGCCTCTCCACAATAACTTTGGGACTGGTCACCTATCAGTGTGATAATAAGACTAGGTCCATTCCTCTTTTCCATCCGGATATGATAGAGGAAGACTCTTCTACCATTTACGTCCTTCAAAGTGTTTGATGATGATGCCATCCTTTCCCACATGGAGGAAAAATATTCTTATCTTCAAAAGACCTTACTGTCTATCTCACCTACTCTTGTTAAAGAATCCACCATCGATGTCAATATCGTGGACTCGTAGGACCTCGCATTCTCAAGGTGGGCCAATCGCTTGATCCACATGAGCTAGAATATTTCACCGCATTCCTCTCCCATCATATCCAAGCATTTGTGTCCTCATATTCGGACATGTCATGTCTTGTCCCCTCTATCGTCGTATGCGATATTGTCACTTATCCCAATGTTAAACTATTAAAGCATAATCTTCGCCGCATGCATCCTCGTATTTCCCTTATTGTTAAAAAGGATTTGTAATCTATTTTATCGAAAATTTCATCATTCCTATTGAATATCCCAATCGGTTTCCAAATTTGTCCCCATTGCTAAAGCATTAGGAAAATTACACATTCGAAAATTTTGGGATGTCAATCTCACCCGCCCTAAGGATGACTTCCCTCTTATAAACTTTGATCAGCTTGTGAATCTTAGTGCGGTCATGAGATAATTTATCTCATGGATGGTTTCTCTAGTTACAATCAAATCCTCATTACACCAAAATATCAACACAAAACCTCTTTCATTACCACTTAGGGACCTTTTGCAATTCCATCATGCCCTTTGGTAAAAAGAATGCTTTGACTACTTATCGTAAAGCGGTGACTTACATCTTTCATGATCTCATCCAAAAACCATCAAGACTACACCGATGATCTTTTTGGAAAATATAAGCATCAACACGACCATCTTTCTGTTCTCAAAGTCCTTTTCGTGCACCTCATTCACTTTTTCCTTCATCTTAATCCAACCAAGTGTGTATTTGGAGTCTTAACTGATAAGATCCTTGGATTTATTATTTCTATTAGGGGTATTGAATTCAACCCCAAAAAATAAAGGAAATCATTGAAATTCCTCCTCTTTCTAATCTTAAACAACTTCATGAGTCTTCAAGGCTGCCTCTAATCTATTTGCCATTTCATCTTGCAACTTTCTAATCATTGTCAACCTTTTCATCACCTCCTTTGGAAGGACATTGAATTCGATTGGGATCACGATTGTCAAAAAGCTTTTGATGATCTTAAACAATATCTTCTATCTCCACCAGTACTCACACTCCACGTGAGGGGGATCCATTTTATTTGTATATCTCTACCACTAATCATGCTCTAGAGCCATGCTAGCACATCACGATGACCAAGGTCATGAGCAGGTTGTTTATTACATCATTCACACTCTTCATGACTGTGAGACCCACTACACTAAATATGAAAGATTGTGTTATGCCCTATTCTTCACTACATCTAAGCTTTGACATTATCTTCTCAATCATAAGACTTATGTCATTACTAGCTTTCATCTTCTCAAGACATTGCATTTTAAACCTTATCACAGTGATCATGTTACTCGATGGCTCATGCTCATTTACCTTGAGTTTATTTCTCGTAAATTCATTAAAGGGCAAGATATTGCTAACCAATTATTGAAGCCCCCTTCCTAGTACACATCTACCGCATGAGTAAGTCCATTAACCAGCCAATGTTTCATCACAAATATGGCACTCTCAAATTCAATCTCTTCTTTGATGGCTCAAAATGTTAGCAAGGGGGAGGTGTTGGCATCGTTCTCATTCCTCCATGGGAAACTCCTATTCCCCTCACATATAAACTCAATTTTTAGTGCACAAATAACATGGCGAATACGAGGCCCTTATCTTAGGCCTTGAAACCACCGTATTTTTAGGTGTCAAAATTCTTGACATCTACGGAGATTCCGAGCTCATAATCAAACAAGTTACAGTGGAGTATCAATGTAAAAATGATACTCTTCAAAAATATCATGATATTGTTAATCTTCTTCTTGAATATTTTGACTCTTACACCATCCAAGTCATTTCCGATCGAAAAATAATTTCACTAATATGATGGCATCTCTCATGGCTCTCATCCCATGGACAACAAAGGAGTCCAAGATTCCTATTGTCATTTATCACCATGACCAGACTTTCCATGAGTTACCTTAGGTTAATCTTATTGAATCTAATTCACCAGACCTTTGGTACTCTCAAATATTTGAGTATCTATCCAAATCCATCCTTCCTCTTGATCTCTCCAAAAATGCTAAGAGGTCCTTTCTTCAAAGTGCACTCACTACTATGTGATCCTTGATGATATTCTTTACAAATGTGGATTTGAATATGTTATTATCGATGTCTAAAATCCCATCAAGCCTCTCGAGACCATCCAAGAAGTCCATGACGGTATTGTTGGTTGCCACTTTAGCGACTTAGTTGTTGCTAATAACATTCTTCATCTTGGCTATTACTGACCTTACCTCAATCATGACTATTGTGAATATGTTAGGAAATGTGAAAAATGTCAACAACATTCCAATCTCATTTGTATTCCTATTCAAGCTTTGCAATCGGCTCAGGACCTTTGGCCCTTTTCACAATGGGGCCTTGATCTTATTGGTCTTATTAATCCTTATTCTTCACAACAACATCACTTGATCATCATTACCACTGAATATTTCACTAAATGGGTGGAAGAAATCCCACTCACCTCAACTAAATCTGGCCCAATCATTAATTTTATCTATCAACACATCATCTATCGCTTTGCATTCCTCACAAACTTGTTATGGACAACAAAAATTCCTTTAAAAATAAGGATCTCAGAAAATCTGTAATGTGTTCAACATTCAGCTCATTTTTTCTTCTCCATATTATCCCCAAGCCAATAGCCAAGTCAACGCTACTAATAAAACAATTCGAACATTCTTACTAAAATCGTTGATCAAGCAAGTCATAATTGGCATCTTCACTTCCTTTTTCCCTTTGGGCCTATCGTACTATCATTTGTAATTCCATGGGGGCTACGCATTTTTATTTTATTTTATGGTTATGAATCTATCCTTCCTCTCGAAGTTCAAATCCCATATTTGTGTGTGTCCTTCACGACTTCATCTCTAATGAAGATTATCGTTAAGCTCATCTAGCACAACTCGAGATACTAGATGAGTGTCACCTTCTTGCTCTTGAACACCATCATATTTATTAGGAACACATCAAACGTGCTTATAATAAGCACCTTAAGGAATGTGACTTTAATGTTGGTGACCTCATCCTCAAAGAAAATCAGAACGTCACTACTCTAGAAAGGAGCCAACGTGGAAATTTTTCCCCTAATTGGATCGACCATACATTATCATGCATAAGTATGGGTTAGGATCCTATCATCTAGCCTCCCTTGATGGTAAACCAAAAGTGGAACTACTTAACACATTGCACTGTGACCATTCTATTGTTAGCACATTTACTAATGTGCCCTTAGTCATATCTTTAGATCATTCCTCCATCTTAACCCTTTCCATATCTCATCATGATGATTTGGAACTATGTGGTATTCTGTCACTTCCTAGATGTGACCTTAAATATGGGCACCATGACTCTACCCATAACATTTTCCTTATGGATAGGTTCTCCCCTTTGGTGGGAAATCTACAATCATCACATCCATTTCCCTCTTATTCACCTATTAGAACCATGCAAAGGGTCCAGGGGTGTCTCTTGTACATCACTATCCCCTCCTAAGTGGTCTACTTAGCTAGTCCCAGCTCTCCCCCATGCAAAATCAAAAATCATGGATGCTTAAATCAAAAATAAAATTTATCAAAAATAGACTGATCCCTCGAAGGATAGTTGTTCATGCAAAAGAAAATCAATCAAAAGCATGAAATCAAAATCAAAATTGAATAAATATACCGATCCCTCTAAGGACAACTATCATACATTATTCTTTCCATCCACATTTTGTATAAAGTAGACCATGCCCGCAAAGTATGGCTACTCCTTATGGAATTTTAAGGTTTCCCACATTGATCAACCTTCCATTTTATCAACATCCTAAGAAAGCTTCCCACATTGATCAACTTTCTCTTTCCCCTTCCCAAAGCCGGGGCATAGTTTTAGGGAACACAATTTTTAGAGAACCCTCTTTCCTCTATACACTTGTATCTCAAACCCCTTTTATCATGTCAATATTAGGTTTATGAGATCATCTCATCCATCTCTCTTTATGATCTTTAAAATTACTAACCATCGTTGGTTATTTACTAGCATTTTCTTTGGTCGCATGTGCCTTACGTTACCTTAATCCTTCCTTGTTTATCTCTAATGTGGTTGAGGCATGTTTTTTTACCTCGCATGCTCCTTAATACAATGTATTCTCATTTTCACCTTCAGAGGTTGCCATGCTTACAATTGCACCTTATTTGCTTTTAGTCTATCTCTATCACCAAAAGTCCCATTGGGCCATACTTATATCCCTTTTTTGGGCATCCTTCCTTCAAATTCCACCTTTGTGGCCACTTTCCCTCTTAAGGCATTGTCTTTTAGATCTCAAAGTTCACTTTGGTGGCCATATTTACTCTTCCTTTGGGCATTTTACCTTAGACTATCCTAATCTAATTTGCACACATAATCTACTTGGTGTCTATACCCTTTTCCCCACTTGGGGCATATTTTACTTTTTCCTTTTTGCCTTCATGGCCATACTTTCCCCTCTTGGGGAATATTATCTCTTCATCCATATTTCTTGGACTCTTCCTTCTTGTATTTTTGTGTGCCATTGGGCACCATACTTTTATCCTCGTTCATAGTGAAACACATACCTATTCTCCCAACTCCTCATGTATGAAGGATTTCACATAATTTTTGTATATAGTTGAGCATATTTTGATGACTTTCCCATGACCTATTGGTCATCCCGACCTACATTCATATTGCATTGATCTTCACCAACTCACTGGTCCATAGAATGTTGTTGTCTGTCTTCATTAAGACCACAACCATCCCCTACCGATGTGATATTGGAGTCACCGTCAAAGTTTTCCATCCTTATTGCGATCCTTATTTCCTAGGGCATCTTGCCTTGATTTTTCATTTTACCCATCCTTTACCCACCCACCCTTTTAACTTATCTCTTTTCAAATGCGTCATCAATTCATCATGGCATCATCGATTCCCCATTTGAGGGGGAGCTTACCATCAATCCTTTATCCTCATCCAACCCTTTTTTTTTGTCTCGTGGCTTGTTACCGCAAACCACTCAACAAAAAGGGGCAAAATGTAGACACCTAAATTCAGTATCTATCCCTTCATCACCTGTGTGCACATATTTTATTATTCATCCTCCTTATTTAATCAAATGCCCTCTTTGGATTTAATTAATCATCCTATTAATTAATTAAATGCCCATCACCTTTAAATCCTATTTAATCAACATTGATTAATTAATTAATTAATTAATCATGCCCTAACTAACTTCCCATTTTGGAATGCTTTCATTCCAAATCTACACCCCTACTTTTCCCTACACTTTTTCTAACCTATCTCCACTGCCAACTCACCTACATCTCATCCCCAAACAACCCCTTCACACCTAATGATTTAAAGAATTTGACAAGCTCTAAAAAAATATAGGGAATCATGCCAAAAATAGGAAAATATTCCCATTAGGGAAAATTTCCCCACAATCGGTAGTGACCCAGCCTAGTCGTCGTCGACCCTATAAAGTCAAAGTGCTTTATTTCTATTCTCCATCAAGTGCATGTGAATCCAAATCTCTCCTTACAACTTATAGATAATGTTTCATGCTTGACTAATACCGAATTCATTACAAACCTCGTAGACCTCTTTCAACATGAATGTGTCAATCGAGATCATATTTTTTGTGATATTGTCATTGTTTTACATAGCTTTAATTAGATTTATCATATTATCTTGTATTTTTCAAATCTAACCTTTTGCAGGTGTAGATCATCAACAGTAAAAGCTCATAGCTTCGTCATCAATTTTTTTGCAAATCCATTCTCGTAGGTTGATCATCCGATTTTCCTTCCCTCAGATTTATCAATCCTTGTCATAGTCATTGTCGACCCTATCAAGTCACCATCGAATCAGCCTCAACAACCCTTGCCTTATGTTCCAAAGCTATCCTCAGCCCATGCATGTTCTTATCCTTTGTTTCAATCTTCTAATCCCTCATCCAAGTCCTCGGTTACAATAAAATCAAGCTACTTCCATCCCAAATCGCCGTCGACCAAGGTCCTAGTTTAAATATTTCCCCATAAACCTCATTTTATGTTGTTTTTCCTAGTTTATGTTTCTTCAGATCTTCTCTGTAGAAATATCCCAACATTTTTAGATTTCTGCAACTACCTGATTGCACTGAAATCCTACATACTCTACATATTTTTCTTATCTTCCTAATCCAGCCTCCCAGGTTGCCATCGACCTACCTTTACATTCTCGGTCATCATCGACCCAAACTAGGTATATTTATCTTTTAGTTATTTAATCAGATCAATATCTAAATCAACCAATATTGCTTTCATATTCTATATTCTTTCAGTCTCTGCATATTATCAGTATATCCTTTTGATTACATCTTCTTTATTTAACGATGGGGGTTGACATCCACCGAGGAAGTTAATGCTTCTTGGGTCCATTTTTTTGGGAAACCCCTACCCCCAATCATCTAATAAAATAGCATTTTCAGTATTATCTATAGGTTCCATCTGATTTACAATGTAAACAACACCTGTATCAAACATCATGCATCTGAGGTAACATAAACCCTCCAACATTTCGAGTTGCTAATTTATTTAGTAGCTAGTGCATTAAATTCATTAGGAATGAGAAATTTGGACAACATGGTGATGAATTTTGAAGTTATTGGATGTGTTTTAGAAATCTCATGTGATTTTTGGACACATTTTTGATCTCTGGAACTTAGATGAGCTTACATAAAAGGTCACAAGTTGACCTAGTTTGACTAGTTTGGGAAAACAAAGTTTTGGTTTGAAGATAGTATAAAAGACCAATATCTTGGCCTATATGATGATGGATATCCATTGGAGAGTGAATAAGGATGATTTTTTTAATCCTATTTCATGCATTTAGGAGTTTTAAAGTGTCGAAAGGGTGCAAGAAGGTATCATTTCCAAAACTCGACTCATGGGAAATTCAATTTGCTGAATATGAGTTCTATTTTTTTGTTGGTTGATTCATGAGGTCTAGCATACTTGGTGATTATATTAAGGTAATTTTATTTCCATTTATTATTGACATGCCATGTTTTAGTTATTTTGGTGTTGTCTTGGACTTCATTGTTGAAGATTGGTTCTTGAAGTGCCTAATTTTAGTAAGGAATATACCTACTATGTGGTGAATTGAGATGAATGGATGATGCGGATTATTGTGATCTGATGGAAGGTGTTGATAGGATATCATGGAATTTTTGATGCCTTTGGAGGCATGAAAATCTATATGAAGTCCTTGGAGGTCTTGGAGTGCTCAATGAAGGAGAAACTAGCCTTTTAGGCCTAGTTGTGCTTGTTGGATGTCTTGGTGCATTGCCGACCCATATGGGTACTTCATGATGATTTATATGATTGTGTAATTTTTTTAAGTTGGTATGAATAACCTCTAATTTTCATGGCCGACCTAGTTATTTTTTTGAGTTGATTCATGCATTAAAGTGCATGTAATTGTTCATTTTCAACTAGTGTTGTGAGAGGGAAAAAGTGTGAGCTAGGTGAGAGTGTGAAAATGATATGAGGGTGTAGACACCTATAATTTGACTAAGAATTTTTATTACTAAAATTGAACTAACCATTATTTTTCCCGTAAATTGAAAACACTTTGTCAATAAA
Organism: Taxus wallichiana var. yunnanensis; assembly: GCA_018340775.1. Classification (NCBI taxonomy): domain Eukaryota; kingdom Viridiplantae; phylum Streptophyta; class Pinopsida; order Cupressales; family Taxaceae; genus Taxus; species Taxus wallichiana. Next base: position 757,316,436 of record CM031243.1, read on the forward strand.
CCATTACATTCCCCACAATCCCGTTAATTAATTAAAGTACACTAACCGATTAACCCTCCTACCACTTAGGATGTCGATTAACAACCTTTCATTAATTAACGTCTGCTTCTACCTAGGTTAATTAATTATTAATAATTAATTAATCCCACTAATCTAAATCAATACATTCCCATTAATTAGTTACACTTCACTAATTAATTAGCCTTCTTATCGCTCAGGATGCCGATTAACGACCTTTCGTTAATTAACATTCACTTCTACCTGGGTTAATTAATTATGCTCGCTAATCTAAATAAATAAATCACCATTTATTGGATCAAATTCCTCTCTTACATCCCACAAATCATACTAATTTTCCTCTAATTAGCTTCTATAAGTTTACCTCTACCTATTAATTAATCACCTTTAATTAATCAAAACATCCCACGACTCCCATGAGTCACTAATGACTTATTAATCTCTTCTAAATTAAGATTACATTTTATAAAGCAACCTTACCCATCCCTAATCTTGTTTTACCCTTATCCCACATACACCAAGCTGCACATCTCTCTCCAACATTCAGGTTATATAAAGGACCAAGCTCCTTCCTTTCTAGACACACCATGCTTTGCATAGTGAAAACTATAGGCATTTTGATCTTGAGCCATTATCCATCATTGGAAATAACTTCTCTGTCTTGCATCCTTTCACACAAATCTGAGTAATATGGGAAGATCCAAAATGGCCTTATAGCCATGTCTTGGTGAGATCCCATTCTCAATTCTTGAGATCTCCATCATTCCATTTTTATTGCTTATGTTCTTCATACGTGCATAGTTTATATTTTAGCAATCATAGAGAATAGAGATTTAGCTTGTTAGAGTGTTAGTTTGTTTTTATTCAAGTTTATATGCATGTTAATAATTTTTAGTCTCTTTAAGTTCTTATCATGATGGATCATGTTTAGTTAATTTGATTTGGAACTAATCTACATTGTTTTAGTTTCATTTCTCTAGCTTAGTTAACTAATCCATGTACACATTTGGCATGCCTAGTTAAAACTTGAGGGTAGATGTTAAAACTACAGGGTACATGTTAAAACTTGAAGGTACACATTTTTCTCTATCATTTTGATTTTTCTATAGGGGTGAGTACACGTTCTGATCTATCATTGTCATTTTTCTATAAAGGCAAGTACACGTTAAAACTTGAGGTTACATGTTCTACTATGTCATTTTCATTTTTCTATGGGAGAGTACACGTTAAAACTTGAGGGTACATGTCAAAACTTTAGGGTACATGTCAAAATATGAGAGTACACATCATTTTGGAAGTGCAGGAGTTCATGTTCTTCTCTTTCATTGTCATTTTTCTATAGGGGTGAGTACACATCAAAATTTGAGGGTACAGTTATCCAATTTTGCACGCATGGAAAAATTGGACAACACGGTCATGTTGAATTTTAGGTCTTTAGAAAAGAACTTGGGGCCTATAGAAAAAATTTGTGCTTCTAGAAGGTTTGTGGTGTTCTAGGATGGTTCAGGATCATTTTGAACTATTCTCTCATTTCCCTAGTTCTGGAGGCCCAAGGTTTTCTCATGGCAAGGAGATTGGCACTTGCAGGCCCATCTCCAACCGACCCGAGCATAGATAATCAGAGTCAAATCACACCTAAAAAGGCCCTATTTTCATTTCATAATCTTCACGGTTCAAGGGAATGGTGGAAATTCAGAAATTTTGAGAGTAAGTGTGAAATTGCCCAAGAGGGGAGCTTTGAGCTCAAAAACAAAGCTCAATTCAGTGAGCCAAGAAAATAATTGTTTTAGTGGATGTGGCAACTCGACAAAGTAGCGACTCGGGGATCGAGTGCTTGAAGTGGGAGACAAAGCTTGGGAACGAGGTAGGCTAAGTTGAGTTGAGCTTTTGGAGTTTTATTTTGAAAAATATTTTCAGACAATTCCATTTCAGAATTTTAGAGATTTTGGGGTCGAAACGTTGAACGAGTCAAATATTTCCGAAGCCCGAAACTCTGAATTTTGAGTTTCGTGTTTTGGGGTTCGGAGATTGTGGTGTTTGGAGTTTGGGGATAGTGGTTTCTGAGATCCAAGTTGGTAGGAAAGTTGTCAGGAGCGTCAAAGCATGTATGGAGGATTATTTGAATGATCGAGCTCACGATTTTGGGGTCTTCGTGGGATGAGTTGGGTTGAGGCCAAGTCACTCAAACGGCGAGCTTATAAGCCGAGCTTGTGGGTCTAGATAAAAGGGGCAGGTGGAATCGATAATGGAGAAGAAAGGTCGAAAAGAGGCCCAACAATGTTAAAGGGGATCAAAAGCTCATCAGGAAAAAAGGGAGAAAGACAATGTTCTCTTGAAGCCCGAATTGACTAAGTATAAAGGTCACCGAATCCAAAGTAGAGAATCAAACAAGCACTGGCGCTCCATGTGGTTAGAGCCCAAAAGTGTGGAACCAACCATTGAAAAGTCAAGGCAAAGCAATGGACTCGCGGAAGGCACTATGTGTCAGCTTGATGCATTTCCAAGAGTGAGAGGGAACAATGAAACTCAAAACCCCATGAGACTTCCACGTGGAGTCAACAATGAGGGACTCGCCAAGGAAGCGCATATAATTTGTTCACTCGAGGCCTGAATTGGCTAAGTATAAAAAGGGCCAGTGAAAGCCTCCACGTGTCTCAACAATGCAACATCAAAGGTGTGACAAAGGAGGAGTCCCAAAATGAGTGCAGGCTCACCACATGGCTAGAGTCTGAAAAAGGTGATTGTTTCACCAGATTATAGATCATTTCTTTGAATGTTGATGAAATAGATAAGGGTAAAGGGCTAGGAGGAATACCTATTAAGATGTTGGTTGTAGGTTGTTGTGCATGTATGACTTCTAAATCCACAACTGATTGTGAGAGCTTCCTTTTTTCTTGGAGGAACTACCTGAAATGGAAAACAATATATGTAGTGGACTGCTAGAGTGTGCTAGATCTAGAAAGTGTGATACTTCCTAGATGGTTGTCAATCTCTGCTTAAAAAATATTAATGTTAACAATAAAGGAAATCCTACCGTAATTAAAATGATTTAGGTGTCTCATTCATCTACAATAAGGAAATTCGTTCACAATAGGCTAGGATATGATCAATCAAGGTCAAGGTCATCATTAGGGTACCAATACTTGGTCAAGGTCAGTTTGGGCTATTTGGGACATTTGATGGAGGTTTTAAGCTCTAATCTAGGTTTTTGGTCAAAACACGATACCAACGCTGGTCCGGTATGACCGGTGTCGATTAGGTTAACCGCGATGGTTGTGGGTAACCGGCGACGGTATGGTCGGGGTACAGGAAACTCAATAAAAACTTGGCAAGGTGATAGATCTGAGGCTAGATGGAAAGTGAAGGGTAATGGTAAGGTTTGTGTGGATCCTCGATATGCACAAGGATGATTAAAATCCAGATAGGGGCAGTTCAAGGGTGTGGGTAAAGGGATGGTCAAGTTTGCATGGAGGTAAAATGGTGGGGGAATGGAAATGAGAGTAGAAACTAATAATAGAAGTAAAATAATCTACCTAAATCATAATGGACAAGTGCAGGTTAACAAGACTTACTGTTTGTATGAGCTTGATGTCTGTTAGCAATGGTGGGTGATCAAATGGAAGGAACTCGGTGTGGTGCTGACGCTTCCCCGGATGCTCCCATGAAGGAAAATGGCTCTATGGTTGCTTTAGGTGCTAGCTATGGATGCTTTGATGCATGTACGATGTTGGTTCTGCTTGCATGCAACTATGTTTTCAGAAGATGTATCAACCTCTCAACAATGTGTCCACCTCAAAATAAGGTTGTTTTGGGGGTTAAATGGTAAGCGACGGTGGTTCCAGCTTAACTGGTGGCGATTTAGGGTAATCAAGGCGTCGGTTATGGCATGATTTCCTAGGTTTACTAAATTAGGTAGATCCCCTGATTTTCTCGGGATCTCATTCATTTGCCCTGCTGGATTAGAAAGAAAACTTCCTTTTACCATGCAAGAATGTGGTTAGAGGGAATGCAAGTTTTCATTTTTAGGGTTTGGGTAGGTCTTAGTTAGTCATGGCAACTTACTAAGAATAGGTCTTAGGGTGAGGTGGATATGTGGGCATTATCTCAATTAGGATATTTAACTAATAAATATTGTGAGGATAATGAATTAATTTAATTAAATTAATTAAATTAATATTAGTGTGGGAAGAAAGGGACCATGGCTAGGTGAATGTGTTCAAGGTGTTTATCTGATGAGGGACCAAAGAGGAGTGTGACCTAATTTTAGTGTCTACATTTTGCCCCTTTTTGTTGCGTAGCTTGTATTGGTAAGCGAAGTTGACAAAAATAAGATGTGGTTGCCCCATGTGTGGGTGAAGGTGATCCCCTCAAACCAAGAACTCGATGAAGTATACGGAAGAATTGTGAGTGGATTGATAAAAGGTGAATGTGATGAAGAAGATGTGGGGTAACGGGTAAAAAGGGAAAAAGGTCCACTCGGGTAATCTAGGTAATGGGTCCGGGTCAAATGTAGTAATGATCAAGTGCACACAGTGCACGTATAAACTGCAGCAGCATGGTACTAGGTTAAAGAGAAGGAAAACTCTACATTGGCTAAGGTCGATAGGTTTATCCAAACCAGTTTGAAACGAGTATGGTATCTAAGGTATAGGATATGGTCGAAAAAACAACGAGGTTAGGTGCAGGAATGTTTAGGTATGTTCGGTACACCAAGGGTTGTGTTAGGATAAATGGTCATGAAAAGAGGTAAGGTAAGGTCGGATGTCAATCAACAAAGGTCATTAGTGATGTTCTAGGTCCAAGTATCTAGGTCACAACACGGGTAGGGCCGGGTATGGGTGAAATAATGATTCCCGAATGAGGACGAGGTGATAGGGTAAATGATAATGTCAAGAGGATACATGGAAGTGTCCAAGTGAGGTGTGGGTGAGGTAAAAATTGTGCAGTCAAAAATTGGGGGTAGGAGGTAGTAGAAAGACAAAGTAGTGTAACCAATGATGGAAGGGACCGATGCAAGTCAAAATGGACTCACCATGGTAAGCTAGGGAAGAGGACCGATGTTGGTTAAGGTGAAACCGTCACCGATCAGTGTCAAGTAGGTTATAAAAAGAAAAAAATTGACATATTTTTCAACCGATTTGTTTTTTAGCGAATTGGGAAAACAATAAGAGAGAGAGAAAAGGTGGAAAGTGACAGAGTGAGACTAAGAATTGGGTTAGCGAGCCATAAGGTAGGTGATAGTTGGTCGGTAGGTCGATCCACAAGTGAGATTGGCTCAATTTGAGTGGATTGATTGGTTGGAAAGTGAGAGGGAATTTGGTGATGGAAGAGGCGGGAGTGGGCTCAAGGGGACCACCAAAGGTCAATAGACGAAGGTGCCACCACATAGATTGCAACACGATGAGGTAGGATTAAATCCACTTCTTGTTTTATTTGTTAGGTTGAATTAAAGGTTGGGTGGGTGAAAATGGCCTTTTCATTTTGGGGGAAAATAAATTTTGAATGTTAGGGGGAAATTGGGGAAAAGAGGGATAGGGAAGGGTAGAAATAGGTAGTATGTTTGGGTGGGAAGGATTGTAGGTAAGAATGGGGGTGGGGAGAGGAGAAATGGAAAAAAATTGGGAGATCTAGGGCATGCTATCACGGTTTATTGCATAATAGTGACCAACATCGGTCGAAGGTTGGCCATTGTCGGTGGTGTATAATCGGATCGGTTAGAAATGAGGTGCCCGATGCCATTAATGGGTGAACTGTGGTCGGTCGGGAAGGACCGATACCAGCCAAGGGTAGAAAAAAAAGGAAAGAGTTAGGTGGGTATGGCCAAGTGTTGAGACTTTTGGGTGAATAGGTAACGTCGGGGAGTGTATGAAGAGGTAAAGTGACATTGAGGTTGGGTAGGTGGTGGGTAAGTAGAACGATTGGTAGGGTCGGGTTGGGTAGGTAGGGGAGTTAGGGTTGGGTGGGAGGTAGGTTAAGGTTGGGTGGGAAATAGGTTAGGGTTGGGTAGAAAGTAGGTTAGGGTTGGGATGGGTAAGTAGGTTAGGGTTGGGTTGGGTAAGTAGGTAGGGGTTAGGTTGGGTAAGTAGGTAGGTGCGAGGGGGTGTGTGTAAATAGGTAAGGTGATATAGGGTTCGGTAGGGTTAGGGTAGGTAAGTCGGGTTGGTTTGGGGTGAAGGATAGGTCACATTGGTATAGGTGAATGTAGAGACGATTGAGTTTTAATAATGTGATTTTTTTGTTCGATGCGGGTAGAGATCAACCGAGGATGCAAGACATGGTGTCACCCCTTCTCGTGACGGTTTGAGGTGCAACGACAACCGAGGAGTTGCGGAATGTTGAGGATGTGGGCTTGATTAGGGTCCGACGCTACCGCATGTAGTCCGACAATGAGTCTGATGGTCACCCTCATTGATAGATGGGATGCCGCAACCAACATGTTTCACCTACCGATGGGTGAGATGACATCACCACCCCGAGGACGTGTGGCACGAGATCCCGTGGTTACCCATATTATGGACGCAGGTATATTTGATCTCTCCGAGGCATCAAAGGATTTGATGCTATGGTGTTTGGGGAGGGGATGACAGAGTGACATTCCATAGCGCCACCATAGCTATGGAGAGATGTACCTAGCCTGGCCCATATGAGATGAGGCTAATAGTATTACTGATGGAGGAAGTCTACTGTTTTACATTGCTAGATGCAGAGGTTGGGAGATTCCCATGATCACCGATGGGAGTGTTACATGACATGATGATAGTGAGAACCTGATTTGCCCGGTGGCATCATTCATGGTACAAATATATAGAGAGCTATGGGCATATGGGCGATCGTACAGTTCAACCTATGTTGTAAATTCATTCTACATTATTGGGCCTACGAGCACATTGTTTGTGTTCGTCTGATTGAGATGCCCTAGGTAGATGTTTTTGATCTAGGTTTTGTGTGGGTGGGGCACAGGTGATGGGTGTCTATGATAGGAGAGTACCGAGATGGTAGGGTGAGACATGATGTGGCCCATGACAAGTAGTTACTAGAGGGATTATCCGGGGTAGACATTATATGGAGACCGTATGTGGGTTATCCCTCATATAGACAAATGAATGATGAGTTAGATGGCCTATAGATACTTAGGTTGATTAAGGGGTGTTGTGCATGGGAGCATGAGATGATCCCAAGAGACGTGGTTCTATGGCAGCTTTGATTATTGTAGGATATATCACCACTCTTTCGCAATACAGGAGGGATGATGTGGAGAGACCACCGCTAGTTCCACAATTGACAATACCTACCGGGAAGGAGGAGTAGGTTTTAGACCGACGAATTGACGATGCTAGAGTGACAGATAGATACAGTAGTGGTGGATGGCCCATCTACGAGCAAAGACCTCCCGTGCTTGATAGCCAGATTGGCCACCATCACTGCAGAGAGATGCCCTACAGGCGGTGGCGAACCCGATTACATAGTTGGGGATGGTACAGGGGCAGCTAGCAGCGTCAGAGGTAGAGGTGGCCACATTACATGCACAAAGTCTCTAGTCTATAGGCCCGTATGGCCCGTGGTGGAGATGAAGATAGAGTGATGAGTAGGTAGCTGCCCTACAAGCACAAGTTATAGGTTCAGTAGTACTAGTTGGCCACCGCACACAGCGTAGATTCGGGAATTATAGGCACAGTACATGCACAGGGGTGTGAGGCCGATTAGACCTCCACAGCACCGGATAGGGTCCTAGTTCTCAAGCCAGGGTGGGACAGGTCCCACAGAAAGGTACATGGGCCGAGGCCTATGGGGTCACCACAGACCGTACCCATATCCAAGTTATGGGATACCCTAGGTGAGGCCAGATATTACCAGGATCATTGATGGCATCGAGGATATATTTTCTATCATATGGAGATTACAGGAACATCGTGCCTCGAGTGAGAGGACTAGCTACCGGACTCAAAGCGTGGAGAGCACAAGGGGCCATTGAGCCCCGAGATAGGATTAGGTGAGGCCACCAGGTTCATGGAGGCTAGCTCTAAGTGATGTACTAGCAGGGACCCGACCATGACCCATGACGGGCAAAGTGAGATGTTATCAGCCATAAGATAGGAGCCGAAGAGGAGATATGGGAGATTGATATGGAGGATGTCCGGTAGGATGATTCCCGATGCACATACTTCTATTTTGATTTATTTTAGTCATTTTTGATATATACCGCTTGTGAGCTGAAGACAATGAGTATGTACGAGAGTTTTTGTATATTTTTGATCATATACTAGCTTGCGTGGTCAAGATGGTGAGGTCAGATATGAGATTTTTGAGTGATTTGGTTATATACACCGACCTACGTGCCAAAGACATTTGATAGTTATGTATATGGGCACACATGTTTTGATATTTTTATTTATAGAGATGATGATGATTATGGTCATTATGTGTTTGTGTTGATAGCGTTTTATTATTATGCATGGATGGATTCATGATAAGTGTGTTAGGCATGATGGATTTAGGTTGTGGTTTAGGTATGGATCGAGTAAGTTGGTAGGCATGGATTGAGTCTAAATGGGTTGAGGTTGTAATGAATTAATTTGTACAATGGATGATGATATGGGCCATGTTTAAGATGTTTTATAATACATGTATGATAATGGTAAAGAAATGGTAGTCATAATAAATGTATGTTTGATGATGATAAAAATGTGAAGAAATTTGTCATTTATTTGGTTTAATTTCCAATTTTTGATATAAAAGGAAACTAAGTAGGGTAGAATGTGATTTAGGAAAATGAAAGGTGAATTTGTTAGGGTAGAGAGTGGCCGAGATAACCTCCAAGGGCCCCATGCCCTTCGAGTGCTGCCTACATAGTCCTGGGGAAAAGGGACCTCAGTGATGTACTTCTCCCATAAGATAGGGAAGAATGCGATGAGGTATGAGTGTGGGTTGGTAGGTTTTGGGCATGATTGAGTTTAGGTCTCATTAGGTATGGGTGAATTGTGGGAAAATTGGTATAGGTGATTGTGAGTTGATTGCGAGGAAAGAGGAAGAATTTCCCAAAGATAAGCGTCGAGAAGAAAATCCTGTATAAGGTAATCAATACGTAATAAGGAAGGTTAAAAGATAAGAGGAGGCAAGAAAGTCACTTGATTGGTTAAGATAATAATGAGTAGGTCATACCTGAGATAGGTCAGATGAATAGAAGACCCTAAAGACATTGCATGATTGATTGTTCTAAGGGTGAAAAGTAGTCACATGATCACCAAATGTCATGGTTCCAAGAGGTCCCTTGAGGCAATAAGAAATGAAAGTGCGAATGGAGAGATGGTGAAAAGTGGTTAGTTTATATGGTATTGGGTAACATGCCCTTTGGAAAGAGATCCAAGGTCACAATGGGAAATTCCAGGATGAATTTTTTTATTTGACTTATATTCGAGATAGACTGATCGATGCAGGAAGTCTATATGGGATGAAGAAAGTAACTCCTTGAGGTCTTCGTGAAGCTGATCGATACAGAAGCTTTAGCTTTGTGTCTCTCCTTTTTTTTAAAATAGCTTTACATAGCTGTCCTTCGAGGGAGCAAATATTTATAGCAGTTGATTGTAGAGAGCAAGATGCCCTTTTGAGGGAATCATCTTTTTATCGGAAGTTTGACTCAAGGAGTTGGATCCAATGTGAGGGTTTTAAGTCATGGATAAGACCAAGGTGAAGAATAGGATTCTTGTTCGAAAGCAGTGGTGAAATGACCATGGGATCTCATCTAAGAACAACGATTTAAAAGTATCCATGAAAATCATGCTATGTGTAGTGCCATAAGTACACATATTTAAGAAAAGAAAAAGTGACGAGTACACACATAATTCTTATTTAATCATTGGTGAGGTGTAGGAAGTGGATAGTGCTCAAGGGATGAGCATGGAAAGAGGAAGAAGGTGAGGTAGGACTAAAAGTCAATAGTAGAATGGTCAAAGATGCAAGGCATTAAGGGGCTCAGGTTCGGGTTTACCATCGAGTGAAGATAAACGATAAGCACCTGATCCATAAGTATGAGTCACGATGTATGGTCCAAGCCAATTAGGAGCAAATTTTCCCTGTTTAATTTTTTTCTTTGGTTACATGTTTATTTTCTTTCAGGACATGGTCACCGACTTGGAAGGTTCATTCATGGACACGTTTGTCATGAGCATGATTGATACATTTTTGGTAAACTTGAAGACGATCAAGAGCATTAAGATGATGTTCGTCTAATAACTCAAGTTGTGCTAAATGGTCTTGACGAAATTCATCATCATTGAGCATGTCATGGAGAGAAATGTAGAGTGAGGGAATCTAGAATTCAAGAGGTAGAACAACCTCTGTACATAGACCAGTGGAAAAAGGTGTGGCAGCGGTGGAGGTGTGAATACTAGTGCGGTATGCCCACAGAGCAAAAGGAATGTGCGTATGCCACTCCTTCCCAATATCGTTAACCACTTTCATGAGATTTTTTCAAGGTTTTATTAGTGGATTCAACTTGGCCATTGGTTTGTGGGTAATAAGGTGATGAGAAACTTAGCTGAATGCCAAAGGCATGTCGCAAAGTTTTTGCGGGGTTTTATTTTTGAATATTTTTCCATTATCGCTGATGAGGTGATGTGGAGACCAAAGCGACAAATGATGTGATGATTGATGAACTCACATATTTTCTCAACTTTTGTGGAGATGAGAGGTATGGCTTCAACCCATTTTGAGTAGTATTCGGTAGCGGTGATGATCTATTGATTTCATTGGGAAGAATGGGGATTGATCTCTCCGAAAGATCCAAACCCCATTGAGAAAAGGGAAAAAGGTCACAGTGACTCAGTAAGGCGTGAATGGGTGCACGATGAAGATTGGCATGTTCTTGGCATTTTACACAACACTTAACATAGTCACAACATTCATGGTTGAGGGTCACCAAGAATAGCCTAGGAAAATAATATGGTTAGCATTAGCGAGACCACCAAGTGGCCTCTACATATACCATCATGAACTTCTTTAATGGTATAAGGAATTTCAAAACTCGTAAGGCATCATAAGAGAATACCATCGAAGCAAGCAGTGCTTATAGAGGAGGCCATCCATGATGATGTAATGAGAGACCATTTTAAGAAAGGCACGTTGTCCATTACGAGTGAGGTTGGGAGGCAAGACAGAGATAAAAAGATAGTTTGAGTATTGTTTATACCAAAGGTTACTCGATCTAGGGTGATGGTTCCGATAGAGTAAACATTACGAGGTAATAGGAGGGTGATTGGAGTCTTTGTACGGTGACAAAGATTTTAGAATTGGTAGGCGAAGAGGGTATTTGAGAATCCAAATAGGCCATGTTGTCTAAAAATTTATTGGTTAAACGGGGGATGGTTTGAAGGTTATAATGGGCAAAGGTGGTCAAAAGTATGTCCACATGATGTTTATACTTTTGAAGTGTCTCATTAAGAAATTGGTATATACCATTGACTTGGTTTACGATCAATTGAGAATCACCAAAGATATTGATGGACTTGACATCTAAGGCATAGGAAGTCCGGAGACCTAATACGAGATCTTCGTATTCAACAATATTGTTTGTACTATAAAAATCAAGTTTGAAAGACAAAGGCATGGGTTCACCATCAAGCGGAATGAGGATAACGTCAGCCCCACCCTTGCACTAACACTCAAACCATCAAAGAAGAGTTTCATTTGGTAAGCGTGTTCATCCAGGAAAGGGTAGTAATTCATTCATCCTGGGAAGTCAAAATTAGAGGATTGTTCCCTAGAAATAGGTGTGTCAACCAATTGGTCGGTGATAGCTTGGCCCTTGATGGAATTTTGATGGATGAATTTGAGGTTGAGGTCATCTAGAAGCATAAGCCGCGTGTGACGCGTTGATTTTGGTAAGGTCTACCATACATGAAGTGTAGGGGGTCGGTGTTGGTCACAACTTAGGTTTTTTTGGTTGAGTAGGTAGTGGAAGATTTTTGTGGCAATAAAAACTAAGGCTAAGAAAAGTTTTTTGGCATGGGTATATCGATTTTTGTAGTCCAAAAGAAAACAACTTATGTAATAAACCGCCTACTCCCCCGTGCTATTCATCGTGATAAGTGAGCATTGCCCCAACGAGTGATTGGTAGCTGAGATGTATAGGTAGAAAGGTTGATCATTTTTAGGTGGAATGAGTACGGGTGGTTAGAGAAGGTATTGTTTTAAGGCTTCAAAAGCTTTATGGTAGTCATCATCCCATTTAAAGGAGACATATTTCTTGAGTAGATGATGAAATGGATAACACCGATCGAGACATTGTGAAATGAAGTGGCGATAGACCGCAACTTACCTTGTAGGCTACATAGTTGTCTAAGGGTAGTGGGCGAGAGGCATTTTGAGAATGGCCTTGACTTTAACAAAGGCTACGCCCTTAACCTATTGCTTGTATTAGGATATGAGTAGCCATTTTGTGGCTTACCATATCATTTTATTATATCATTTATACTTTCTCATGCTTAGTAGTTCGGCCTTGGTGATGGCCATAACATATGAATAGTATATATAGGGGATTGTAGGTAGTATTTCATCATCATTGAAGTATTTGAGTATTATTTTATGGTTTTGAGGTTGCCCCCTCGAAGTAGCGAAGCTATCATAATTACATGTTGAGATCATTATTTTAGAATATTGTGTTATTTAGTGTTATATTTCTGCTCATGATCTAAATTATACAAGTAATTTCATTACAAGTGGTATCGTAGTTGCGATCCGGGCCAAATTTAGGGCAAAAACCCTAATTTTTTGTTTCCACCATATATTGCGAAAAAAATTGAATTGGTGGGAGATATTTTTACCAGAGTTGTAAAACATTTCAAGTAAGGTTCCCTAAAAATTTCAGACTTTTTTGATTTATTTTGCAAAATTTATTAAGAATTTAGTGTTTTTCATAAAATCGCTCCCTAGGGTGCAAATTGTGGAATTTTTTCAAATTCATTACATTTTCAGAAAGAAAAACAAAATTTATTTGGGGTTTGTTCTTCAAGTTTTTTATATTTGGTTGAATTCTTATCAAAATCCAAAACCCTAAAATTTGACCGTGATCCCTACATCCTACTATTTTGGGGCATCATGGCGGGGCCTTCCACAAGAGGAAAAAATAATCCCATCACTCCGGTAAAACACTAGAAAAGGATGAGATAGTAGTTGAGGAGTTGGAGATAGAAGATATAACTACAGATTCCTCAAGGTTAGGGTTTACTTCGACAGACCATAAAGTAAGCCAACTTGAGTTTAACCTGAGAGACCTCGAATCTAGGGTGGCTAACAAAGAAGATGTGGATAGGATTGGACAAAGATTGGAGGATTTCATGTAAAAATTTAGTACGCATACAATGGGTAATCATAATTATGTCAATCAAGGAGGATCCTCAGTCAACATAATAGACACATGAGCCAGAGTGGTTCTTCGAGTGTGCACAATCCAAATACGAGCACTCTGCAGCCCGTACTATGTTTCCAAAAGTGGATATGCGTAAGTTTGATTGAAAGGATCCACTCAATTGGATCGACCAAATGGAAAATTTCTTTGAACTACATCAGATTCCATCAGAAAAAAGGTGACCATCGGCTTTGATCTCATCGTAGCTTCCGTCGATATGTTCTCAAAAAGAAGACCAATTCATCCGGTATCGATGGTTATGTTCTCAAAGGAAGAAGAGTGGTCTCAATGTTACATGGATAGTATTCAATGAATATTTGCAATTACACTACAGTATAGTGTGTCGATAATTAATTTAGATAATTAGAAAAGTTGAAACAGACAGATCTCATAAGGATTACATTCATCACTTCCAAAAAACTTTCTCTGGGTGGAAAATATTATCAAGAGAATCTGAATGACCTATTTCTTGGGGTCTTAAGGATCACATTGAGCATGATGTACATATGTTTAATCCTCATAAGGTTTCTGATTTGATGATCATGGCAAGAAGGGCAGAGGAGAAAATTGTTTCAAGTAGGAGACAACATTTCACTTATACCGATATCACAACACCTTGGTCTCAAAGACTTCCTCGGCCATTAGATTGACACCTCAACAAATTGAAGAAAAAAATAGAAAAAGGGTTATGTTTTAATTGTGATGAAGAATTTGGACCCATACATAAATGTGTTGAAAATTTGTTCTACATTGATGGGCCTAGTGAAGATGAAGAGAATAATGAAGATGCAGAGTTAGAGGTCTTGGTTGAGCTAGAGGAGGAGTCAGGAGATACTCAGCCAATGATCTCATGCCATGCAATTTCAAGTATTAGCACCCCCAAACCCTAAAGGTGGTTGGATTCCTAAAAAAGAGGGTCACAATGTTGATTGATTTAGGAAGTACTCACAACTTTATCAATCATAAGTTAGCAAAGGTCTTAAACTGTTTCATTTATCCAGCTCCTGAATGTCAAGTAATGATTATTGATGGAGGTACTATTACTTGTTCTAGAAAATTCCATAACATTAACCTTTCCATGGGAGATTACATACTAAATAGTCCCATGTATGCCATTTCTATGGGACGAGTAGACATTGTGTTAGGGGTTAAATGGATTACCACTTTGGGAACCATTGAGATGAACTTCCAAGACTTGTTCATGTGATTTCACCTCAAGGAAGGACTTTTGAGCTAAGATGCTTAAGAGAAAATTCTCCACAAATAGTAAATTCTCATCGATGCACAAAATGCTAAAAAGGGTGCAGAGGGATATGTGGCACACATCTTTTCATTGAGGCTCATCATTCTAAGGACATTATACCATCGATATACAAGAAAGGTGTTGGATGCACACTCTATTGTATTTGAAAATATACCAAAGGGATTACCTCCAAAGATAGATCATGATCATGCTATTGAGTTATTACCAAGAATTCAACAACCTAAAATCAGAACTTATAGGTGCCCATATGTGCAAAAAGAGTGAAATCAAGAAGATTGTACAAGAGATGTTAGAAGCAGGAATCATCCGCCATAGTCGAGTGCTTATTATTCTTCTCAGTAGTGATGGTACAGAAAAAATATGACATGTGGTGCATGTGTCCTAATTATAGGGAACTTAATAAGTACAAAATCAAAGATAAGTTTCCTATTCCTGTTATTAATGACTTGCTTGATGAGTTGTATGGTGTTGTTTATTTTACAAATCTTGATCTTCATTCGGGATACCACCAAATCAAAATCAAGGATGAGGATGTTCATAAAACCTCCTTTCAGACACATGAAGGCCATTATGAATTCCTGGTAATGCCTTTTGGACTCACAAATGCACCTTCTACATTTCAAAGTTTGATGAATTCTATTTTTAAGTCATTCCTGTGGAAGTTTGTCTTAGTGTTTTTGGATGATATATTAATTTATAGCAAAACATGGGAGGAACATTTGCATCATGTAAATAAAGTTTTGGAAACCCTTGAGCAACATCAACTTTATGTAAAGCCCTCTAAGTGTTCTTTTGGACTCAAGGAGGTTGAATATTTGGGTCACATTGTCTCTCACGAAGGCGTTAAAGTGGATCCTAATAAGATCAAAGCCATGATGGAGTGGAAGGTTCCAAAAACCCTAAAGAATCTATGAGGATTTTTGGGGCTTACAGGTTATTACCGAAGATTCATAAGGCATTATGGAAGCATAGCTACACCTCTCATAGCTTTATTAAAGAAGGAATCCTTCCATTGGAGTGAGGATGGAACCAAAACATTTAAGCAACTAAAGGAGGCCATGTGTACCAATCCAATCTTGGCTACTCCATATTTTTCCAAAACATTCATTGTTGAATGTGATGCATCGAGTGGTGGGTATGGAGGTAGTTCTCATGCAAGAACGCCATCTTATTTCCTTTTGAGCTGTCAATTCAAAGGTAAGAATATTTCCAAGACGACTTATGAGAAGGAAATGCTAGGCATACTTCATGCAAAGAAAGTAATGGAGACCATATCTCATAGGAAGACACTTTAAAGTGAAGACAGATCACGATAGTCCGAAATACTTCAAGAACAACAAAAATGGGTCTCCAAGATGTTGGGATATGATTTTGAGATTATCTATAAGAAACCAAAGGAGAATGTAGTTACAGATGCAATGTCGTGGAAAGATGACTCAATTGTAGCCTTGTTATGTGCCATATCCATATTACAAGAAGATTGGATAGATGAGGCAAGGCCCGAATGGAGAAATGACCCCATCACACAAAACCTCATTTATCATCTCCGAATGATCCAAGCATGTTTGAAAAATTTGTATTGAAAGGGGATGATTTATGGTATGAGATTATACCTATGTAAGAACTCCACTCTTAAAAATAGGATTCTATCTTAGCTTCACTCTTCTCCAGTAGGGGGCACTCTGGAATCTTGAAGACTTATCATCGATTCAAAAATATTTCTTCTAGGAAGGGCTCAAAGAGGATGTCCAAAAATTTGTGGCGGAATGCATGGTTTGTCAAAAAATAAGGGTGAAACAGTTCGATCCCCTGTGCTTCTACAACCTCTATATATTCCTAGCCAAAGCGGTGGGAAGAGGTTTCCATGGACTTTATCATAGGATTGCCTAAATTTGATTGAAAAATTTCATCATGGTTGTGGTGGATAGACTCACCAAATATGCTCATTTTTGTGCCTTGGCACACCCATTTACCGCAAGCACGATAGCAAAAACCTTCATGGACACAAATTCATAAGCTTCATGGACACCAAATATTATAGTAAGTGATCGAGAACCTATAATTACCAGTAATTTTTGGACTGATTTATTCTCATGTTTGGGTACTCAGTTATCTCATAGCTCTTCTTATCATCCCTAGATTGATGGGCAAATAAAATTTGTAAATAAGTGTTTGGAGGGATATCTCTGTTGCTTTACGTCAGATAAACAAGCAAGATGGGTCCAATGGTTGCCACTTACAGAATGGTGGTATAACACTTCCTTCCATACTTCATCTAAAATGTCTCCTTTTTTGGAACTCTATGGGTACCATCCACCATCCATCACATCATCATTGAGAGGAAAACCACGGGTTAGAGTAGTAGAAGAACACATTCAGTATCAACAAGAGGTCCTCTCTAGTCTCAAGGAGAACTTGGTCATGGCACAAAACCGCATGAAGCAACAGGCTGATCAACATCGCACGAAAAGGCATTTTGAAGTCGGTGATTGGGTTTTTGTGTGGTTATAACCATATAAGCAAATGTCTTTGAAACAACAACAAAATGATAAAAACTTTCACCGAAGTATTATGGCCCCTATCAAGTATTGCGTTAAGATTGTACTCTAAGCATACAAATTAGAACTTCCACAATCAACCGAGAATACATCCAAGATTTTATGTTTCTTGCTCGAAGAAAGTAATTGGAAAGAGAGTATAAGCCCAAATAGTGTTACCCGAGTTCGATGAGGAAGGGAGGGTATTTTGGAACCTAATGCATCCTTCAAACACGTACTAAAAGATTGAGGACATGATTTATTACTGAGTACTTGATCAAGTGGAAGAATATGGACAATGAAGATGCAACATGGGAAGTTATGACATTCCTGCAACAACACCCAGAGCTTCTCAACATTGGGGAAAATTTTTCTTTGAAGGGGAAGTTCATGTTATGCCCTTAACCTATTGCGTGTATTAGGATATGAGTAGCCAACTTGTGGCTTACCATATCATTTTATTATATCATTTATACTTTATCATGCTTAGTAGGTTGGCCTTGGTGATGGCCATAACATATGAATAGTATATATAGGGGATTGTAGGTATTATTTCATCATCATTGGAGTATTTCAGTATTATTATATGGTTTGGAGGTTTCCCCCTCGAAGTGGCGAAGAAAGCTATTATAATTGAATATTGAGATCATTATTCTAGAATATTGTGTTATTTGGTGTTATATTTCTGCTCATGATCTGAATTATACAAGTAATTTCATTACAAGTAGGGTCAACTTCTATACCACGTAGGGAAATGATAAATCCCAGGAGCTTTCCTAAGAGAACCACAAAGGCAAACTTCTTGGGGTGAAGATGAATGCAATATTTAATGAGGCGGTCAAAGATGGTTTTTAGGATGGTGAGGTGCTCCGAACGGTGTTTAGAAGATGTAAGTCATAGCCCACCGATATACGATGCATTATGTCATGGAAGATGTAAGTCATAGCCCACCGATATGTGGCACCAAAGATTTATAAGGCCAAAAGGCATGAATCAATAATATAAGGTCCCCAAGGGGTGATGAATGTAGTTTTTTGTTGATCCTTTGAGCAAAAAGATTTGGTTATAACCCAAGAAACCATCCATAAGTGATAGCATCTCATGACTAGGGGTCAGTCAACCAGTTGGTCAATACTTGGGCAAGCTAGATTGAGGTCACGAAATTTGTGCAAATGTGGAGTCCCCTGTCACCTTAGTGACACGAACAATGTTAGAAATCCAATGAGGATAATCGTAGGTAAGATGAAGGAAATCGAAAGGAGGCGTTGAAGTTCTTCTTTGACCAAAAGAGCAATGTGAGGGTACATTTTCCTTAGCTTTTGTTTGATGGGTTTAGCATCAAGAATGGTTACGATATTGTGGACCACTATGGTGGGGTCAATACCAGGCATGTCTACGTAAGACCAAGCAAAAGCATGGTTATGGTTTTTGAGAAAATAAGTGATGGCTTCTTGTTCAGTAGCATCTAAAGATTGACCAATCTTTAGAATGTGTGGATCATCCTGAGTATGAATGTTGATTTCGATAGTCGATTTGTTCAACATGGTTTGCATCTTAGATGGTAATGACCGATGAATATATGAGTCTTCTGCACCAAGGTAGGTGAGTATAGATTCATCATCCTGACATTGAACAATGTTAATTGAAGGTGTATCGTCATTGATCATTTCAAGATACAAGAAGGGAAGAGAGGAGGGAGCCTTACCCTTGTGCTTTGATAAGTCGAGGCCCCAAGGAAATGGTGTTTATGAAAAAAAAGTTAGGAGGGATAGATTCTTGATCCATCGGCTTTGTCGGTGAAGGCGGTGATGAAGGCGGAGAAGGGATGATATCCTTAATGAGTTCAATGTGGGCCTTCTTGGTAGGTGGTTCAAAGCAAAGTTGATACCACTATGGTCATTATGCTTGCATGGTAATACATGGAATAAAAAGTATGGTGGCCTTGCTCGTAAAATCCAAAACCAAAACCTTCCATGCACATCGGTGTAGGAAAGTGTGGGTGAAACGGTGATTGGTGAGTGACCTGGAAGTCAACGGAAAATGGGCGGGTTGGTGAAGGTGGTTCAGTGTGTAAGTGGTAGTATGAAGTCCCCATAGGTGAGACTGGTATGAAGGTGGGAAGGACCATAAAGGAGGCTCTCTCCTATATGGTGATCATAGTGAGGGTGTTGGTGAAGACTTTTGTACTCTTGTGGAGTAAGGAATGTGTTGACACTATATAGGTTATACTCCCCCAGTGAGGCATTCAAAAATGCCTTCCAAGGGATTAGCGGTTGGTATGTAGGTAGTTGAAATAGTCGATGTGTCGAGGTTAGATCGAGGTGGAGCTAACGGATTGGGAGGTGGACAGGTCAGCCATGGAGGTTTTGGCAATGGTAGGAATGGAGGAGGTATGTGCGGTTGAGGCGGTGGCGGCACTCTGGCGAGTAGAGGGTAGTGGTAATGGAGGTAGATGCTTTAATGGGTATTAGCACATCATTGGTTCGATAAAACATGTTGCAAGTTTTGAAAGGTGATGGGTCAGCCTGTAGAATAGTATAGGTTTGTCCTTCATGCTCAAACTTTGCACAACGATGCAAAGTGGAAGGAACACAACCCATGACACGAATCTAGGGTCTACCAAGAAACAAGTTATATTGAAATTCCCCCTCCAAGACGTAGAATAACTCTCAAATAGTGCGGGGCCCACGCGAACATGGAGGATGATGGTGCCAAGTGTAGAGGTGACAAAGATCGTTGAATGAGCATAACATGCTTTGGATGTTTATGCATTTAATTTTTAGGTATGCGCATTTGAGCGAATGCATGGGAGGAGATGATATTAATGTTATCCCCCATCAATCATAACACATCGTACACGTATATCATCGATATGGATAGAGATGAAGAGAACTGGATCTAGGTCATCGGTTTGGTGCAGTGCGATCTCTTCATCTGAGAAAGCTAAGGGAGGCTACTTGGTGAGTAGGTGAAGGTGTAGATGAAGGGGGTAATTTGGTGATGGAGAGTACATGATGGGGTGTAATAATGGAGGCCACGGGTGTGGGATCATTGGGTAAGACATCAATATACTGAAGAATCTCCATGAGAGCTTGACGATGGGATTCTAAGGTTTGGATGAGGTCATATAGGGACATTTTGAGGGGGAATTGGTGCAGTTGTTCGAGCATGGTGCAGTGTGTAACCCCATTAGAAATAGGATATGTGGGGCTGTGGATAGTGATTTTAGGTGTGGGTGCAAATGGTATGTTGGGTATAGGATTGGTTGGTGGGTTGGTTGCCTTTTCCTTGCCTTTGTCCTTCTAAACATGGGTAGCAACGTGGATCATGTTGATCTGAGGTGGGAGGTAGGCGAGGTAGGTGAGCCATGAAAGGTATAGCGACAAGAGGGGAAAAAGCCAAGTGGTGGGAAGGAACCTTGTGAGATGAGTTGAGCACACCAACATTTGGGTGGAGGTTTGGCGAGTTCTCTGATGCGAACCATGTTAATTTTGAATTATGGGGGTGGCTCTAAGAGTTGTGGGGGTGGCTCTAAGATTTGTGGAGGTGGAGTTCTTAGTTGTTGAGTAGGCAATGAGGAAGAACTGTGGAATGTGTGCTAGTGAAATGGGTTCCTCATCGAGAAGGTCATCATTGTTAATGTTTTCTTTAGGAGGACACAACTGGATAAGAATGGTTTTCAAAGCCTTGCATTTCTCCACCTCATTCCTTGGCACACGATGGTAGGCATAAATTTTGGTGTCGTCAAACCCTTTTGGTTTGGGTTTGAGAGGGTCATATAGTCCGAGTGCCGGTAATGTGATGATAGAAGTTTCTAGAAGGTTAGTTAAGATTTTGGCATAGGATCCTGCTAGTGGATCACAATGGGAAGTGAAAGTGGGTTTGGGTGTAGGTGCGGTGGATTGTAGGGTCTTTGCATTAGGGGGAGTGGGTTGAGCTACGATTTTAGGTGTTGGTCATGTTTGCTTAGGTAGGGGTATGGTAGATGAACTGGCAAGAGAGTGTGTGGTTGGTTTGACTACCTTATTAGAGGGTAGTGGATTTTGTCTTTAGGTTGCACCTTCTTGGGTAAAGGTGATATGGGTGCATGAGATTTAGAGGGAAAAGTGGATGGTGGAAGAGGGTGAGTTACCCATGGGGATAACTGAGGTGCTATGAAGGTAGATGGTGCAGGTCATGTAGGAGGTGTGAGGGAAAGAGACTGAAGTGTCGTGGGTAGTGAAGAAGTTACCGATGGTATTAGAGGTATGGGTGGTAAAGATGCTTTGTAGGTGTGGGCGGAAGTCATGTTGGGTGCTTGGGTATGTTAGAGGTTAGCGATGAAGGAATGGGTTCTTTGTGTTTTTGTTTACCGGTGGGTGGAGGTTTCTTAATCATGCTAGAAGGGAAAGGTTCTAAGATGGACAAAAAGGGTGGAGGTGATGAAGGCGAGGTTGAGGTATGAGATCTATGGGATTATTTCTTCTGTTTGGGTGTCGGAGTAGTTTTGGTGTTGGCTTTGAAGGGTGTAGTTAAATCTAATTTGATGGGTGAATGAGTAAGGTGGTGGTTGGGATGACCCCTAAGGTATTAATAGTTTTAAGTGAGGAATATGATGTAGGTGTAGGTTTGGGTTTCATGCATGTTGGGTTATGGGTATGGGTATGAGTTGAGCCATGAGTGGTATCGTGGAAGATTTTGTGACAGTTGTGGTAATGTTAGGTTTGATTGGCCAAAATATTTTTGGATAGATAGTAGAAGTGTCAACCTGTGACATCTACATTTGTGTTGAGATAGGAAGTAGAAGATGCCCCCAAAGTAAGGCTCTATCCACATAATCTAGGCGCTCAGCTAAGTGTGAGAACAACACTACTGTAGGTGAGGTTGATGAGGATCTAATGGTGATTCCCATAAAATGTGTCTTAGAAACAGGGAATTTGCTAGCTTCAGCTTCTGTGGGTAAGAGAGCTGAAAGTAAGTCCATAGGATCTTGGGTAACTGATGGAGAATGGTCACCTAGAGGTAAAGGCATTTCTACTGGGTCTTTGATAGGTGGAGGAGATGATGGGTGCTCCTCTATGGGTGGAGGAGATGATGGGTGCTCCTCTGTGGGTGGAGGAGATGGTGGGTGCTCTTCTATGGGTGGAGGAGATGATGGGTGCTCCTCTGTAGGTGGAGGAGATGATGGGTGCTCCTCTGTGGGTGGAGGAGAAAAACAAGCATCTTATGAGGGCTGGAGAGGTACTGCGGGTGATGGCTCTCTAGGTGGAGAAGCCAAAGGTGAGATAGTCTCGATGTTAATGGAAGGCTCCCCTGTGGGTGAGGAAGGAGGTGAAGGGTGTTCCTCTATGGGTGGAGGAATAGGTGAGGTGGGTTCAAGTGTAGGTGGAGGACTTCAGGCTAGAATTTCCTTGATGGAAGGAATATGAGGTAATTGGGAATAATGGGTGCGTCATTGAAAATAGCATGGACCTCGCAGGTATGGCTATCATGAGTTGAGGTCTCTCCGATTTGATCAAGAAGAGGTATGATCAGAAATGGTTTCTTGAAGATGTGTAGGTTTTGATTGGCGGGTGCGTTAGGATTATCTAAGTTTAACTCACTTTTCTTGAGAATTTCTTGGAAAATGTTTTTGAAAGTGATGTAATTGCCATCACTATGACCCTTTACTTAATGATAGGTGCGAAGTCATGCTCTTTATACCATGCAAGTGTGGGGCGAGAAGGTCAAAACTAGTGTGTGGTTTCATAGGAGGAAGGATGATGGCCCTAGCTTTAATGAGCTTCTATAAGATAGAAGTATAAGGTTCCCAATTGGGGTGTATTTTTGTTGTTCTCGTCTGAATTGAAAAGTTTGAATGGACGAGAGATTAGATGATGGGCTAGCCTAATTTTATAGATGGGATGGGTCGGCATTGAGTACCACCGCATTAGCGGTTCCCTTGGATTTTGCAAAATTTTTCTCGTGGTTTTGAAGAAGAAGAGGTATCATTCGACTTGAATGCTGAGTTTTTATTACGTAGTTGGATTTTCTTCTCTTTGATGGCCCGAATCTCTATTTTTCATGCCATGGTGAATGCTTCGTCAAGGTTTGGAATGTCTAGATCTGTAGGGTTGGCAAGATATTTCTAGCACAAGCCCGTGTGAAGAGCTCGATGAGTTCAGTTTGTGGTAGTTGGAATGTGAGTTGATTGATCAGGCTACACCAACGAGTGCCAAATTCTATGATAGATTCATCATCATACTAATGCGTAGAATAGAGGTTAGTCATGGCAACCTTCTTAACAACGTTAATGGAGAAGTGATCCAAGAAGGCTTGGGCTACTTGATTAAATGAGAAGATAGAGTGTCTAGGTAACCCACTATACGAATCTAATGCAGGCCCAATTAGAGACATGGGAAAGGTCCTCAGAAGCAAAGCGTCATCATGGGCAATCATATAACACCCATGTTTGAAAGACGAAAATGTTGTTGCGGGTCTTCTTTGTTGTTGATGCGGTTAAATTTAGGCATTTCTCAATGCATGGGATATGGACGGATAGGAATGGATGGGTGGATAGGCTCATTAAAAATATCATCATAGGTGAGAGTGTTGTGGGATCCAGAAACCGATGCCTCCAATGTCTACATCTTGTCCATCATTAAATTGATTAGGTCGTTGGTAGGTTGTGTAGCGTAAGAAGGTTGGTGTTGGGCATATGACAGGGGTGGCATTCAAGTATATGGTGTTGTCGTATAGGTAAATTGAGAAGGAGGGAGTGAAATAGGGGGTATGTATGTAGAATGAATGATAGATGAAACGGGAGGTTGCTGATAGTACGTATATGGAGGTGGAAGGGTCATGGTGATGTACATCGACATCGAAAAGAGACAAGCGAGTGTGGGAATCTACAGTAACTCTTCCCGTGCACCGACCTCCCGAGGTCGTGCCGAGACAGTAACTTGGTGGGGATGGAATATGCCAATGGGATGTAGAAAACTAGTTAGGCAGTCTAATGTCTTCGAAACGCACTAATGGAATTTGTGAATCTAAGGTGAAGAAAGCCCTTCTAACTTGGACTGGTGTGATAGATCGATCAGCAAGGATGACTGCTCGAAGGCTCCAATCAATATCGAGCTCTGGCGTGATTCGATCTATGGGTTGTGGAATACATGGAAAATGACCTGGGATAGTTTTGTGTACGTCCCCAGACAAGGTCATATGGTGGATGGTGGAAACAATTGACTCTACGGACGATTCTCTCTGCCTAGTCCAATTCTCTAGCTTCAGTACGCCGCTATATCTAGTAAGGACAATTGTTCGATGATGATGGGTGGAAGTGGAGTGGATTGGAATACTAGTGTGCGTAGGCCAATGTTTATATCTGATTGACTTATGGATTCATTAGGTTATGGGACTTGTGGGTCACAACCGTAGACTCTTGGTTGTTGCGGTTCTGTTATGGTCATATACGAAATCAAGTCCTAATTCCTAGTATCCAGTAATCATATGCTTTCTTAGCTTCTATGTTTAGGACCAACAACTACGTGATTTTCTCATAATATCTCACAGGCGTTCATGCAACCTGGATCCTTAGACTAGTATCTATATCTGTGAGAGTGTCTCCTGCACCTGGCTGTGGGACCAAAGGATCACAACCAAAGGTTTGTTCTCTTTCGAACCCTTCTACAGTCATGTGAATGTTTGTCTAGGGTAATCTATAATTCGGTTGATTTGACCAAAACGTGTATGCTTGGTCGTCTTCTATATTTAACCCTCTCAACTGAGAACTGATCAGTTGTAAATCTGTTGTTGTTTGGAAGACTTGTATTCTGAGATTTTGGTCTATGTCAACTATTGCTGTGACGAGGTTTGGTTGAGGCACGATTGGCTCAAATATGTATTCCCTGGGCTCCCGAGGTCCCGTGATTGTCATACAAAATAAAATGTAAATCTAACTGTAATAAAGCAAATTCTAACTACGTGGAATAAAACTAAAACATATATAACTTCTATTTTTGCATTTAACTTTATGAGAAGAAAAGCAGCTATTTAAATATATCTAGAAATAACAACTAAATAACAATTTAAAACAAACAAAATAACCGAGTGTAGTTATTTGTCTGTGTAATTTGTAGATTTATTCTAAATAATGCAATAACTTTCCTAATCTACTTGCAAGATTCTCGATCCTACCTCAGAAGTGAGGAGTGAATCATAGTTTCTCAGAAACTATCAATCCTCACAACTTCCCTGGCAATATCGAGAATAGAAATTACTGAAATGAAGCAATTAACTACTTTATTTGATATGATTCTAACTAGAAATTTGAAAGTTAAAACATGGATTCCGCAGAACAATGGCGAATCCGATGGTGTGTGTGATCTTGTCCCCTCAGTGTGATCTCCTTGTTCTTTCGTGTTCACGTGGATCCAAAAAAGCGTGTAATGCCAACATCGACAGAAATAGATATTGGGACAAGGACAACTCAGAATACAGATTGAAAATGTGAGTAGGAGAGGGATAGCGCAAGAGTACAGAGCTTGGCTTATGCAATTCCTAGCGGGATTTTATTGCGAGTCATGCAACATAAAGCGACTAGAACCTGAAACTACCCTGCTTGAAGAGCAAAACCTGCAACTTTAATGGCTTCCTAAGCTATTCTACTCCAATGGAATGGATAAAACAACAACACTGTTTGCACAAGCTGGATATGTGGCTTACCAATAGCTGGACAATGCTAAATAAGCATGCAAAGAATTAAAACTATGGCTCTAAACAGAACAAAAGACTGAACTATGAAAATGAGAGCTTGAAAGTGAATGAGGGGCAGACCATTTGCTTGTGCACAAACCATTTATTTATAGCTTTCATTCACCCAAAGATCAAAACCAAACTGAACTCTAAAAACCATAAACAATGGCCAAACACTATTCCAGGGGACCAAAAACATAAATGCATGCCCAAGTCGGCAAGGAAAGCTGGTGAAACGTTGATCTTTTACGTGAGTCGCGTCAAAACACTTTCTGGAAAATGCGTGCAGACCGCCGTCGAGCAGGTGGCGGCAGGAGCCGCCGCCCGATCAGGGGCGGCGAGACCGCCACGCCAGCGCAGGCGGCGGGTTTCAAGATCAAAAAAGGCCAAGAAAAGAGGGAAAGAGGGGAAAACAAAGGACGGGGGCTAAGCGGGGCATGCGGGATGTTAACGCATACTCCGAGGGCTTTTCCGGATCCCGAACACCTTGCGAGGAGACCTGTATCATCATTGGGGAACTTGTCACGTTGTTCTGGCAGTACAGTACCTTACAATTTTGGGTACGTACATATTGCCCCCTCGAGAAGCGTTTTAGCCATGAAGAGGCATAAAATGGTGGGTCCGAGTATGGCAGTCCCAAAATGGGAAGTTTAGAAGTTATACCTTACACGTCCGTGTGTTGAAATGACGCCATCCAAAATTCCCGCTACCTGCAAAATGAAAAGAGAACTCAAGTGCAGATAGATACAATAATTTGGAAAATAAACGCTAAAATAATAGGGAATGAGAACGTACCATTCGTGAGGGATAGGAACTTACCTCCATCAGCACTCCAAACCTGCGAAAAAGTCTTTTAAAATGAATCAGGGCTATATATATGAAAGTGGGCCCATTTTCCTATTCATTTCACGCGAGTTGATTTGATTGTTTTTGAGCTCTGGGACCCACGGTGACGGTTTCTTGCGTGAGTAGAGTCAAAACATCCGCAGCGAGATCGTGATCATGCCTCCACGTGCGGAACACCGCCCCGCTAGATCACAGGTTGGTTTTCTTTAATTTTGTGTTTTTCCCCCCTTAAATTTGAAATGCTAAATTTGTTGTAATGGGGGGGTCATTTTTGAAAATGCTAGTGTTAAAAGGTCCATCTAGGGGGGGCGCCTACTGGGTAGGCTCCATTTTTAGGTTAAATGGTCATTTTTTGCTTGTTTTAGGCTTTTTAGATTAAAAACCCGCGTGGGTTTTCGGACCACGACCGCCGCCCTAGCCAGGGTGGCGGTTACATGACATGCCACCGCCTTTGGGGTGGTGGTTACACGACCGCCGCCTTTACCAAAACCGCCTCCCTGCTCAGGGTGGTGGTTTTGCACAGAATGCAAAAGGAACTTATATTTGAGATTGCACTTGTATTTTTAGCCTTTCTACGTGTTTTTATGACTCTCTCGGTATTGTTCGATATTAACTTGCTCTGTTTTGTGTGTTTTTGGGTGTATGCGCAGGAGAGAGGAGTACATTAGATGGAGCAGAGAGAGAGAGTGTGATTGGCTCTCAGGGGTACTGGATGCCCTCTCACAGGACGAGGAGGACACACTACAGAGGGCCGGCATATTGCGCATATCGCGCGTGCCCCATGTTGCACCATCTAGTCACATCCTTTGTGACTTATTTTCTTACTGGGATGCAGATCGGAACACCTTCCGACTGCCAGGGGTCCGTGGTGAGTGGACCATCACATTAGAGGATGTCTACCGCATTCTGGGGGTCCCGATCATCGGGAGGTAACTTACATTAGAGACAACAGGCTCACGGGCACAGATTGCACAGTGGGCAGCTTATATGGGAGATGCAAATGCATCTCCACTGGGTCAAGAAGGGGTGAGAGTTCGATCCATTCCTTCTTTTCCTATCCCCGTATTTCGACAGGCCATCATGGGGATCCTTGCCTCGAGATTGATCGGGGACAAGGGAGGGGACACATTGTTATATTGCTGGGCCCCCATCATTACACAGATAGAGGGGCATGGCCGGATATACGCCTGGGGTGCAGATATTCTGGGGACCACCTACCATGATCTATATAGGGTGGTCCGCTTACGTGGACAATATTGAGCCACCCAACTCTAGTCATGAGTCATGTATGAGCATTTTATCCCTTATGGCAGGGGTGTGGAGGTGGCAGATCCTGGGGCTGTGAGGGCAGCCAGATGGACGGACATGTTGGTGCTCAGAGCACCTCATCAGCCAGTTTCCTCCCTTACTACTGCAGACATGGAGGTGACACCGCACCGCTTATGGCCGGCATGGGGCGAGGAGACTTTACCCCGATCTCCCGCTCCACCACAGGGCAGCTTATTGATCGAGTGGGACGAGTGGAGGTACATCCTTTCGGCCGGGTTCCTCAGCAGTTTGGCCTTCCATATACGGGCATGCTTCCCCAAAGGGCACCGCCATATGATCATTTCGCGAGGCCGAGGGGGCCTAGAGGCCGAGGTCGATAAGGATTACTCCCGGCATTCCTATCAGCAGCCAGGAGGATAGTTCACGCTAGAGGGAGAGCCGGTGCACCTCGGGCACCTTTGCTTCAGATTGCTGCGGGTCCTGCTCATAGCGATGACCCCATAGATATTGACTCCGACTCTGAGGAGCTCACAGAGGGAGGGTCAGAGGAGGAGACTGATGATAGTGATCCTGAGTGGCATGACACTCAGGACATTATGCAGGCAGAGAGGGATGAGCAGAGCGCAGAGAGGGTGACTCTAGTTTCAGAGGAGCCACTCTCCCAGGGCCATGGTGGAGAGGATGAGTCCGTTGTAGGGTGACACATTGCTCCTGCCACAGGAGCAGCCCCTCGCCAAGCAATGCATCCGCGGTGGTGCCGGTCCCAGTGACCCATCTTGGATGCCTGGGGATCCGAGTAAGTTACCCTTTCTCCCTTTTAATGTTTATATGTAGGCTCTCCTTAGTTGCTATTGTTGTATCTTTTAGCCTCTTGCTTGGTTTCTAATTCATTTTTCTCCTTTGTTTGCAGAGACTGTTGACGAGTGGCGGGATTTGATCCGCAGGGTATGTACCGATTCCCTGATGATCCCCATGGATAGGACCCGCGCGGAGCTGTCCGTAGATGCCGGGGAGCCCTCAGCAGCCGGTAGACATACCGATGTCTTCGCTCCCATTTGGCACGTGGCCAGGATGGTGTCGACCCTCCGCACAGAGTTAGCGGGCTATAGGATGGCTGAGCGCCTCATGAGGAGCCATTCTCATGGTGAGACTGCAGCTGCTCCTCGAGACCCTGAGCCCTCCGTACATTCAGAGTGCCGGCGTAGCCGGAGTCCTAGGCGTGGGCGTGCACCTTCGGAGGGGTCGCATAGGGATTGAGAGGCCACTTGGCCCTCGTGTATTTTGTATTATATATTCTTTTGTATATCACGGGCTCTTTGAGCATTTTGACCATGCTTAGAGCATGATGGCATTGTATATAAACATTGATTATTTATATATATGCATTCGTTTTGGATCAAAAGCTTGGCACTCATGTTTTCCTTTCTATTTCCAGTTTCCTTGTGTATACTACGATGTATGTTTATATGCTTTTAGAATGTATGCAATGGAGAATAGATGATGCAAATGTTTGATTTCTTTTTGTGTTTCATGATGCTGATACATGATAATGTAGATATATTGTGATTTTGAATCTTAGCTTCTGTGAGCAATTTGGATACCTCATGTTTGTTTTGCAGAGTGATGAATATAACCAGTATGATGAATAGATTAATTTGCCCCATTCCTAACTCCACGCAACTAGTAAGATGCGAGGGCTCATCACCGAGAGTCAAGAAGGGTGCAAGTTGTGAAATGTGGTGAAACGATAGTGATGAAAGATAGACAAAGCTTTAGTGGAACCAAATTGGAAGCTACAAGCTTACTCTACCCGAATGACTTCATAGTTTAGAATGCACTTGCTTTGCGGTTTATCCAGACTTAGACCCGTAGATGGCCACATAGTAGACAAGATCTGGGTTTTTAGGATTTTAATTCTTTTGGAATTTTGAACATCTGATTCATTTGTTTTTGACTCAAAGTTTGAATTGTTTGTTTATGATGCTTTAACGTTTGCTTTGTCAAGAGGACCCCCTACACTTTGCCCCACGCTACTAGTAAGAAGCGTGGGTTTATCACCATGGGCAAGGCATAGGCGAGTAAGGGCATTTCCATCCTTTCCCAACCCTACGTCACTAGTAAGAGACGCAAGCTCATCACCGAAGGTTGGTGGGGCAAGGAAATGTGTAAAATTAAAATTTTCTGTTTAATCACTTGTTGACTTGTTTTCTTGAGTAAAATGTCAGTATGTGCTTATTTCCAAAGAGATGCATATATGGGATAGATGTGACACCATGAAGCTTCTAGAATAGACCATAGGCAAGACACCTATCCTAAGAAGAAATCAAAGTGAGAATAAACTTGCAGATCTTGGTATGGTTACCGTTAAGACTTTGTCATGTTTGACTTTATTTGATAAAAGATTCCGAGATGATTCGATGATGATATATGAAGATGGAGAGGTATGATTAAAGAGCTTTATGCCAAAACATCATGAGTTTGTAGTGAATTGCTTTGAGAATAGATTCCTTGATCACAATTTATGTAAGAAACAAGTGGACAAAATGATCTTAATCTATATGAAAATGCAATGTAGATAATTATACAAGTAGTGCTAGTTGCTTATGCGTAGAACCACTTGAGGTGCAGGGAATTGACTGTTTCACCAAATTCCTCACCTTCTAGCGTACATAAGAGGTAAGCACCATTTCCGTAGTCCTTCATGACTTGGTATGGGCCCAACCATTTGGGCCGGAATTTCCTTCCTTCGCCGGTCTTCTTGTCGATCCGGTTCTAGCCTTAGAACTAGATCACCTTCGTATATGTCACGCTCATAGACCTTCTTGTTATACTACCGGACATTCGGTCAAAGATAAGCTCTATGCCATGTTCAAAGATCTAACCTAGTTTCATCTAGGCTTTCTAGTTGGGAAAGACGTGCTTCTCTCGTAAGCGCTTCATCCGTAATCCTCTGTAGTGAAATGCGGAGACTGGGTATTTCGACCTCAAGTGAGAGAACTGCTTCGCCCCAAATACCAGCGAGAAAGGAGTTGCTCCCGTGCTGGTGTTCTTATTGAGGTTCGGGGCCCACAAGGCCGGATATAACTTCAAATGCCAATCTTGTTTGTTTTCTTTTACCGCTTTAAGGAGAATGGCTTTCAAAGTCTCTTGTTTGTCGCTTCACCGTCCCGTCTGGCTTGGGGGGTAATACAAGGAAGCCGTATGATGGCTTATCTTAAATTTATTGCATAGTTCATGAACCTCTTCATTCTTAAAGAAGTTCCATTATCGAGATAATGATTTGTGGATACCATACTGCAAATGATTTGGTTCAAAATGAACTTGGCGATCACGTAACTGTGCATGTAGTAAGAGGCATGGCCTCCACCCATTTGGTAAAATATTCAAAGGGCCGTGATTATAAAATTATGGCCATCTCATGGATGAGGGAGAGAATTTCCTATTAAGTCTAGACCCCATGTAGAAAAGGGCCATGGAGTAGCGATTGGTCAGTAGAGCTTGTGGCTTGGCATGTGATCTCATGGGAGAATTCTTGGCACTTATGACACTTGCGCACAAACTCTATCGCGTCATGTTCTAGAGTGGGCCGTAAATAGCCCATTCGATGTATTTTTCGAGCAAAGGCGTGGCCACCGAAGTGGCCTCCACATATTCCGCTATGTGAGATTCATGGAGAATCTTCTTGGATTCCTCCGTGTCGACACATCTTAGGAGCATTCCATCGAATGCTTTTCGATAGAGCACCTGCTCTATAATGACGTATTTAGCTACGATTATGCGTAACCGCCTTCTTTGTTGCGGTGTAACTCCTTCTGGGTACGTATGGTCCATGATATAATTAATGATATCAGTGTACCAAAGACACTCAGAGATAGAGGGTCGGGTTTCGATGTAGTATACGCACTCATCTGGAAAGTCTAAATCTACTAAATCACCTCCGTCTAATGGGTTGTCAGCTAACCAATCCGCGATGATTTGTCCCTTAACTGACTTCTGATTTACAAATGTTAATTCGAATTCTCCCATTAAGGTTATAAAACATCCAGACTTTTTAGACAAATGACCCTTGTGTGAGGAAAGTCCGTAAATGGTCCGTTTTTACCATGACCCTTGTTTCTGATTCAAGATATAATGTCTTAGGCGTTAGTAGCAAAAGACTATGGCAAGGCATTCTCGTTTCTTGTGTATAGTGTGTTTCATAATCGAGCAAGCATTCGGTTGATGAAATAAATCACGCGTCCTTCTTGTTATCGTCTTCTTGGGCCAACATACAGTGCCAGCGAGACATCGTAGCTCGTGAATATAGAATTAACGGCGATCTAGCTTAGGTGGCATTAGCGTAGGTGGTGATAAAAGGAAGCGCTTAACGCATCAAAGGCTTCATTACAGCTTTGGTCCAATCAATGCTATAGTCTTTCTTGAGTAAATTGTTGATTGATGAACGAGCGAAGCTTAAGTCCTGGGATGAATCTTCGGATTGCACCCACTTTTCGAGAGGAATGACCTCGATCCGCATTCATTCGAAGGTGGAACCATTTCGAGGACAGCCCGATTTTGGTCAATCGACATCTATCCCTCGTGACGATATGATATAACCTAGAGCTTCCTCCCTTACACCAAAGACGCATTTCTCTGGGTTTAGCGTGACTCCATTCTATTAGACGCGAAAGAATGACGCGAGTACTTCGATGATGGTCACAACGCTTCTTGGCTTTAGCCAATAAGTCATCTACGTAAGATTCCACGATTTTATGAATTAGATCGTGAAATATGTATGTCATAGCTCACTGTACGTAGCACCGCGTTCTTGAGACCGAATGGCATAACAACGTAGCAATAGGTTCCCCAAGGAGTTATAAATGTAGTTTTAGCTTGATCTTGCTCGATATATTTGATTTGATT
This sequence comes from Taxus wallichiana var. yunnanensis, assembly GCA_018340775.1. Lineage (NCBI taxonomy): Eukaryota > Viridiplantae > Streptophyta > Pinopsida > Cupressales > Taxaceae > Taxus > Taxus wallichiana. The sequence continues at coordinate 757,349,386 of CM031243.1, forward strand.
GTATCCCGAGAATCCATCCATGAGAGACAAAAGCTCAAACCCAATTGTTGCATCAACAATGACATCAATAGATGGCAACGGGAAGTCATCCTTAGGACATGCTTTGTTGATGTCTCGAAAATCTATGCAGATGCGTATCTTTCCATTCTTCTTGAGAACGGGAACGATGTTAGATACCCATTGGGAGTAGTCGACTGGCTTGATGAATCCTACCTGAAGGAGTTTTATTACCTCCTCCTTTACCATGAGAGCTACTTTGGGTTTCATGGGTCTTGATTTTTGTTTAATTGGCTTTGCATCTGATTTAGTGATGAGGTTGTGCACCGCAATGTGGGGTGCGACTCCTGTCATCTCCTTATAATTAAATGCAAATGCCTTCTGATGTTCTTTGAGGATCCGCGTATGTATTTCCACTTCTTCTGGGGTTAAGGATGATCCTAATTTCAAGATTTTTGGTTCATCATCTGTCCCGATGTTGACATCGATTGTTTCTTCGATCAAAGAGGCGTTACCCTCTTCGAACTCAGGTGGTGCTGGAGGTAAATCCAAATCATCCCCATTTTCTACTGCGTATATGCTAGGTTCCATTTGTGAGGGAAGATCCATCACGGGATTTCCGAAGTAGGAAGACGAATGTGGAATTAAGGATAAATCTAGCATATGATAGGAGAGATGTAATGCCGCATAGGCGTTTAAGTAATCCAAAGTAGCCGCATCACTATCAATATGGTCTAGGATGGTAGATTCACTTTCGCTTGAAAGAGGATTTGTCATTATTTTTATCAATGGTTCATCACGAATGGACACCGTGAACTGGGTATCTTCTAACTCATTGCTTGGAGTAAAACGTGATGTTGAAGTTGCTATTGAATCGGCGAGAAGATTTTTCTCATGGGATTGCTTCAATGGATATGAAGTTAAATGCCTTGCTTAAATTTAATACAACATTTTTGTAAAGCTGCAAGTGTTCGGCTTTGGTTTCGTATACCTCAGAAACTTGGTTTGCCACTAATTGTGAGTCTCCTAAGACTTTGATGTTATCAACACCAATTCTTTTGGCTAAGGTGAGGCCAAGGAGGAGGGCTTCGTACTCAGCGCCGTTGTTTGTGCATTCAAAGTTTAACTTAAAGGTGAATGGGAGGACTTTCTCCTCGGGCGAAGTAAGAATTATACCTGCCCCCGCTCCATAACGGCATTTAGCTCCGTCGAAATGGAGAGTCCAATACTTAGCCGGAGTATAGATGTTGGGGCATCTCGCTGCGCTTGTGCACTCTACTTCTACCATACATAAGGTCCTCTCATTGGAAGGGAACCAACACCTAGGAATATCCTATGCCTACTGAATCAAATCGTAAGAACATTGGTGAATCTTGTTCTATTAACTCAACGATTTTTTTCAGTAGTCCCTAATGATACCGTTTCTTTAGCTTTATCTTTGGGGGTTGGGGTTGTTTTGGCTATGCTGATAGCTTCAAGATCCGTCGTAGGTACCAAATTTTCCTCTGGTTTTGGGTCAGTGGGTTTATTAAGTTGGTTTGTTGGAAGTTCAAATTCTGAATGCACACCTGGTCTTTTCTTTAAATCAGCTAGGTGCAAATCGAAAGGTTTTGGATCACCTTTGGCTACAAATACCTTTCCTAGATGCAAGAATCTTACTTCTTGGAATAACGTAGAAGGGATTGCCTTCATTCGGTGTATCCATGGTCGGCCGAGTATCATATTATAATTAGTTTCCCGATCTATAATATAAAACTCACCATGTCAGATTGTTTGGGTCCTAAGGTGACCGGAAATATTATGGTTCCTATCGAAGTGGCTTTAAGGCTATCATAGCCTCTCAATGTATTTCGAGTGGTGGAACAGTTTTGTTTCCCCATATCCTAGTTTTTGGAGGAAAGAGAAAGGGACTATGTTAATCGCGGCCCCATCACAACCATTTCCCATTTTACATAGTTATTATAAATCCATACTTGTAAGTGTAAGGCTAGATCACCTCAAGTGCGATCTCAAGATCTCTGTGGGCATTTTACTTATTTCGAATATGAATTCGACATCCTTGTCCGGCTGCCCCGGAGGGTGGATATCAAAATCTACGTGATTTACTTGTGTTTCAGGAGGTGGAGTGATGTTAATTAGATGACCTAGACCTAATGCTTCTAAAAGAGCAGCTCTGTGAGGAGGAGAGTTCTTTAGTAAATCTAAAAATGAAATGTGCGAGAAGGTCTTTGTTAGGTCACTAATTAAATCATAGGCACCGATGGGTTTTTCTACTATCTGCTGACTCTTATCTGTTTCTGGCAGATGACTTGGGCTTGGTTGAGAGAAATACTCTCGTGTTCTTGTTATAGCTTCGATAGGTAGCTCAGCGTCTAGCTCTACCAAACTGACTATCTTGGGTCTCGGTTGACTTCCCAACTTTGGCGCAATCGATGGATTTAGTGAAGTCGAGGCTTCATGATCATCAGCTTCCCGTATTGCACCCTTTGTTCGTCCCAGGTGGATTTAGTCTTTATTATCATGATTTGGGAGTGGATCGTTAAAGATCTTGAGGGGAGCATTCTCGAGGGGAAACCGCCCTCACTAGCATGTTTGGTGGTGATGACACGGATCTGCCAAAAACAAATATGTGAAGAACTATCTTTGTTCTTCTGGTAAACGTTGCATGAATTTATTGTAGTCACGGCACGTTCTAGTATCATGACCCCAAATTTTGTGGAAACCACAATAAGAATTGGGATTGTAATTCCTGTTTTGTTGGTTTGGTGTATATTGTGGCCTAAAATTCTAATCAAACTGTTGCCTATTAGGATTAAAATTTTGCATTTGTTGTTTCTGGCTTTGGTTTTGATAACCAAATGAGTTTTGTCTTGGCCCTTGTATAGGATTTCACCATTGTTGTTGTTGTTGTTGTTGTTGTGGATGGTTAAAATCCACTGTATTGATTGTCGGGGTAAAGTTGTTGTTTCATTGGTTGTTTGTTTGTGATGGAGTATTGACAACATTTACCTTCTTGGGCTGGTCGGTTACTCCATCCGTTGTTACACCCCGATTTTTGTTAAGGATTTTGGGTCCTTGATTAATGTTTGTGGTAGTGGGATAATTTGTAGTGTTTTGATTGGGGGTGATTAACTCCCGTTTGCTCCATATGTTTTACGGCCACTATCTATCACTGCTTGGTCTATTCGAAGAGCGCTCTCAAGTACTTCATCGTAAGTTCTTAGTGGGAACTTCTGGACTTCTTCCTTCACCTCTTTGCTGAGAGAATGAAGGAATAAATCACATAGTTCCATCTGATCCATGTTTGGAGCACTTGCTGAAGAATAAAGAACTGTACGCCACCTCTGGATGAAATGGGCGATAGATTCGTTGTGTTCTTGTTTGATGTGCAAGAATTCCCTGATTCCTGTTCTCAACAGTTTGTTCATGTCGAATGCCTTAATGAATTCTGATACGAGCTGTTTAAATGAATGGATGGAGGCTTCAGGTATTCTATAATACCAGTCGAGAGCAATGCCTTCCAAGGTTTTGGGGAATATTTTAGCAACAACCCCATCCCAAGGGAGTAATTCACGTATGGCTGTAGCGTAAGCTTTGATATGTGTGTTTGGATCTCCCTCACCTTTGTACTTGGGTAAATCGGGAAGAGGTCTTGGAAGCATGACGCTTCGTATGGTGAAGTCTAAGGGTTCCTTTAGATATTCTGAATAAGTCCCTATCGCATAGTTTTCGACCATTGATGGTGGTTGCTGAGGGAGTGGTGGTGGGATGGGTTGTTGGTATGGCGCAGCGTATGCATTGGCAGGGGCATAGGGAAGTCCCTGCGTTTGAGCAAAAGGGGCGGGAGAGGAGAACATATCTCCCTGTGGTGATTTGGAGTACATGTTTAAGTATGACGGGATATTGTCTAGTAATGGGTTGTTTGATACTAGACCGGGAGAAATAATGTTAGAGATGATAGGCCTTGTTGGCGTTTGTTGTGGATACTGAGGAGGCATGCCTAACGTGCCTACTCCTGTGAGGAGATCTACTTGGCCAGAGTGATATGGAGGATTGGAACTTCCTGCTTGCATGAACTGAGGATTTTGACTTGCTTGAGCAAGTTCTAACCCTCTCACTTTTTCTATTAACGTTGAAATGACTTCATTTGGTGAAGTCACGGTGCTTTTCCTTTGAGGTGTTTGTTGTTGTATACCCTGGTGTTGTATAGGCATGTGATATCCTGCTATAAACTGATCGCTATCTTGCCAAGTTTCTCCGAGAGTATTTCCTATATGCAGTGGCATAGAGGTATTTTCTTGGAAAGAGATCTCGGGTTGTATTTGTAAACCTCCTATAGGTGGGTACATACCCCGAGAATGTTGTTCACTCCTAGGATAACGTATTGACTGTTCATCATCTAAGACCAGGTATGGGTCAGATTGTCTACTAATTTGTGGTCTAAGTAGCATCTGAGGAGACGAACCAGATTCTCTGGTAAACGTCATATTGTTCGAGCCTGAAGGCTCTGTTTGTTGCGTTCGAGGGGGTTGATCTAACTCCCCTATTTGAAAAGACGAGTTATATCTATTTCTTGGGGTTTGTGTTGACAACTGATTAGTTGAATAGTTGTCACCCCATACTGAGAGTGAGGGTGATGATTGTCTGTTCTGTTGGGCATAGTATGCCTCGAGACCCAAGAGGGGTCTGCCATATGCATCGAATCCCGACATATTCGGGGGGTATATGAATACCCGCAGAATAATGGGAAGGAGTGAAGGTGATTTGTGAAAGAACACATGATACTATGACTCCGAATGAGAAAGTAGGAAGTTTACATCAGCTTCACTAATTTTGTTTGTTCACGTTGGGTTCACCAATTTTGTACGCCGGAAAAGTGACAAGCGAGCGTGGGAATCTACAGTAACTCTTCCGCGTACCCGACCTCCCGAGGTCGTGCCGAGACAGCCGGTGGGGATGGAATATGCGTGGGATGCAGAAAAACTAGTTAGGCAATCTAATGTCTTCGACACGCACTAATGGAATTTGTGAATCTAAGGCAAAGAAAGCCCTTCTAACTTGATCGGTGTGATAGATCGATCGTGAAGGATGACTGCTCGAAGGCTCCAATCAATATCGAGCTCTGGCGTGATTCGATCTATGGGTTGTGGAATACGTGGAAAATGACCTGGGATAGTTTCGTGTACGTCCCCAGACAAGGTCATATGGTGGATGGTGGAAACAATTGACTCTACGGACGATTCTCTGGCCTAGTCCAGAATTCTCTAGCTTCGTTAGCCGCTATATCTAGTAAGGAAAATTGTTCGATGATGATGGGTGGAAGTGGAGTGGATTGGAATACTAGTGTGCGTAGGCCAATGTTTATATCTGATTGACTTATGGATTCGTTAGGCTGTGGGACTTGTGGGTCACAACCGTAGACTCTTGGTTGTTGCGGTTCTGTTATGGTCATATACGAAATCAAGTCCTAATTCCTAGTATCCAGTAATCATATGCTTTCTCAACTTCTATGTTTAGGACCAACAACTGCGTGATTTTCTCAGAATATCTCACAGGCATTCGTGCAACCTGGATCCTTAGACTAGTATCTATATCTATGAGAGTGTCTCCTGCACCTGGCTATGGGACCAAAGGATCACAACCAAAGGTTTGTTCTCTTTCGAACCCTTCTACAGTCATGTGAATGTTTTGTCTAGGGTAATCTGTAATTTGGTTGATTTGACCAAAACGTGTATGCTTGGTCGTCTTCTATATTTAACCCTCTCAACTGAGAACTGATCAATTGTAAATTTGTTGTTGTTTGGAAGACTTGTATTCTGAGATTTTGGTCTATGTCAACTATTGCTGTGACGAGGTTTGGTTGAGGCACGATTGGCTCAAATATGTATTCCCTAGGCTCCCGGGGTCCCGTGATTGTCATACAAAGTGAAATGTAAATCTAACTGTAATAAAGCAAATTCTAACTACGTGGAATAAAACTAAAACATATATAACTTCTATTTTTGCATTTAACTTTATGAGAAGAAAAGCAGCTATTTAAATATATCTAGAAATAACAACTAAATAACAATTTAAAACAAACAAAATAACCGAGTGTAGTTATTTGTCTGTGCAATTTGTAGATTTATTCTAAATAATGCAATAACTTTCCTAATCTATTTGCAAGATTCTCGATCCTACCTCAGAAGTGAGGAGTGAATCATAGTTTCTCAGAAACTATCAATCCTCACAGCTTCCCTGGCAATATCGAGAATAGAAATTACTGAAATGAAGCAATTAACTACTTTATTTGATATGATTCTAACTAGAACTTTGAAAGTTAAAACCTGGATTCCGCAGAACAGTGGCAAATCTTATGGTGTGTGTGATCTTGTCCCCTCAGTGTGATCTCCTTGTTCTTTCATGTTCACGTGGATCCAGAAAAGCGTGTAATGCCAACATCGACAGAAATAGATATTGGGACAAGGACAGCTTAGAATACAGACTGAAAAATGTGAGTAGGAGAGGGATAGCGCAAGAGTACAGAGCTTGGCTTATGCAATTCCTAGCGGGATTTTATTGTGAGTCATGCAACATAAAGCGACCAGAACCTGAAACTACCCTATTTGAAGAGCAAAACCTGCAACTTTAATGGCTTCCTAAGCTATTCTACTCCAATGGAATGGATAAAACAACAACACTGTTTGCACAAGCTGGATATGTGGCTTACCAACAGCTGGACAATGCTAAATAAGCATGCAAAGAATTAAAACTATGGCTCTAAACAAAACTATGAAAATGAGAGCTTGAAAGTATGAAAATGGGAACTATGAAAGAATTAGGTAGAACTATGAGAGCTTGAAAGTGAATTAGGGGTGCTTTGCTTGTGCACAAACCATTTATTTATAGCTTTCATTCACCCAAAGATCAAAACCAAACTGAACTCTAAAAACCATAAACAATGGCCAAACACTATTCAAGGGGACCAAAAACATAAATGCATGCCCAAGTCGGCAAGGAAAGTTGGTGAAATGTTGATCTTTTACGTGAGTTGCGTCAAAACGCTTTCTAGAAAATGCGTAAAGGACCACCACTCGAGCAGGGGTGGCGGTTATAGGACGCCGCCTGCAGGCGGCGGTTTCGCCACCAAGATCAAAAGGCCAAGAAAAGAGGGAAAGAGGGGAAAACAAAGGATGCGGGGGCTAAGCAGGGCATGCGGGATGTTAATGCATACTCCAAGGGCTTTTCCGGATCCCGAACACCTTGCGAGGAGACCTGTATCATCATTGGGGAACTTGTCACGTTGTTCTGCAGTAGTACAAGACCTTACAATTTTAGGTACGTCATGCTGACTGACTCTAGTAATGGGGGCTAACGATGTGGAATAGAAAGGAAATTATTTTAAAAAGGGGTAGGGGTCACCGACACCAGAGGTGGTTATGTAGTTACGGTATATGCGAAATGATAGGCACGAAGGAGGTTATGTTCGGTTGGTTGGTGAAGGTATAATGGATGTGGCGGGTGCAATGGATGTGGTAGACGTGGCGGTCATAATAGGTATAGGGCCTAGGCCTTAACATGACCGTGGGCAAGGTAGGTGAGGGGTAACATAGAGCCAAAGGGGGTTGGCGCAGTTGTCGGAACAAGAGTCGGGGGATAAATACGAGCATGACATATATCAACCGACCCGAGGCATCTCGGGTGGACAAGTGGGTAAGATAAAGCGTAAAGTCAGCTGCGAGGATTTTGGTCAAGGAGTTGTGTGAACTCCTTGTCTCTGGTAGTGATAGAGATAGGTTAGATAGGCTCCATGGCTGGTGATAGAATGGAAGGTGGTGAAGGACTAGGTGGGAGTGGTTGACAACTGGTGTGGAATATGAGGGTGTTTTCTTGGCGACACGTCAGCACCATGTGAATAGGTACTAACGTGGTAAGACTGCTTTCTGTAAATGACATAGAAATACAATAGAGATAGGATAAATAGGTGGTGGTAGGTGAATTAGGGCTAAAATGTCAACTGGAAAATTACAAAGGCTAACCGATGTCGGTTATGTTAAACCCACGCTAGTCCAAGGTAACCACAATCGGTGATTGTGGAAAGTGGAAAGTTGGTCAAAATAAGGTAAAAGACCAATAATTTGGCAAGTATGCAAGATGTTGATGGAATTACCAGGAAAGTGAATATGCTAATAGTGACGGAAACTCGAACATCAAAGAAGGTAAGACAGTGTCCTTTTGGTAGGTTAACCAAAAGAACGAGAAAACTCGACACCGGTAAGGTAAAACTGATGAGGGTCGAGGGGTAACCGACGAAGATCATTGGATGACACTCGAATTCTTGTGAAATTGAAACAACAATGAAGAAAATGTGGTTCGGGTTAAAATTTTATATGCAATCAAACCCGAGAGTCGAGAATGATGAGAATATGGTCCAGAGCACTCGGATGAATATGAAATACACCAACTATGATGAGGAGCATATAAGGGGAAACAAGAAAATGAAAAACATGACCTCTCACCTCAAAATGCAAGCCAAGCAAAAACACTAAGAAAAATACGATCCTAAGAGTGCCTTTTCTATTATGTTTGTTTAGCTTATGCTATTTAAAGACTGACTCATGAACTTTGGAAATAGAATTTTTGGTGAGGATGGCTTCCTATGAAGAAGGAGATCTACAAGGAGAGGTTTAATGCATGTTATGGTGGGGGCGGGCTTTTCTCTGAAGTATGACTCGATAGAAACAACGAGTTGGGAGTACCCGCCAATCCTCTATTTAGTGCGATCATTAACAAGCATTCCTGTAATATTTCATTTGAGAATGCGTATATTTTGAATTTGTACAGTTTGGTAAGACTCGAGAGAGAGAGAGAGAGAAAGAGAGAGAAAGTGTGCTTTCTATGATTCATTTGTCAACCATCAGCTGGGAATGACTTCTAGCGTATAGATTGCCCTCAATTAATGTGAGCTAATGTAGAAAAGTAGAATGAAATGAAATGATTTTTAAACCCAAATTGAAATGTTGAGTTTGATGACACCAAAATATGAACAGGAGAAGGGATGTGCTTTCACTAATGCGATACTAATGAAAGGGAAGAAATGTTGGTTTAAGCACCAAAATACGATTGCTTTTAGAAAATAGAAGAGGAGAAGGTTCGGGAGAAAATTTAATGTAAGAACTTTTAGAAAAGAAACAAACATACAAAATTTTCACCTAGAAATGAAAGAATGTAAAGAACCCGAATGGGTCCCACTGAGTGTGTCATAATGTTTCACCTTATTCTAGAGTATTTCTTCAAATGTTGACGAAGCATGATAAGGGTAAAGGGATAGGAGGAATACCTGTTAAGATGCTTTGGTTATAGGTTGTTGCGCATGTATGACTTATGAATCTATAGCTGATTGTGAGATCTTTATTTTTTCTTGGAGGAACTACGAAATGGAAAACAAGACCACCAAATGAAAGTTAAACAATATATGCATGGGACTACCTAGTGTGTGCAAGATTTAGGAAGTGTGATACTTCCTGATTTACTGTCAATCCACTTTTAAAACAAATTAATGATAAAAATAAAGTAAATCCTACTATAGTTAAAATGATTTAGGTGTCTCATTCATCTACAATAAGAAAATTCATTCACAACAGGCTAGGATATGATTGAATCTGAAGGTCAAGGTCATTGTCAAGGTACTTGTACTGGTCAAGGTTAGGTTCTAGGCTATTTGGGGTATTTGATGAAGGTTTTAAGCTCTGTTTTGGGTTTTTGGTCAAAACACGAGACCGACGTTGGTCCGGTATGATCGGTGTCGGTTTAGGTTAACCGCAATGGTTGTGGGTAACCGGTGATGGTATGGTCAGGGTACAGAAACTCAATAAAAACTTGGCAAGGTGATAGATCTGAGGCTAGATGGAAAGGGAAGGGCAATGACAAGGTTTGTGTGGATCCTGGATATGCATAGGGATGATTAAAATCTAGATATGGGAAGTTCAAGGGTGTGGGTAAAGGGATGGTCAAGTTTGCATGGAGGTAAAATGGTGGGGAATGGAAATGAGAGAAGAAACTAATAACAAAAGTAAAAGAATCTACCTAAATGATAATGAATAAATGCATGTTAACAAGACTTACTATTTGTACGAGCTTGACATCTGGTTGGCAATGGTGGGTGGTCAAATGGAAGGAACTCAATGTGGTTTCGGCGCTTCCCGATTCTCCCGTGAAGGAAAATGGCTCGTGGTTGCTTCGTGTGTTGGCTATGGATGCTTTGATGCATGTACAGAATCTTTGGTTCTACTTGTTTGCAGCTTTGGTTTCGTCACTTGTTATCAAAAGATGTATCAACCTCTCAACAATGTGTCCACCTCAAAATAAGGTTGTGTTAGGGGGTTAAATGGTAACCAATGGTGGTTCCAGCTTAACCGATGGCGGTTTAGGGTAATTAGAGTCAGTTATGGTGGGATTTCCTAGGTTTACTAAACTAGGCAAATCCCCTTGATTTTCTGGGATCTCGTTCATTTGCCTCACGGATTAGAATGGAAACTTCCTTCTACCATGTGGGAATGTGGTTAGAGGGAATGTAGGCTTTCAATTTTAGGGTTTGGGTAGGTCTTAGTTAGTTATGGCAACTTACTAAGAATAGGTCTTAGGGTGAGGTGGATATGTTGGCATTATCTCAACTAGGATATTTAAATAATAAATATTGTGAGGATAATGAATTAATTTTATTTAATTGATTAAATTAATATTAGTGTGGGAATAAAGGGGCCATGGTTAGGTGAATGTGTTCAAGGTGTTTATGTGATGAGGGACCAAAGGGAGTGTGACCTAATTTTAGTGTCTACAAAGTGACACCGATCATTAAAAAGTAAAAATCACACAGAGGTCTCCACGTGTCTCATTGGCGCACCCTCAAGGGATGAATCCAAAGGCAGTCCCAAATGCTTGCCAACCGACCACGTAGTCAAGGAATGAGAAAGAGACCATGCCCGAATCGGCTAAGTACAAAAAGGTCAACAAAAGCCTCCATGTGCCTCATCGGTGCAATTTCAAAGGTGCAGCCCTAAGAGAGGCTCGAACTAGTGCCATTCCTCCATGTGTCCCATGTAAAAAAGGGAACATTGGCCATTGAAAAATCCAAAATCTGCGGAGGCCTCCATGTGCCTCATCCGCGTAACTTCAAAGGTAGAATCAAAATGGCAGGTCCGAAATGAGTGTGAAGCCTCCACATGGTCTGAGCCCCAAAGGCGAAGTATGGCATTAAAAAGTCTAAACAAGGGAGAGCCAGTGGAATGTGCCACGTGTCAGCTTGGCACAACTTCAAGGATTAACTCCGGAGGTAGGTTCTCAAAACGTGGAAGCCCTCCACATGTCTAGGGTCAGACATAGTTGCTCTGCTAGTCAAAGGGGGACTTAGCCAAAAAACAAAGCCAAAGTTGAGCAGCCATAGAGGGTCAGATCCAAGCTCTAGATCAGTTGAAGTTACAGGGTTGACTGAGTCCAACCCTTGTAAAAAATTATCTATTTTCATGGGAGCATGTTCCTTTAAGTTAATGAAATTTCTATTTTTAGAAAAATGTTAGTTAAGGGCCCAGTGTAATGTATCGACTAAGAAGTTATAAATAGTTGAATGCCTCAAGTTAGTGGAGATAGATTATTTTTGGGAGGAGTCGCTCTTCAAGCTTGGAAGAGTACTTGAGAGATTTTTAAGAAACCTTTTAATTATATTCAGAGCTATGCCCTGCTATTGAAAATCTGATTTATTATGTTGAATGGTTAATCAATGTTTGCTTTATGAATTTATGATTCCTTAGTGTGAGTGATTATCTTACCTTTATTTTAGGTTATGTATTTCATGTTGTGAAGGAATAATGCGTTTATCTTTTAAGTTAGTTGTGAAAACCTTATTTTCCTTCTCGTATTAATTTGTGTCATCATTATCCCTAGTTGCGTAAATAGATGTTTGACATGCATGTGTGGTTTCCTCATGATAAATTAATTGTGCGTTGAATCCAATTTGATCTATCCCGATGTATGCTCAAGTTTAACAAAGGAACGTACACCCCTGGTTTGTGGTATTTCATACCCTTTCTAGTTGTGATAGGTGAAGGTGCTTAGTGATGAAATTATCCCTCCCACATTAACCCTTCTAGATATTAAACATCCCTTAATTTGGTGCATCACCACCCTTAGTATAGTTTAAGTTCTGAAAAATTTCTTTCTTTAAAACTCTTGAAGATGTTACCTTAGGATTAGATGGTTAGTTTATTACACTAGGAGTAGTAAAGCATTTAGTTTAGGAAGAGGAATATGTCCTTCTCTAGAGGTTCAACTTGAGCCCAAGTCCCATAGCTTGAGAGGTGATCCCATGTGTCCCAATCACACCGAATGTCATGATTCATTTTCGGCCATTCGGGGTGCAATGATTTGGTGACAACAATTTTTGGCATGCCCGGTGGGACTATAGTCAAAATTTCTACATTGCATGATTATCCTAATGTAATATCTTAACCACATATTTCATAGGTGTGTGTATTGTGTTCATTTCATTTCATTAAGTTGTTGTGATCTTAGTGAAATTTCAGCCTTAGGAGGTATACCCAAGCACAACTGGTGACTCCATTGGTCTAAGTACCCTACTCTCTGTGTTGCAGACTTTCATTTTATCCATTTTCCATCTATTTTTCTTCCATATCTTTCCATTTTCTCTCATTCATGAAGTTGTGCAATCATGGCTTCATTTCCATAGTGGGACTCCCACTTGCGCAACAAAGACATTTCTTTCCATCTTCAGGCTATTACAATTCACCTCCAAACCAATTTCATGATGAATATCAGTTTGAGCATGCATGTTCACATAAGCAAGATGCAAGTCAATTCGGTTATCCACCAAACATGGGGGTTACTGAAGAAAAATGGCATGTAGATTTTGGAATCTATTCCACACCTAAAGAGGATCACTTATAGAAGAAGGTTCGAGAGTTGGAGCATAACATGGTACAAATAAGGATCAATGAAACAACGAAGGCAACCCAGATTGGCTTCAGAATTCCATACCCATGGACTGGCCATATACCATGTGAGTTTAGCCCTCAATAAAAGCTTCAATTCATAATCAAGACGATGACTCAAGTTGGAGAATGGATCAAGAAAAGGGACATTTATGAATGTAGTGTTAGTCAATCCTGTCAATGGGAGGCCCTTGCATTACCACCTTACAACCCTCTTCCATTTTTCCATCTATGCAGTTTCAACTTGAACCCCATAGTCCTAATCTTCCAGTTTCTACTCCTACTAGAATTCCTTTCCTTCACTTCCTATTCCTCCATTTCATCATGAATCTTCCATGCCTCATCCTTCTAAAGTTCCCTCTTTTCTACAAGGGCCATCAAGACAAGATAATGAATCTCTTCCTCAAACAGTGAGGGAATCGATTGAATCCCAACCCACCCCTCCTCTTATAGTCCCAAATCCATTTTGGGAAGAGCATTGTCAAGAAATGAGAAAACAGGGAGGAGTATATGGTCGAAGAGAATAGAAAGAAATGGGCTGAAAAACTTAACATCAAGAAAACTTTGTTCCTAACTAAACCTTTACGTAGAAGTTGAGACTCAGAACAAGTGGAACAAACTAGTTTTGTACTAGAAACAAATCTAGAGTTCAACAAGGAGGACCAACAATCTAATTATTCAGAATGTAGTATTCATATTGGTTCAATTTCATCATAGGATTTTGAATCACCAAAGGTGGCAGAGTCTGTTGGAGAAGATAATGTGTAAGTTGAAGAAGAAAGACTCTCAAGTGTACAAGCTGATTCTTATGAGTGTAATGATCCTACCTGTCAAACATGTCAAGAAATTACATCACTTTTGGAGCATTGCAATGACTTTCCAACATCATCATCGAATATAACAACTGATCATAGTGGTATTCTTTCCATGATGGACTTAAAAGTTTTAAGCATCGATTATACCATGCAGGAAGTTTGATTCTTCCCCTTCTTCATCTTTTCAAAACTCTATTTTATTATATGAATTTGATCTTTCAAATTTTATGTTTGAAGATGAAGAAGGTCATGAGGAATTAGTTTCTAATTTAGGAAAAACCATAACGGAGGTTGAACCATTTGCACATTCGGAGAACAAAGAAGCAAAAGATCTTATTAGGAATCGATTCAAGAGTATTTGGATGCAGAAGAGCCTATAGAAATACCCACTTTTGGAACACCTGTAGTTTCAAGTTATCTCCTTGAATGGGAAGACTTGGATCATCTATAATATTCATTGAATGAAGAAAGAGAGGAGCATGCGGGAGAAACTAAGTCAAATTTGAAGGTTTTGGGTGAAGATGATATTATTGAGAGTTTCTTACTTTCAATTGTGAAGTCAAACTTGTTTGATGAACAAGTAATGGTGGAAGGAAACCAAGGAGGTCTTGCTTCCCTTAATTGTCCCAGAAAACAACAGGTGAAAGGATTTGATCTTGTAGGTTTCATGTGGGATGAAGAGGTTAGAGATGCTTTGAACAACTTTGCCTTCAGATGAAAGCAGAGCTCCTATATGAGCAATACTCTTCAAACACTTGTAGAGATTTTCAAGTGTTTCCATTGGAGCCTATAAGCAGTCCAAAGCAATCTGCATGTCATGGAGGAACTTCTTGTTATCAAAGAAGGAAAAATAAATGGAGAGGACATCAATTCAGTACCATTCATTCATATAGGAGAAGAGTTGTTTGTAAATGGGAAACAAGAGGGAAATCATCTCATGGATTATCATTCTTTTCAGGGATGTATTCAACAAGGATTTCTTGTTAAAATTAAAGTTCAGAAAAGCAGGGATATTCAATGGTTTAGACCATGTCCTATTAGGTACCTGGCTTCATTGAAAGCTAGAAGAGAAGCCAAAACTAGTCACATTCACTTCAGAGTGTGAGGATGAGTTTCAAAATTATGAGGATCAGTTGCAATGCTTCTACAGGAAAATGTAGAGCAACTAAAAGAGGAATTATTTCTCTTTCCAGTTGATGTCTCAGTAGACCAAGTGGAGAATTGGGCCTATTTTTCAGTTTTTTACTCACATTCTCAGCTATGTCCATTGTCACATCATTTGCATGGCAATCCATTGTGAGGAAAGGGAGTTATTTTACACAACCAATTGTAGGGTTTGTTTAGCTCACCTGTGATCTTGGTTAGTGTAGGGTAGTATAGGTTTTCTTTCAGTAGAATAAGTGCAATGCACACCCTGCATGTTCCACTTGGGGCATGTATGGTTTTCAGTTATTTCGTGTGTTTTGTTTTCCATCAGTGTGCATTGTTGTTACTCTTACACATTGTAGCATCATTGGAAGGTGTCAAGGATAATGAAGGTTCAAGGATTCCATAAGAGTTTCATGATCTACTTCATTAAAATTCTACAGTGTTCCATGGTTGCCAATTCTTAATCGATTCACTATACTTCATGCTTAGCATTCTAGGTAGATCCAAGATCGAATCGCTCAAGGAGACTTTAGGATATATCACGAAGAAGAACAAATTTCTTTTCAATATTTTAATATATACTCCATTCCCAATGGATGACTTAAGGCTACTGGAACCATTCTTAGTAGGAAATCAACCCCGATAGGTTGCCAAAAATGTTATCCAATTTTACACGCATGGCAAAATTGGACAACGGGGTCCTGTTGAATTTTAGGTCTTCAGAAAAGAACTTGGGGCCTATAGAAAATTTTTGTGCTTCTAGAAGGTTTTGGTGTTCTAGGATGGTTCAAGATCATTTTGAACTATTTTCTCATTTCCCGGTTTTGGAGGCCCAAGGTTTTCTCATGGCAAGGAGATTGGCACTTGCAGCCCATCTCTAACTCGACTTAGGCATAGATAACTAGAGTCAAATCCAACCTAAAAGGCCCTATTTTCATTTCATAATCTTCACGGTTCAAGGGAATGGTGGAAATTAAGAAATTTTGAGATTAAGTGTGAAATCTCCCTAGAGGAGATTTGAATTAAAAAAATCTCAATTCAACAATCCAATGAAATCATTGTTTTAGTGGATGCGGCAACTTGAAAAAGTAGTGACACGGGGATCGAGTGCTCGAAGTGGGAGACAGAGCTTGGGAATGAGGTAGGCCAAGTTGAGTTGAGATTTCAAAGTTTTATTTTGGAAAATATTTTTGAGCAATTATGTTTCCGAATTTCAGAGATTTTGGGGTCATAAACATTGAATGAGTTGAATATTACAAATCCTCGAAACTTTTAATTTCGAGTTTCGGCCGTTTTCAAGGTTCAGAGATTGTGGTGTTTGGAGTTCGGGGATAGTGGTTTCTGAGATCCGAGTTGGTAGCGAGTCGTCAGGAGCATCAAAGCACGTATGGAGGATTGTTGGAATGATCGAGCTCACAAATTTTGGGGTCTTCAAGGATGAGCCAGGTTGAGGCCGAGTCACTTGGTGGCGAGCTTGCAAGCTGAGCTTGTGGGTCTAGCCAAAAGGGGCAGGCCAACTTGAAAATGGAAGAGAAAGGTTGGTAAATGAGGCTAAATAATGTTAACGGGATCCAAAGCTCATCAAGAAAAAATGGAGAAAGACAACGTTCACTTGAAGCCCAAATCAGCTAAGTATAAAGGTTAGTAGAAGCCTCAACATGCCTCATCAACATAATTTAAAAGGCGTGACCCAAAGCAAATACTAAAAAGCACTAGCCCTCCACGTGGTTAGATCCCAAAAATGTGGAACCGACCGTTAAAAATTCAAGGAAAAGCAACGGACTCGCGGGAAGGCACTACGTGTCAGCTCGATGCATTTCCAAGAGTGAGAGGGAATAGTGAAACTTAAAACCCTACGGGACTTCCACGTGGAGTCAACAATGAGGAACTCGCAAAGGAAGCGTATATAATTTGTTCACTCGAGGCCTAAATCGGATGAGTATAAAAATGGCTAGCGGAAGTCTCCAAGTGTCTCAACGGCGCAACATCAAAGATGCAATAGAGGAAGAGTCCCCAAATGAGTGCAGGATCACCACATGGCCAGAGTCCAAAAAAGGTGACATCGGACGTTGAAAAGTATAAAAGCTTGTGGAGGTCTCCATGTGTCTCATCGGTGCACCCTCAAGGGTTGAATCCAAAGGCGGTCCCTAAACAAGTGTCAGCATGCCACATAGTCAGGGACTGAGAAAGGGAGTAGACCCAAATCGGCTAAGTACAAAATGGTCAGTGGAAGCCTCCACATGCCTCATCAACACAATTATAAAGGCGTGGCCCAATGAGAGACCCTAAACTAGCACCATCCCTCCATGTGTCCCAGGTCTGAAAAGGGGAAACCAGATGTTCAAAATTCCAAAAGCCTATGAAGCCCTCCACGTACCTTGTCTTCTTCAAAGGTAGAATCAAAAGGTTAGGTCCCAAATGAGTGTGAATCCTCCATGTGGTCTGAGCCCCAAAGGCAGAACCGATAGTTAAAAATTATAAATAGGGCAGAGCCAATAGAAGGTTCCATGTGTCAGATCAACGCATCTTCAAAGAACAAATCCGAAGGTAGGTCCCAAAAAAGTGAAAACCCTCCACATGTCTAGGGTCAGACATAGTTGCTCCACCACGGGAGGGACTTAGCCAAAAAACAAAGCCAAAGCTGAGCGGGCATGGAGGGTCAGATCTAATATCTGGATTGGTTAAAATTATAGGGTTGACTAAGTCAAACCCTTGTAACAATTTATCTATTTTCATGGGAGCATGTTCCTTAAGTTATTGACATTTTTATTTTTAGAAAAATGTTAGTTAAGGGCCCAAGTGTAATGGCTCACCTAAGAAGTTATAAATAGTTGAATTCTTCAGTTAGTGGAGATAGATTATTTTTGGGAGGAGTCACTCTTCAATATTGGAAGAGTACTTCAAAGATTTCTAAGAAACCTTTTAATTATATTCGAGTTACACCTTGCTATTGAAAATCTAATTTATTGTGTTGAATGGTTAATCAATGTTTACTTTGTGAATTTATGATTCCTTAGTGTGAGTGATTATCTTACCTTTATTTCAGTTATCTATTTCATGTTGTGAAGGAATAATGTGATTATCTTTTACGTCGGTTGTGAAAACCTTATTTTCCTTTTGTATTAATTTGTGTCATCATTATCCCTATTTTCATAAATAGATGTTTGACATATGCATGCGTGGTTTCCTCATGATAAATTAATTGTGTGTTGAATCCAATTTGATCTATCCTTATGTATGCTCAAGTTTAACGAAGGAATGTACGCCCTTGGTTTGTGGTATTTTGTACCCTTTCTATTTGTGATAGGTGAAGGTGGTCAGTGATGCAAGCATCCCTCCCACATTAACCCTTCTAGATATTAAACATCCCTTAAATTGGTGCATCACCACCCTTAGTATAGTTTTAGTTCTCGCAAAATATATGGTCAGTTTATTACACTAGAAGTAGTAAAGCACTTAGTTTAGGAAGAGGAAGTTGGCCTTCTCCGGAGGTTCACCTCAAGCCCATGTCCCAAAACTTGAGAGGTGATCCCATGTGTCCCAATGACACCGAATGTCATGATTAATTTTAAGGCCATTCGGGGTGCAAAGTGATTTGGTGACAACAAATACACATAAAAATTTTAGAGTACACATCATTTTGGTAGTGCGGTGTTCATGTTTTGCTCTGTCATTGTCATTTTTCTATAGGGGCGAGTATACATCAAAAGTTGAGGTACACATCAAAATTTAAGAGTACACGTCATTATAGAAGCGCACACATTCATGTTCTACTCTGTCATTATCATTTTTCTATAGGGGTGAGTACACATAAAAATTTAAGGGAACACATCAAAATTTGAGAGTACACATCATTCGGGAAGCGTAGGTGTTCATGTTCTACTCTGTCATTGTCATTTTTCTATAGAGGCGAGTACACATCAAAAGTTGTGAGTACACATCAAAAGTTGAGAGTACACATCAAAACTTGAGTGTAGGCATCACAAGATAGAGTTGAGATTTACTTTAAAATATTTAAAAGCATGTTTTCTTGATGTACTAACTCCTTGCAGGTTTTATTTGAGTTTAACTTCTATTTTGCAGGGAATATTTGCATGTTTTTGCTAACTTGGTTTGTTTAAAGTTAATGGATGTTGTTTGTTTTTTTATGAGATTAGAGTCACGTATGCTCTTCCCTCACACCTTTTAGGTGATCTTGGGAATCAAAAATGATTTCTATATCTTTTCTATGCTTTGAAAAATATCTCATTATACTTATTTTCTAAGGGAATGAATGTCAAAATTGGTTAAAATGAACTATCTTGCACTCTAAATTCGCAAAGTGTTTTCCATTTCTTATTATAGTTGGGTTTTCACATTGTGTATGCTCTTCCCTTGCACCTTTTAGGTGATATTGGGAATAAAAACAACACTTAAACCCTCTTTCATGATATTTTGATCTTGTGGAAAATTACTAATATTTTGTGTGCATGACCTAATTCACTTGTCAAAGAAAGGAGGTTCAAAACATAAAACTACTAATACACATGTGATTGTAGGTTGCCAAACGGTGAACAACTAAACCACATTAAGTATAAAAGATAAAAAAACACACCACAATCATCACATTGTATTTGCGAGTTCGAGATAAGGGTATGCCCCATCCATTTTAACTAGGACATAACCCCTTTGGAATAAAAATTAAGCTACAAAAATGGGAGTGGTCCTAGGAACCCTAAAGAATTCCATGCAAGAGGGAATTATTGGACGAAACAGAAGTGTTGCGCACACCTACTTGATTAGTTTTACCTTTACGATTTAGAGTCAAAGTTTTCATTATCGCGACCCTGTGACAATACAACTAAATGCACTAGTTTCTCATTATATTAGAAGGGGGTAAAGTAAATCTGAGATACTCCTTGGGAAACCTTAGAAAATAAATCTTGAATTAGAAAAACTTGTGACACCTAGTCGAGTGAACCACCTAGGAAGCTATCTTGACTTGGAGCCAACTTATTTGTACTATCATTTTGAGATCCATCGCATAGGGAGAAATTTTTCGGAGTAAAAAATTTGTTTATCAAACAAATGGAGAGTCCATTAAAGTTTAAACTAGGTGTTATTCATCACAAAATTTATGCGACATTACTTTTGCTTAGTTTTTCACTCATTGTAAGATGAGGTGAAACTTTTCCGATGTGAGGCCAAACATTTTTAAATCCCACTTGGTCTAAATCCTTTATTTTCTTTTAACACTTTGTTGATAAAAGAACAAAAACTATATGTGTGTTATCAATCAATTGTGTTCACCACTTTTATGTTTGTTTATGCTCATCCATGTTTGCGGCTGAGTTGTTAAACATCTAAAGTGTGTGGGTATGTTTTACATCATTGATAGCCATTTGATCTTGATACCCAAGTCAATATCATCATTGTAGTTAGGCTTGTTTCTTCACTTGATTCTCCTTTGAAGTGTTATGTTTCTTGTATAGTATCAAAAATTTCAATACTTACGTCTTGTTTCTCACAAACTTGACCTAAGTGTTTAGATTGTAACGTTACACTACGCGCATCTTAACAACTCATTGGTATACTTTATGCTTGGTTTGATTTCATACATTATCTCAAATTTGAAAGGTGTTGTTTTTACCTTATGCGCGTCATACTAATATTATTGTGATAATAATACCTTACCTTTTTCGTAAAGTTTTGTTAACGTATCTTAGTGGTATTTTTGTGTTCTTCATAATCGAACCTCCACTTTTTGAGATATAGGTATTGCTTGGATTTGAACTCATTTTAAGTGTACTTTGTGTAGACACCAAATTTGTGTCTTACGACACCCTGTGCCCCACATCTCATTTCGCAACCTAACCTCACCACTTAAACCTTACACAATTATTTATTAATTACCTTATAATTAATAAATCCACATCTCCAAACCTGCCACCTCATTTCACCACCTCATCATGACCTAGCCCTAACCCTAAACTAACCTAATTAAGACCTATAACTTGGTCTACATCCACACCCATGACTAATTACTTCTCACCCGCACCAAAACCAACCTAATCATGACTTGACCAAGCCCACAACTAATCCCTCGGGAGAAAAGGAGGGAAAGTTGGCTATTTTACTAAAAATAGCCCACTTTGACTTAACCGACATCGGTTCCTACTCGACCGCCGTCGGTTACGTAACCGCCATCGGTTCCCTGTAAATGACCTCCCCCAACCAAAAACAAAGGATCGGAATTCATTTGAAAGATCTGGAATTCACTTGGCAGAGCAGAGACAAGTGAAGAAAAGAGAAGAGTTTGCAGAGAAGGACATCGAGCCCAAGACTGCAACTGAGGAACTAGAGCACAGCGACACTCATCCAAGCATTGGGAGAGAAGATAGCTCATTTTTTATTGTCAGATCATCCCACCTGAGCCCTACCTTCATCATCACAATCCTTGGACCTGTATCTTCATCAGGAACTAGTAAGTAGTGTCTTGTACGTTTTTAAATAACATTTCTTGAACTTCTGAATCATAGTAATTATAAGTTCACTCCTAGATCTACTACCCGTAGCACCCTACATCTAACTGTCATTCCTCTACCCTTACATTGCCCCAAGAACAGCCCCCACACTCTCTGAGTCTTCTCCATCACCCTATTGCCTATCCCTAATCATTTACCAGCCTTATAAACACCATAACCGCCTTATAGCTTTCCTTCATTGAAAGCCCCTAAATCACTTCCCCTACCAAGATCGGTTATCAAAGAACCGCAATCTGTGTAAAACCGCAATCAATCAGGTTGACTGGTGACGGCATCGGTCATTGTGACTCAAACCAAAACCAACCTTTCTTCTATTACTTTTTAACAAGGTAATTAAAGTGTAATTTTGCAATAGCCTCTTTGCTATCATTTGTGTTAATTCATATTAAAAGGGGAACCGACCACCTTTAAAAGGAAGTCTAATATTTACTTGGGCCCAAGGTAGTTCCCTCATTTATTGTCTAACTAAAATCTGGTGGTCTTGTATTCTTACTTGCAGGTAGTCCTTCCTAGACAAAAAGGAGTTCTTCGCAATCGATCTGATCTCTCTCTACGGTACGCGCGCACCCTCCCAACATTCAACAGGTATTCCTCCTAGCCCTAACCCTTATCTATTTCTCAAGAGAATGAAAGGATAGAAGCACCTCTATTCTAAGAATGGAAACATTTTGTGTGAAACATTTTGGCACGCCCGGTGGGACCCTTTCTTGGGTTTCTTTCTTTCTTGCTTGCTTTCATATAGGGAGCACACTTGCTATTTTATTCTTCTAAAATATTCACAAGATATTTTGTTATTTTGGTAAAAGAATTTGTCTTTCTTCCTCATCTTTGCATTAGTGAAAGTCATCTTCTTTGCTTCATCGAATATCATTTTCGATTTGGGTTTAAAACATGTGCATCACATTCTTGCTTGCTGTTTTCAATTCTAGTGAATGTAGATTAAGTAACAGGTTGTACACGTGGGGGTGATATCCACGGTATTGACAAGAAATTAATCTTACTTTCACTGCACAACACATCCCAAATCACATCATAATCAACACAACAACTCAAACATCCCCCCTTTTCCGCGGTATTCCTCCGCCCAATTGAGGTAACCTTATAAGCCAAAACAAACTTGACATCTCCCTTAGGTCTTTTGTTTAGGATTGACATCATCTTGCATCTAAGGCATAAGCCCACAATAATTAAAACTAATCCTAGGGTTAGTCTCTTGATTTGCTTGTGCATCTTGCTTGTTTTTAGTTCTATTTCTCTGTCATACACTGTTTCAGTGATCACTTCAGAACAGTTTGGTAGGTATACTAAGCATCGTTAACCCCAAATCAGCAACTTCTTACAACTTCTTACACCGTTCATATTCTACCGACATTGGTTAACTGACCGACGTCGGCTACAGTCTGACCGACATCGGTTACCTGACCAATATCATTTACTTTCTTTCACAGTTCCCGACAAACCAACAACCTACCAATTCCAACATCTTGTGGCTATTTCTATTCCTGATAGATTGAATCCCTACTGTGTACTCTTGTCCATGGTTGTTATCACTCGAAACAAGCCGCAGCCATGGTTTCACATGCCTGCTCCGTGCCTTTGCCTGAATCACCCCCTTCACATCCTATGGGGAATCCTACAGACACCAGTGAGGTTCCCAAAATCCCTGTAGGAGATAAGGAATTTGTGAAATTTTTGGATGCTAATCCTAGCGCTGTATAGTACTATTTGTCTCATACCCCTGACCGTACACCCGACGGTCAACTCCTTGTTGGTATGCCTATTAGTATAGCTGCTCACTTAGCTCCTTCCCCACCTAATAACTCCACCTTACCTTCTTCATCCTTAGCCCCATCTCCCAACTCAGTGGCTTTGGAGGTTCATACGACACAGATTGGCTTTCCTTTGGTTAACTGGGCCCCACATATCATTACCGCCAACTCCTCCTACCTCATCTCTCTCGCAGACTACCCTTTCATAACTTTCTCTCTGCCACCTATCCACACGAGCTTTCCTTCTCAAGCTCCGCCCACCTTTTCATTTCTACACACTTATCCGGTGGCTTCAACATCTTATATAGGACATCCTTATTCGGTCACCTCAACATATTCATCCTCAATACCTTATCAACATTTAACCCCACCATTGTCTAGTGGTGGCTCTTGGCCCAATCCTCCTCCGTTTACAACAACCGCACCATCATCTCATCCAACCACTGATTTAATCAAACAAATGATGGACAAGATGCAAAATCTAGAGGCTTCTATTTTAGGAAACTGTAGCACCCTGACATACGAGCAAGTTTTTCAGAGCCTATTCATCCTTCTGTCCCCCTTCATTCATATCCTCCTCAATGGGAATTACCAAAATTTACTCGTTTTAATAGTAAGGAGGATCCTCAACAACACTTGCGATCATTTAGACATGTCTGCTATCTGATTGCTCATAACGATGCCTTACTACTCCGCACCTTTCCTATGTCCTTATTAGGACCCGCCTTGAGTGGTACGATTGCTTTAACCCAAAGACTCAATCTTCTCTTTTAATCAATTAGCCCAATCTTTCTTGGATCATTTCTCCATTAATATTGCCAAGAAAGTATCTATCACCGACCTCTATGCCATCCGACAATTTGAAGATGAATCTATCGCAGATTTCGTTGGACGATGGCGAGGGCCTTATCAACCAACTTACTTATGCCTTGCCTCGGCCGAACTTATCGAACTCTTTGCGGGCTTGCGCTAAGCATTTCTCCTACCCTCCAAATTCAAACTTTCCACACCTTTAATGAGGCCTTTACTATGGCTCGAGACTAGAGATTCGAGCCTTAGAGGAAGAGAAATTGTAGTTGCGTGACAAAACCTAATTTCCGAACCCAAGACTTTACCAACAAACCCAACACCACCAATTCTCACGCATCGACTACTTGAAATCAAAAGGAGTTGTACACGCGGTGATGGTCAAATCCCAATCACCGTCTAATACCCTACCAAAAACCACTTATAAGTATAAAGCCGAGCCCATCAATTACACTCCTTGGAAGAAACTTATGGTGTCATCTTGGAAAAAGCTGCTCAAAGCGGGAGCTATCACCTTAACTCTGTTAAAACCTCACTCCGGTTTGATTCCACCCGCACTATACCTTCTTTGTACGAGATAAAATGACTTCAGAACTTCCACCACATGAAGGGACACAAATATGAAAAGCGTAAGATGTTGAAAAACATAGTGCAGAAATGGTTGATGCGAGGGATATAACCCTCGATAATCCTAATGCCCTCGCTAACCGAAATTTGAAAATCTTCAACAAACCATTCCCAACCACTCTTCTAATAACATAAACCAAGATATCTTAGCCGGAGAGTGTTCATGAAATCCATGCAGTTTTCGACTCCCAACCAAAAGCTTCTATCGAGGAAATTCTGAATCAAACCTCTTTACTAACACAGGGATCCGAACCCCTTCACCCCCATCAAGACAAAACGATAATCTTGCCATTCCTTTACCCATAAAGGAATTAACCGCCCAGAGTTCTCTTCTCATGAATGAGTCTTCTTACACCACATCCCTGCAAGATTGTGAGTGGATGTTATCTAACTTATCTATTTCCCAAACATCTCCTTCCATCACTCTTGCTATAAAAGAAGAAGGCTCGCCACTGTTTCTGTCATCCTTAGAAGAGAAACCCCTCGAACCGACATCACCAAATTCTTTAATCATGATGGATCCCCTCAAACATGCCCTCCTACCTATTAGTTCTTCATCGCCTAAATCTTTTCAAATGACCGATTGACCTCTTAATGCCCATTGATACAAAGTGTCTCATTTACCCCCGTATCACACCCACAAAGGGGACCGGAATCACAACCCACCTCTCTTCCATACAAAGTTCCTATTCACACGTGAAGATTGTCATCCCTCGGAAGATAGATGAGTCCTATGGGAGCGTTTGAGTACACCATGCTCTACTCAAATGCGAGATAACCGATCCAGACACCTTTACCATATACCCGAGGTATTTACAAAAGCTCAAAATGCCTATGTCCTCATCTCTACCGAATACCTCATCCACCTCTATTAACTTAACCACACCTTCCCCTACGCTTGGGACTTCACCAATACCCAGCCTAACACACCCACCTAAATGGTTAGATTTATCCAAAAATAAAGCCGTCCATCCACCTAGGAGACAAACCCAATCCCCTCAAGTCCAATCTATGCCTCTGTCACAACTAAAACCCTCGCCGTCACACCTACCTTCTATATTGGGACCTCACCCCTCCACCTTGCCTCAATACATCATACCTCCTACGTTTTCTTTAAAATGACCTACACCTTCTACACCCATACAGAGATCCATGGGTGTATCAACACCGTCACCCCAAGTATCTTGTCCACCTATCAACCTTAAACAAACTCCATCATCAAAGGATTTGTTTGTTGTCACTCCTCTTTCTCTCGTGGTTTTTTCCTGCCACCACGTCATCTGTGGCCTCATCATCTAACCAGCTAAACATAACTTCTGCGCCGAAGAAGCCACGTTTAGTTAAATCCAATTATCAAAACCCCTTGTCTAAACCACCACCCGTACGAATCAACCATACCCAAAAATTACCAAAACCCACCCAATCAATAGCCTCATCTTCCTCTGACTTTGACCCGCTCAAAGGATCTTACGCCAAGATCCTTGATATGTTGGTGGAGAATTCGACCATTTCCCTACCCCCACTTAGACCCTATGATCCATCTAAACCTCGACCTATAGGTTATGATGAGTCTAAAATCTACACTTACCACCGCACACCAGGACATGATGTAGAGGGATGTAAAACTTTGAAAGCCATCCTTCGTCAGTCACCTCTCTTGGGATAGACAGTTAAGAAAGACAACTTACGAAGGAGAAACCTTTAGCTTCAATCCCCTCTCCCATAACGCCCGTCCCCACCTCTTGAAGACAATGACTTATCCCTACCATCTTCCTCCTCTCGTGTTCATGAGATCAACATGATTAGCATTGCTACTCGAGGCCAGAAAACCAATGGGAAACCTAAAGAAAGCACACCTACGGCCTCTCTTTCTCCGTCCGCCATCCCGATCGCACCACCACCTAAAGTGGTTATTCATGGACCTGTCTACCCCGTCTCTGATGGAGTTTCCCACCGTACCATGATCAAACAGCTTCACCAATCACCTGTAAAAATGACACTGTATGATCTCATTCAAACCTCTGAATCTCATCGACAAGCTCTCATTGAAATCCTCCAAGGGATAGAGGTCCTACCTAACGAAACCTTGCCCGTTGCCTCCATTTTAACACCCAATCACGTTGCTTCTCTCACCAAACAACCTATCTCCCCAACCACTTCTGTCTCTGTACAACAAGCCGCTGCTGTCAGTTTCTCCGAAGACAAAATTGTCGACTTTGGTGTAGAAGATCCTGACCCCACTCTTTTCATCTCGGCTTACGTCTGAGACATCCGAGTATGTCATGTTATGATTGATGGGGGCGCTAGCCTAAACATCATCTCTTCCAAATCCTTCCAACAAATGAATATCCCTTCTAGTTGCATGTGTGCTAACCCCACCATGTTGCGTTCATTCAATGATGTTATTACTTCTACCTTAGGCACCGTGATCCTTAACATTCGTGTAGGGCCACGTACCTTACCCAAACTCTTCTATGTCCTTGAGGGAGAATTCCAATACAACATGTTGTTAGGCCGCCCTTGGATCCGGGCTATGGGATGTGTTCCCTCCACCTTACATAGATGCATAAAATTCAAGTATGAGGGAAGTCCTACATTGTAAAAGCTGATGCTCCCCCTTTAAAACCTACAATATGTTATATCACCCTAATTATGTGCTTGTACCACCAAGACACCCATTCATCCAACCCAACTATCTACTTCAACCACACCTCAACCATCCCTCTTAACCGCACCTACACCTTCAACCAATGAAATCGCGCTTTGCAAATACCGCTTCCTTCCCCACGAACAACATCCCGACCTCGGATCCCTTGGTAGATGTTTTTCAATGCCTTATCTTTGGGGAGTATCACCTATATAACTTTAGCACTTTCCATACCCCACAGAGTACGGATAGTTACATGCGCATCCTACCTATGACCGTCGTGTGTGGGAAGTAATCTTTTACGGATCACCTAATTGCCACACCAACCTAACGTATGGGGTTTCGATACATCCTCTGTCACCCCTGAACCTCCCCTTGGTGTGGTTCCCTTCCAATCTGATTTTCAATATCTAACTAATCATCGTTTCGCCCTCACCTTCCTGACGTGCTGTGCTTGGAAGGGCTTCGGTTTTGGTCTTTATGAACAAGGCCGACATACGATCATTCCTGTAACTACACGCAAACACAAAGATCGTCGTGGTCTTGGATTCTCTGAACCACCTACACCGAAGACACCACCTATCCGTTGTATCCAGGAAGATGACGAAGTCACCCCTTCCAAACCATCATCACCCATTTTGTCATCGTCACCCACAGAGTCGATAGACCCTGAATCTATCCCTCCTAACTTTTTTTTTTCATAAACGCTATCTTCCTGGGTCCTCTCACTTATCAACGTGATAATGAAGACCCATCTTCTCTTCCCCTTCTGTATCCAGACATGATCGAAGAGGACTCGCCTTCAATTAATGTTGTTGAGTGCCAGGATGACGACTCCATCCTCACTTACCTTGGTGCGGATGACTCTTATATTCAACGTGCCTTACCATCTGACACTCAAACCATGTTGAATGAGTCGACTATAGAAATCAACATCCACACAGAGGATGATCCTCACATTGTGAAGATCAGACAATCTCTTAACGCATCAGAACAAACTACCTTCACTACCTTCCTCCGTTCCCGCAACCAAGCTTTTGCTTGGTCCTACGCTGACATGCCAGGAATTGATCCTGACATTGTTGTCCATAACATTACCCTGAAACCCGATTCCAAACCAGTTAAACAAAAACTAGAAAATGCATCCATGCATTGCCCTCTTAGTTAAAGAAGAGCTTCAATGACTCCTTTCTATTTCCTTCATCTTACCTATTGATTATCCTCAATGGATTTCTAACATCGTACTGCATTACTAAAGCAACGGGGACTTCGAAAATGTATGGATTTCCGGACCTTAACCTTGCTTGCCCAAAGGATGACTTCCCCTACCAAGTATTGATCAACTTGATGATCTCACCGCCGCCATGAGATGCTTTCCCTCATGGATGGCTTCTCGAGATACATCAAATTTTGGTAGCCCCGTCGATCAACATAAAACCACCTTCATAACTCCTTGGGAACCTTCGCTATCGTGTCATGCCGTTTGGCCTTAAGAATGCTGGTGCGACCTATTAGCGGCTATGACTTACATTTTTCATGACATTATGCACACTATCCTTGAGGATTATGTCGATGATCTTCTTGGCAAATCTAAACATCGCAGTGAACATCTCGATGTTTTAATCATTATTTTCGATCACCTATTACAATACTGTGTTCATCTTCAAACAAAGAAATGTGTCTTTATTTTCCTTTTAGGAAAACTCCTTAGTTTTATTGTCTCTTTGCATGGCATCGAGGTCGATCCAGCTAAAGTCAAAGCTATCCTAGAAATGCCCCCACCCACTAACCTCAAACAATTGCGTAGTTTGCGGGAAAACTCTAATCTATCCGGCGTTTCATCTCACAACTCTCGAATTGATGTCAACCTTTCCATCATCTCCTTAAAAAGGACATTGTCTTTTAATGGAGCGAAGAGTGCCACCAAGCCTTTGAGGCTCTTAAATTCTATCTCTTACCACCCACCTCGTGCTTATCCCACCTCGGACGATCGCCCTTTCTACCTTTACCTTTATGCCACCGACCATGCTGTAGGAGCCATGCTCGAACATCGTGACTCCGAGCATTGAGAACAAGCCGTTTATTACATAAGTCGTACTCTGGTGGATTACGAGACTAGGTATACACATGTAGAAAAGTTGTGCCTAGCCCTATCATTCATGGCCACCAAACTCCGACACTACCTCCTGAATCACAAAACTTTTGTCATCACCAATGCGGACCCCATCCATTATATGTACGCCAAACCTCATCTAAACCAACGCATCACCCGATGGCTTATGCTCCTCGCCGACCTCGACCTTGAGTTTGTACACCAGAAATCAATCAAAGGACAAACTATCGCAGACCAACTCACGGAAGCCCCTTTACAGGGAACAATTTACCAATTTTACTTTCCTTGACGAACTCATTGCCACATTTTCACTCAGAGAGGAGTCATATCCAATGACCCTCTTCTTCGATGGATCCAAATGCTAGCACGGCGGAGGGGTCGGCATTGTTCTCATTCCTCTAGACGCTGAACCTATGCCTCTTTCATTCTGGCTCGATTTCCCCTACACTAATAATACAGCGGAATACGAGGCCCTTGTTTTGGGTCTCCAGGTTATGTTACACTTAGGTGTACAATCTATTAAAATTTTTGGCGACTCTCAACTGTCGTCAATCAAGTTACGGGCATCTACCAATGTAAAAATGAGGAACTTCAAAAGTACAAACATTACGTGGATTCACTTTTGACCTTATTTACTCATTTTTCTATCCAAACCATTCCCCGCTCAACTAATAAATTTGCGGATACTATGGCTTGCTTAGCCTCGCAAATTCTTGCCTCACCAACTGACTCTGACATATTTGTCTTGGTCCAACAACTCTTTGCCCCATCTTACTCAGCCTCGGATGTTGGTATGATAAATAATGTATCTGCTGATTCATAGGATACTTGGTATCACCAATTTCACAATTACCTTACAACCTCTGTTCTCCCATCTGACCTTACGAGTAATGGCAAACGTGCTTTTCTTAAAAGTGTTTCTCATTACGTCATCATGGGGGGACTCCTCTATAAACATGGCTTTGATGGCATCCTCCTTTGATGTCTAACCGGCGCGAGGTCACCTATATCATCCAACAAGTCCATGACGACATTTGTGGTGGACATTTTAGTGGCCTTTCCGTGGCCAAACGGATCCTTCACCTAGGCTATTATTGGCCTACTCTTAATAACGACTGCTACGAATATGTTAAGCGTTGTATTATGTGTCAACAACATGCCAACCTTCAACATACTCCTAGCCATCCGCTACAGGTCACACGAGATCTTTGGCCTTTCTCACAATGGGGTTTAGACCTTATTGGTGAGATTCACCTGCCCTCTTCACAACGTCACCGTTGGATAATCACAACAACCAAATATTACACTAAATGGGTGGAGGCCATTCCACTCATTTTAACCAAAAAAGAAAAAATTGTAGAGTTCATCAACCATCACATTATCTGTTGTTTTGGTGTTCCTCATCGCCTGATAACAGATAATGGGAAATATTTTAAAAATAAGTTGTTACAAGACCTTTGTGACAACTTTAGTATCAAACTTAGTTTCTCATCACCTTACTATCCACAAGCAAATGGTCAAGCTGAATCTTCTAACAAAACCCTGACCAAAATTCTCATGAAAGTCGTTAACGATTACGGAAAAATTGGCACGATCACATCCCCTTTGCCCTTTGGGCTTATCGGACTAACATTCATACCTTCACTAATGCCACCCCATTTTCTTTGGTATATGGTACCGAGGCTGTCTTGCTTCTCGAAATACAAATACCCTCCCTAAGAATATCTCTTCAGATATTCTCACCAATGATGATTTCCGCCAAGAGCAAAGTTAGCCCAATTGGAGCTCCTTGACAAGCATTGTCTTACGGCTCTTGACCACCTTCAAATCTATGAAAAGCGAATCAAGCGTGCTTATAATAAGCGACTTCATGAGCGTACCTTTAAGGTTGGTGATCTTGTCCTCAAAGAGAATCAACATGTAACCAAACTAGAAAAGAGAAAACGTGGAAAATTTGCTCCGAATTGGATTAGGCCTTACATTATCACTCACACTTACAGATCGGGCACTTACCGTTTAGCTTCACTTAATGGTAAACTTGAGCCTGAACCCCTTAATTCCTTGCATCTTCGGCCATTCTACTATTGAATTTAGTGTTATATCACTTCTTATCTACCTTGTGCTCGTCCCTTGAGCTCATTTACCACCTCATACACTTTGTTTCATGCATCTCAAAATAGAATCAAGCTCACGTGGTGTGGTCATCACCTCCTCTTAAAGATGCCTTCCCCTTTTAGTCCGGTCCATGACTTAAACGTATCAAAATAACATGTTCTCAATTATACACTTATGGGATATTCTTGAGTCAAAATTCCTACAAAACTAGATGCTTCATGCTAAAACAGACATCTAGACCTCTAAGTTATACATAGACTGCTCCCTCGAAGGATAGCTATGTGCAAAGCCACATCTGCTATTATAAATAGACTGCTCCCCGAAGGACAGCTATACACAAAAGCCACATCTGCTACTATAAATAGACTCGCTCCTGAAGGAAATCTATACAAAGTCAGCCTCTATCAGAAGCTTCTCGCATTGCTCAGCTTCGTGAAGACCTCAAGAATAACAAAATACATATCCCATGTAGACTTCCCGCATCGATCAGTCTATATCCAGAAAAATAAAAGCAGTATTCAAAAGCACTTTTGAGTCATGGACTTGTCTATTTAGGTTTGGTTCTCTTTTGTCAGCATAATCACCTTATAACAAATTCTCTGTGCTGACTCTTTCTACCACAAACACCTCACCTCACCATTCGTCAAAGCAACAAAACTCAAGGGATGTGACGTATATCTAATATATTGTGATTATACAACTCTTTTCACTTGGCAGAGAAGAGACAAGTGAAGAAAAGAGAAGAGTTTGCAGAGAAGGACATCGAGCCCAAGACTGCAACTAAGGAACTAGAGCACAATGACACTCATCCAAGCATTGGGAGAGAAGATAGCTCATTTTTGATTGTCAGATCATCCCACCTGAGCCCTGCCTTCGTCATCACAATCCTTGGACCTGTATCTTCATCAGGAACTAGTAAGTAGTGTCTTGTACGTTTTTAAATAACATTTCTTGAACTTCTGAATCATAGTAATTATAAGTTCACTCCTAGATCTACTACCCTAGCAGCACCCTACATCTAACTGTCATTCCTCTACCCTTACATTGCCCCAAGAACAACCCCCACACTCTCTGAGTCTTCTCCATCACCCTATTGCCTATCCCTAATCATTTAATAGCCTTATAAACACCATAACCACCTTATAGCTTTCCTTCATTGAAAGCCCTAAATCACCGCTTCCTATCGGTATCGGTAAAATCGCATCGCTGTCAGACAAAGGACCGGCATCGGTCACTATGACTCAAACCAAAACCAGCCTTTCTTCTATTGCTTTTTAACAAGGTAATTAAAGTGTAATTTTGCAATAGCCTCTTTTCTATCATTTGTGTTAATTCGTATTAAAAGGGGAACCGACCACCTTCAAAAGGAAGTCTAATATTTACTGGGCCCAAGGCAGTTCCCTCATTTATTGTCTAACTAAAATCTGGTGGTCTTGTATTCTTACTTGCAGGTAGTCCTTCCTAGACAAAAATGAGTTCTTCGCAATCGATCTGATCTCTCTCGTGGTACGTGCGCACCCTCCCAACATTCAACAGGTATTCCTCCTAGCCCTAACCCTTATCTATTTCTCAAGAGAATGAAAGGATAGAAGCACCTCTATTCTAAGAACAGAAACATTCTCATGCGAAACACTTTGATTCAAAATCACATCATCCTCTTGTTATTACTTATGCCTTTTTCATTTTGAACTTGAGATAAGTGGTGACATTTTTTTGATCATGTTTTAAACATCAAACTACCATCTGAAAACACTTAGGAAGTAATTCAATGATTGATTACAACCTTGCATGATTGTGTCTTTCACGATTATTCGTCATTTTAAATTATCCATTTAAGACAATCAATTTAATCCATTAATTCTTTATCATTCATTATCCTTTGGTCAAGTTTTATCACCTAATTTTTATTGGCATTGTGTTTTGAACTTGCATGATTGTTCCTTGTGTTCGTTAACCTTATAGACTTGTATTTCTAAGGAAAATCCTTTTGAGCCTTTGATTCTTTGCACTCAAAATTTTTGTCCAAACCTTGTTGGATTGTTGTAATTACGTTATCGGATGTATATTTTCCTTAGATCCCTTTTGGAAAATCACACAAGCATCTCCATATTTATGAAATGTCTAGTTGGTTGTCCTTATGTTGCCCAAATCAATATGAAACCTTCTTCACTTTGAATAAGTTTGATCATACAATCTATGTATAGGCCTTTGAACCCAACACATGCCAATAATTACTAATTATCGTAAGGTCCCTTATACATATGAAAATAAGGAATCAAATTTTTGGTGTTCACATCAAAAGACACCCATCATGACTAAACCTCATTTGGTTCTTCACGCTAGAGAACCCATCCAACTACGCCTTTCCCCATCTTCATCTCATAGTTAGTGGTATGATTATTCTGTTTCTAATCCAAACATTCCTTCTGATTTGGAGGCTTCTAATCCTAACTATTTGTCTGATTATTCTAATTCTATTGATTATTCTTATCCAAACTATTATTTGGATTCTCCTCAGTCTCCTGAACTTCATCCAATCAACCTTATTCTAAGGAATAATTAGTCACCTAAATGATTTTATCCTCCTCTAAATATTTTTGTCACCACAAATTCTCCCCATCATTCATATAATTCGACTCCTATGTCGCAGTCCTCCCTTTCTTCACAGGCCTCCTCTATCAAACTTCTAATTCAAATTTTGAGTCGTGGTCCTCCCTATCTTCATAAGAACCTCTTCATTATCCATTTAATATGACTCCTACGTCGTAATCCTCCCTTTCTTCATAGGAACCTTTTTATCAGTCACCTCAATGGTGTATTCTTCCATTGAAGATACACGCGACTCAACACCCTCCAATCAAACATCTAATATAATTTATAAATCATGGTCCTCCCCTTCTTCACATGACCTTCTTCTTCATCACCTCCATGAAATATTCCTTCTTTGAAGATTTGTGTGACTCAAATTCCTTCTAGTCAAACATTTGAATCGAATCGATATCTCAATCGGCATACAATGGACATAATCCGATAGTTTACGAGATGATATACCATCATATAAGTAGCTCCACACTTCCTTTTTCTACTCTTGTGACATCTAGCTCCATGTCTATTTCGTCCCCCAAGTCACCTTCTTCTATCAATCCATCTTCCATACCAATTGGACCATTTTCTTCCAATCTAACCCCTATGGTTGATCAACAACTCGTACCGATTTATCTCTTTCAAGAGGAAGGAACTATCATGACATTTATAGGGGCACATAAAGATATTTCTCCAGCAAATTATGAAAAAGGATTCTCTTTAGACCTTGATGTGTTCACGCATTGTGGGGAAAAGGTTGATTCCTTTTATTAAGAAATAAGCATTGTTTGGTTGTGTCCTATAAGCCCATCACCTTTTATTCTGGGGCCACATCCTAGTAGCCCTTCATATTCTATTTTTGGCTCACCTCCCGGTAGCCCATCTTCTTCAATTTTTGGACCATATCATTTTCATATATCACATTATTCTTTTCTAACAATGATTGTGGCAACCCACAATCATTTCTCACATCAATTCTAAAATTCCACATTCTTCTCCCACTTCCCGGGATCGATAAAGTCACACATTAGCTTATAAAAAACCTAGAAAAGTTCTTTAACAAGATTAGGTCACACATTCCATGAGATCCAAAGCTCCAAAAATTCCAATGATCATAAAGTTAAAAATCACAAAGCAATACAAGAATGCACACCACTACACCCATCAAGTATGGAAAAAAGTATAGAAACCTATAGATATGGAAATCAAGCTCCCACATAAAAACCCATGTTTCAAAATAAATCATAATCATTTGTTGAGTGCGAGCTCACAATGATCATCGAGATTTGGGATAATATTACACTTGATAAGCAAACACGCTTAGTCTCTCTTATAAAGGAAATTGCAAACATTATTGTTGGATCCTATCATACAAAGTGATTTTTTTAGTCCCAACTTTCCAAACAACTATTCAAAAATTTAAAAAATCATAAAATAAATGTAAAATACAAAAAAGCGAGAAAACAAGAAACATTTAAAAACAAAATCAAAGGTACAAAGATCCAACATTACAATCAGGTATTGTGTACACATGGATGTTATTTCTCCCCTCTCTTTCATATTTCTTTACAATTCATCCATAATTTTCATCCCTTCTATGTTATTGTGGTTAGCATATTCACACACATTTTGCAACATTTATCTCTATGGTATCTATGTGACCATGGTCTTTTATCACCTTGGTAAAGTAAAGAAAGACTCGACCTCTTAGATATACTATCAAAATTCTCATCTAATAAACTTGTTGTAAATAACTTTTGGACGTATTTATTGACACCGCCAATGTCATCATCACAATCACTTCCACATCCTTCCATCAAGCCATGAGTAATTCTTAACTCCTTGTCAAATAAGAAATCCAAATAAGTTTTCAAAGAAAAAAACAAGAATAAAAATCAATCAATCAAAAATGAAAAAGCTACAAAGGAAAAGAAAATTGATATATAACTCTCTTCGGTATTTCTAATAAACTCTACCAGTGGCTATGGACACCGATCGGGCAAAAAGAAATTTTTTGATTGAAAGGAACGATAAAAAGATTTGTTTTGCATAAAAATACATGCGCAAAGAACAAAATACGACCAAATCCCAAATAAATGAATACATGAATAATTTATTTACAAAATAAAAGTTATGAGACGGATTCCAACAATAATCTCCTCGCTTCCGATACCATGAAAGGAATGATAACCAAATCATACCAAGCCAAGAACACGATGCTAATCAAACACCACGATCTATAAGATGAAAACAATTCACCGAATAACTTTACATAAACCTTTGCAAACAAATGAGCAACAAGATATCATATATTATTATGGAACTCAATGCAATACATTGAGAATGGGCCTTGCTTAAATAGGCAAGGAATAACAATCTAATAACCAATCAAGGTCGTAGATCAAGCCATAAATCAAGGAAATAACTAGTCATCAAAGAACTAGTCAAGACCATAAATTTAGGAGAGAACTAGACATCAAGGATCTAGTCAATACCATAAATCAAGGAAAGAACTATACCTAACAACTAGATAATATCTCCTAATATCTAAATAAGATAAAAGAAATATCCACACACATAAGTGGATGAGGATAAATATAATAAAGGTAAATAAAGTACCTAGGTGAACATGAGCTAAGATAAATACCTACTCAAACACCCCCACTCAAGTGAAGCTAGGGCCAAAATAGAAGTGGCATGTCCACAATATGAGTCCTGTAACTAGGCCTCGATGAGGTACTCATGTAAAATAATTGGGAAAAAAGGGACACCGTAAGGTACCCAAAACTAGTAACAACAAAGTAAAGAGAGTAAATACCACTCCAAGGCATCCCAAGAAGCTCGGCTCAAAAAAACTTGTACAATGCTGAAGAATTTTGGTGTGCACTATGGTCTAAATCCACTATTTGATCACAAAACTCAAAAACAACTGACACTGGGCTCCACTAGAATATATCTATACAAGGAGACTGTCAACGGAGTGATGTCAAAAGTGTAAAAAAACACCAAACATAATTTGATCAATTACTTTTGCAAATAGGTGTGCCACGATCCAAGAACAATAACCAAAGCAACAAGGCAAGGACATAAACTCCAGAGTGTCATGATCCAAGAAAAGCCAAGGTAACAAGGTAAGGACACGAAACTTGAAGAAGCAGGATCAACACCACACCCTCCCATACTACTGAATGGGTGGAGTGACGCTATAAATCTATATGAGTTTCAAAAATCAACTACTCGAACACTGAAAAAATAACACTAGACTTCACCAAAATAGATCCCCCACAAGAGATACTATCAACATGCCAAAAGTGTTGAAAATACAGATACAAAATCTCTCAACAAACAAGAGAGATAAACTACACTTGCTAAAGAAAAATGCTCAAAACAAGAAGCATCACAATACATAAGGTATAGAAAGTGGAGCAAGAGGCCGAATGGTGGAGGAGCCACACCTGTAGATTCCTCTCAATGAATGCCTATGTCGCTGCCACGAGTGATCAGATATCCACCCCAAATCAACATAGATGGATGAAGAAGATGCTTGCATATGACTTGGTGCAAAATGCACAATGGGTGCATGCAAAAGAACATCAGAATGTGTGTCAGGTTGATCATGTCTAACAACTAAAATCTCAGGTTTCTCAATCCTGAGTGAAGGTGTAGAACTCATGTGTTGCTCATGATCCTCAGAAAGAGTCGAGCGAACAAAAAAATGAGCTCTATCAATGTGTGATCCCAATGAAGTATCTGCTCGAAAACCAATGTCATGATGAGAATTTCACTTAACATGTGGAATAGAGGAAACAATACCCTGTGAATGTCTGCCAATGACTCTACTAGTGAGACCCATAGAACGGAGCATGCGAGAACTGAATGCAGTGGTATGCTTCTTAAAAAATCCATGCAGCTGAGCAGAAATAGGATACACAACATGTGGTATTGTAATAGGCACAGATGTGGAAGAGCATGTAGTAACAAGCTTCATAGGTGTATGAGCATCAAGAGTAGGAACAAACTCAAAGACTGATAGATCAATGTCAGTGGGTTCAGGAGCAATAGCTACAAGTGGACTAGGAGCATGGTTGTGGTTGTCCACAATATGATGGTGATGTTGTAGGCTAGCAAGTTTGTTTTGTAGGGAGTGTATTATTGTATCCTTATCATGAATGAGTGATTGTAGAAGAGAATTTCACTTCTTGAGTGATCTATTTTCTTCCACAAATTTTACAATATCCTCTTGAAATCCACATACTTCAGAGAAAAACATATCATTCTCAGAATCCATGATAGGTACAAACTGCAACTCCCAAAATTTAGGACATCGGGCTCAGCCAAAATTGCATCCAAAATTGATTACAACACTCCATATTTGGCACTTTATAATTATAGTGCAAGTCACAAAATAAATAACTCCAATGGAAAGAGCACAAAAAAACAAGCACTTTTGTAAAAAATGGAACTCAAAACCTTCCCGTGTGAAAATCGAGACAGATACGTTTGTTGCAACAAAAAACCCAAGTACAGATCTCAAGAAATCCAACAAACCCAAATAAATAAAATCACATTTTTTTCCTTGGATCGAATCCCAATGCGTGCCTGTGTCCTCTACAAAAATTTAAAAAACCACAAAAAATGACTGCCTCAAGAATTGGCCGAGTTTACAGTCGATCTTAGGGTTTTCACACCTTCCAGATCCAATGGAAGCCTCTGTTTTGCATAAAAATGCATGCAACAACAAAATACAACCAAATCCCAAATATATGAATACATAAATAATTTATTTGCAAAATAAAACTTACAGACAGATGCCAACATCAATCTCTTGCTCTGATACCATGAAAGGAATGATAACCAGATCGTACCAAGCCAAGAACACAAATGCTAATCAAACACCATGATCTATAATATGAAAGAAATTCTCCAGAATAACTTTACATAAACCTTTGCAAACAAATGAGCAACAATATCATATATTATTATGGAACTCAATGCAATACATTGAGAATGGGATTTGCTTAAATAGGCAAGGAATAACAATCTAAGAACCAAATCAGGTCGTAGATCAAGCCATAAATCAAGGAAATAACTAGTCATCAAAGAACTAGTCAAGACCATAGATTTAGGAGAGAACTAGACATCAAGGATTTAGTCAATACCATAGATCAAGGAAAGAACTACACCTAACAACTAGATAATATCTCCTAATATCTAAATAAGATAAAATAAAAATCCACACACATAAGTGGGTGAGGATAAATACAATAAACGTAAATAAATTACCTAGGTGAACATGAGCTAAGGTAAATACCTACTCTAACAATGATTAGAATAAAATGCATCTCCATCGTGGCTATGGATTC
This sequence comes from Taxus wallichiana var. yunnanensis, assembly GCA_018340775.1. Taxonomy (NCBI): domain Eukaryota; kingdom Viridiplantae; phylum Streptophyta; class Pinopsida; order Cupressales; family Taxaceae; genus Taxus; species Taxus wallichiana. The sequence goes on from CM031243.1 coordinate 757,388,878, forward strand.
TTGAAAGGTAACAAAGCAATGTACGTATCTCCTTCCACAATCCATTCACAAATCACCTTTCCAAATAAATCATTCCTACACATTGGTTAGTGTCTTCACTTACATCGCTGTCTATCAACTCTTTCCTTCAAGAGGTAATTCATTTCCATGTGCACATGTGAGATCTTGTTGATTAAACAAGATTATTATGTTACCAAGTGTTTTTACCTTGTTCAAACTCTTACTTTAGTACATATTTTGTCTCGTGATTTGTTCCTCGGCTAATCATTTTTTTATTGACCGCATTCTAAATATTTTCATACCATCCTCTATTATTCATAATCATTTAGTACATCCTGTATAGGATGGCCTCTTTTCCATGTTTACTGAGACACTTTTGTCCTCTTTTAATAAGACAATCTTCTATTTTGTTTCTATCATGTGTTTCTCTGTCCGATTACACTGGGGTAATCCTTGATCCCTTGTGATTGAACTAATTTCATATTGTCCTTGATCCATGTTGTTGTGAAAATGTGCAATAGGGAAATTGACAATTTCCGAGCACGACAACTATACCACTTTGTGCCAAAATTTTCATGTTTTATCATTCCCAGAACCCCAAGCCAAATCTATCAGTCTGGTCACCCCCTATTTGATGTAAAATTTATCCCCTAGGTGATTTAGGAAATTCTGAAAAGATGCTATCTTTTGGTAGTATTGGGAAGGGCTATCATTGGCCTTCCCAGATCGGACCAACCACCCTGGAGTGGAACACAAGGGTAATATTCAACATGGAGGTGAATTAAATACCTTAAAACATCATGGAAATGGTTTTGGAAGGTTTGGGGAAGTTTTTAAATACTTGGAGCAATTTGAGTAAAAGCAGGGTTCACAAGCCTAGGTAATTCACAAGCCTAAAATAGTTGTTGGGCTTTAGAAGAAGATTCTGAGAGCTCTGGATGGAGTTAGAAGTAAAAAAACATCTTCAGAAATAGGATTCCAATACCTAAATTATTATGAAATAATATATTTCACAACACCTTAGCGCTTTGGATTGACAGGTAGTTTTATCTCGTGCACAAGTGGAGTCTCAAATCACAAACCTGATTTTTCAGGAATCAAATAAATGAATCAAGACATGAGACATAAAAAATTGGATTCAAAATTCCATTTCCAATTAGGATCATATAAAATTTCACCAATAAATTCCATTGGGAGCTCAAGTTATCTTCGTTCCAAGTTACCCTCTTAAAGGCAGTTCAGGACTTAGTCATTTTTTTGAGAGGACACGTGTCAGCACTAGGAGCTCAGGGTGGGACTTCATGTCCCCAACGTCCATGAGGTTAGGTACATCATCCCTTGGAAAATTCACCCATCCCTTGTCGGGAGTCATTTGGACACCCACATGACCGAGTTTCAGCCCCAGGTGCATTTTGGGAGCATTCATTCCCTGTCGTCGGATCGGCGCCACGTGTCACCTCTACGACCACCGTGGAAACTGATGTCCCTTATGTACCTGAGGTGGGCCACATAAGACATGAAAAAATGCACCCATCCCATGTGGGGAGTCATTTGGACACCCACGTGATTGACTTTCATCCCCCAGTGCATTTTTCAAGTAAATCCCCTGTCGTTGGATCAAGGACACATGGCATCACCTTGACCACCATGGAAATTGATGTCCCTCACATCCCTGAGGTCAGAGAAATCAGGGACATAAAAATGTTTCCAGACCCTCCATCTTAAGTTTTTGAGTATTCAAATCCGGCACTTAGCCATTTCTTTCCCCTCATTTCTCCTTCACAGCTTCATACCTTGCCATGGCTCCATGCATGTTTGTCTAGACACCCGGTCCACCATTGTTGCTCTGAACCAGATCCACCATGGCCAAATAAAGTCTCCAACCATGAATACACATAAATACTCAGGCCCCATAAGGAATCCTCATCAAACATAGAAGGAGAAGCACAGAGCACAAAAGGAGAAAATGGAGAAAACTCCATAGCCATGAAATGAGAAATTGAAGAAATCTCCCAAACGGATGCATGAAGCAAAAACATATATTTTTATGCTCATTCCTCTAGAAAATTACATCAAGAAGACACTTTCAAATTCCCCAGTGTGTGACAGCATCCACAAAGAAAAAAAATCTCCTTTACGGCTCAACGAAGAAAGAAGTGGGATTTCCCGTCAAACCGTAGAGGATCGAAGTAAGATCGCACTTGAAGCACCTAAGGAAAAAAAACCCACATCAAGAATATAATTTTCTTTAAAAAAAAGGAAAAAAATAGACACTGTAATTTTGAGGTCCATTAATGGTTTCCATATCTAGAAGCACTACCAGTGTCACGAAATTTCGGAGGAGGATATCGGGAAAAAAACATATCACAAAACTTCATTCCACATCAATCAAATCTAGAGGCCAACTTTCTAAAAATATCAGGTCTACTACTTAGAACTACTATTTTAGGAAAGTCATCAATAGAAGAACTTGTGAAGGAGATGAAGACATTGGTGGTGCACTACAAATTGATAATTCACTGAACAAAATTTTTTGGCACTTACTAAACATAGTAAGCGGGCCCTCAAGCACCTTCTAAAAAGATAAATTTTATCTAAAGGAGTGAGGAACATAGGGAGAAAGGGGAATCAAGGTCACAACACTCAACAAAGGATCGAGGGAGTTTCTTTTTCACACTTACTAAAAATAGTAAGTTACACTCAAAGAGAAGTTTTAGCACAATGAGATGTATAAGGATAATCATTCAGGGGACATCATTGTTCAGGAGCATCCTAGTCATTTTTCATAGGGCATTCAAGATCCACCTTAGTTCATTCAACTTGGTGAGTGTTCGTGAGCTAATTTGGAGGAGTTTCACATTGTGCAAGGAGTTCAAAGATTCATAGTTTCATTGCATTTGGAGCTTTCCATCAATGAGGATCAATGGACTTCATCGGGTGACATATCCTCTTCTTCTTCTCTCTCTCTTTCTCTCTCCTCTTCCCCCTAAATTTCTCTCACTTTCAAATGTTATAATTCTTCATTTGGGTTTGCACTTTTTGATATGCCTTTAAGTCACTTAAAAGTGATGTAAATTAAGTCGCCTTGATTTTATAAAAGGGACTTAATTAGTTTGGTAGGAATATGAATAGTCTAAAGTTGGAATTAAGGCATATGGAGGGTCATGAGGAAGATGATAATTCACCTCTCCTTCTATAAATTGTGACGCCATTCCCATTTCAAAGGGTTGGTAATTGATCTTGTAGACTCAAGAGTGCATTGTACCTAGAGAAAGCAAAGGAGATAACCATTTTCTTCTACTCTCTTCCACTCTCAAATTTCTTCCATTCCCACATTATTATGCACAACTTTGATTTGAGCAATCAATATAAGAAGGAGTTTCTAGATTTCTTTGACTAAGGGGTTTCTTGATACTTGGTGATCAATAAATTCTATTTGGTCTTATTGTTATTCACGAGTTGTTTCTTCCCTTAAATGCATGTGTTGAAGCTTCTAACTAGTGTGTGTGCAGGAATCTAATTTTCTACCTGCAACATTAGTTCTCCTACCTCTTTTCTCACTCCCCTTTCCTACTCTTCAGACAAATTCTTCCCTAGAAAGAGATTGCTAGCTTTTCCATAGGGTCAGTGGAGTGCCCCTATTAGATCCTCGGTCAAAAGGCCACCACATAAATCCACCTTTTCATGTGCATGCACATACAACAGCTACACTAGTTAAGTAGAGGGACTTAGATTCCCAAAGCATTGGCAAGAAATCCACAAGTTTGTCCACCCGAAAAATTTTCTCACCAACAGTTTTTGGCACCCACTATGGGGTAGATTTAACAACGATTTGCACCCAATATATGACTATAAGGTCTAAAAAAAAAAATCAGATTTCAAGGAAAATCATTTTTTGAAGGTGACTCTATCAAGGAATGAACCCCTATCATGTTCGTTTCCCACATCATGAAGAAATTTCTAGATTGGAGTGAAGTACCAATGAGTGACAATGAAGAAGAAGAAGAAGATGTCTTCCTAGAAAAGAAGATCATTGATCAGCCATGGTTCCAAACTAGTGTTGACAAAGGAAAGAAGAAAGAACCTGTCATCGATGAAGAAGAATGGATTCAAAGGAGACATAAGATAAGGTGTGAAGCTTGAGAATATGCCAAATTCTTACAAGAGATGAATGAGCAACTTGAAGCAGCCCATAGTGAGAAAGAAGAAGAGGAGAGTTTTCCTATAGAGGAAGATCCTGAAGATCATTCGTACCATAGGGTTTTCATACCCAAAAGGTTCTTGAATTTTGCTAAAGAAAATACTATCCTTGAGCCTTTCAATGAAGATAAAATCAGCATTCAAGAAGATGACAAAAGACAGGATGGTGCAAGATCCACTAAAGAAGTTTTGAAAATCTCGCATAGACTCACTACAAAATTTAGAACGTTGTCCTTCCACCATTCTCTAGATGAATTCATTGCATATGGTGATGAAGAAATGAACATGTTGAAAAGAGAATATGTGGAAATACTTGAGAGCATAATAAAAGGAAATTATGACCCCGAAGTCTTTGATGAAATTTGGAGGTATGCTTTAGCTCTATAGAGAAGATATGAACATCTTGAAGCTCCACATCAAATGGAGGAAGAAGATGAGATGCACCATGTGGAAGAAGACCCGATTTCTACCCATATTATGAGGCTTTCATTCTTGAAAGATTCTTGGATGCTCATGAAGAAGATCTTATCATGGAACCTTCCGATGAAAGCCAAAGCAACATCATGGAGGAAGAAGTAGAAGAGACGAGGATAGAATTACCATTCATCAATTCCATTTGGCTCAAGTCACAGCCCATGGGGAATAATATATTCAGTAAAGGAAGATCCTTGCTGCATAATGGATGATCCAATGCTCTCCGAAGACTCCACCAATGATGAAGAATATGGTCAATTCAAAGTAAGCATGGATGATCTCTTTTCAATTTTTTATCTTTCAATTGATGATGAAATGGAGAGATGTGAAGAAGTGCAAGAAACTCAACCGACATCATGGCCCAAAAATGATGAATTCAAGATGGTCATAGATAATCCTCTTGATTCCTCAAGTGACGTAAAAATGTTGCATGAAGAAATGAAGGAAGTCAAAGAATCAAACTCTCTCCCCGATGCAATCATGGATGATCAAATGGAAGAAGCCCACTCTATTTTCAAATCCAAGGAGAATGAGCAATTTAAACACAACCTCTACTCACTCGAGGAGAAGAATCATCATCATGGTGAAAACATAGCCTTTCATCTTTCACCTGAGCAAGAGGATTTAATAATGGATGATCAAGATGTAGCTGAAAATTCTTCTCATACGATACCCCAACACAGTTCTCTACTTCTTACCAAGGAGAAGATGATATGGATTTTGATCTTGAAGGAGCGCCATTCCCTTGAAGCTTGGACATCTTCTCCTTGTCAATAGGTGTCATGAATCAAGTATGCCCAGTGTATGTAAGAAAGTGAATCTTCGGCAACGCAAATCATGAAAGAGATGAATGAGAATGTTTCAGATGAATCATGGGCCCGTATGGATCATATTTTTAACCATCTCCTAGAGGCACAACAAGAAGATTCCTCCAATAAAGATAAAAAAGAGTCTATGGAAATTTCAGAAGAACTATCCATACAAGACATCTTGAAGGCTGCATAAAGAAACTGAGGATCCTCAACTCGGTCTTGAACTCTTGACCCGGGCCATGGAGATACAAGAAAAGTATGAGTCAATTTGTGCTTCCTATTTTGGTGCACCAATTTTTGATGTTGAAATGGAGCAGTTGGATAAGCTTGATGACTTCTCTAATACTTTGGTTGATGAGAATAAACATGAAAACATGCCTTTTTCTTCCACATTGTGTGAAGAAGTTCATGAGTGCAAAATAATAAAAGTTTGTGTATCTCCTTCAGACATCTCCATTTTTGAAGACAACACCTCTGCCATGGAAGAAGATAACAAGGAAAACATTGAGCTGACTTGCATTGAAGAAATTTGTTTAGAACATGGAAAAAATAAGCTTTGGGGTAGCGATGAGATGCTCAATGGAGAATCAGCTATATGGATAAACATGGAAGGAAACTGGCACTATGAAACCGACTTCAAAGAACATGAAGGCAGTGGAATTTCCAAGCAAGGACTTAAGCATCAAGAAGCTCACATGGACTCACTCCTACCAAATACACAGACAATTGTGAAAGCACATGGCTTTCATAAGTAGCTGAGGAGGGGAGGCTACTTTCTGGAACCCATCAACAACTTCATAGAACATCATCACTTAGTGTTGCCCACTCAGGGGTAACTCTTGAGGAAAGAAAAGTGCTTTAGTGAAAGTGGGTTGTCCCCCACCTTGTATCATAGGTGATTTCTAGGTGTGTTTCCCTTCCTGTTGTGTGTGTCTTTTTCTCATTTTGTGTGTGTTTGTTTCCTTCTCTCTCTCTCTCTCTCTCTCTCTTGTTAGTTATACATGACTCCGCAGGGCCTAATGGATAAGGCATTGGTCAACAAATTATATGGTATACATATGAGATTCTGGATTACCATGTCATGTCTTCACTATGCTCATTCCATGTCATGTCCCCAAGCTAGATCCAGTTGTTGTTGTGCAAATGTGCAACAGGAAATTGATAATTTCCAAGCACGACAACTATACCCCTATGCTGAAATTTTCATGTTTTATCATTCCCAGGCACCCCAAGTCAAATCCGTCAGTTTGTCACCCCCTATTTGATGTAAAATTTATCCCCTAGGTGATTTAGGAAATTCTATCCATTCCCCCTAGGTGATTTTAGGAATTCTAAAAAGATGTTATCTTTTGGTAGTATTGGGAAGGGCTATCACTGGCCTTCCCAGGACTAGACCAACCACCCTGGAGTGGAACACAAGGGTAATATTCAACATGGAGGTGAATTTAAGACCTTAAAACATCATGGAAATGGTTTTGGAATGTTTTGGGAAGTTTTTAAATACTTGGAGTAGTTTGAGTAAAAGCAGGGTTCACAAGCCTAGGCAATTCACAGGCCTAAAATAGTTGTTGGGCTTCAAAAGAAGATTCCAGGGAGCTCTGGATGGAGTTATAAGTAAAAAAACATCATCGAAAGAGGATTCCAAGACCTACATTATGGTGAAATAATATTTTTCACAACACCTTGGAGCATAGGATTGGAAGGCAGTTTTTATCAGGTACAAGTGGAGTCTCAAATCACAAAACCAAATTTTCATGGATCAGATGAATGAATCAAGACATAAGACCCCAACCATTGGATTAAAAATTCCATTTAAAGTTAGGATCATATAAAATTTCACCAGGGAACTCCATCAAGAGCTCAAGTTATCTTTGTTCCAAGTTACCCTCTTAAAGGCAGTTCAGGACTTAGTCATTTTTCAAGAGGACACGTGTCAGCACCAGGATCTTGGCAGGACTTCATGTCCCTTAAGTCTCTAAGGTTAGGTACATAATCCCTTGGAAAATGTGCCCAAACCCTATGGGGAGTCATTTGGACACCCACATGACCGAGTTTCAGCCCCGGTAAATTGTTTTGGCATTCATTCCTGCCATCGGATCTGGTGCCACGTGTCACCTCCAAGACCACCGTGGAAACTAATTTCCATTATTTACCTAAGGTGGGGGACATCATACATGGAAAAATGCACCCATCCCCTATGGGGAGTCATTTGGACACCCACGTGACCGAATTTTAGCCCCCAGGTGCATTTTTCAAGCAAATCCCCGCCGTCGGATCAAGGACACATGGCATCACCTTGACCAACATGGAAATTGATGTTCCTCATGTCCATGAGGTCAGGGAAATAAAAATTCTCCCAGCCCCTCCATATACAAGTTTTTAGTATTCAAATGGCACTTAGCCATTTCTTTCCCCTCATTTCTCCTTCACAACTTCATACCTTGCCATGGCTCCGTGCATGTTTTTCCAGACACCCGGTCCACCAAAGTGTTGCTCTAAAATAGCTCTACCATGGCCACATAAAGTCTCCAACCATTAATACATAGAAATATGCAGGCATCAGAAGGAATCCTCATCAAACACAGAAGGAGAAGCACGGAGCACAAAAGGAGAAAACCATAGCCATGAAATGAGAAGTTGAAGAAATCTCCCAAACGGATGCATGAAAAAAAAATATATATTTTTCTTCTCATTCCTCTACCAAAGGCCATCAAGAAGACACCTTCAAACTCCCCCACGTGTGGCGAGAGCATCCATAATGAAGAAAGAAGTGGGATTTCTGTCAAATCGGTTGTTGGATCAAGTAAGATCACACGTGAAGCACCAGAAGAAAAAACCCACATCAAAAATATAATTTTCTTCACAAATAGAGGAGAAAACCATACCTACAATTTTGAGGTCCATTAATGGTTGTCAGTATCTAGAAGCACTGCTAGGTCTGAAAATTAAAACTTTAAAATCTCCTGGACTATTAAGTGGGTGGGCCAAAAATTTCAAAGGGAGGATATTGGGCAAAAACCCATATCAAAAAACTTCGTTCCACATCAATCCGACTCCCAGAGGCAAACTTTCTAAAAATAGCAGGTCTACTACATAGGAACTACTATTTCGGAAAGTCATCAACAGAAGAACCTGCGAAGGAGATAAAGACATTGGAGGTGCATTACAACTGAGAATTCAACAAAACAAAAAAATTTGGCAATTACTAAAAATAGTAAGTGGGCCCTCAAACACCTGCTAAAAATAAATTTTATCTAAAGGAGTGAGGAACATAGTGAGAAAGAGGAATCAAGGTCACAACACTCAGCAAAGGATTGAGGGAGTTTTTTTTCACACTTACTAAAAATAGTAAGTTACACTCAAAGAGAAGTTTTGGCACAATGAGATGTACAAGGATAATCATTCATGGGGACATCATTGTTCGGGAGCATCCTAGTCATTTTTCACAGGGCATTCAAGATCCACCTTAGTTCATTCAACTTGGCGGTGTTCATGAGCTAATTTGGAGGATTTTCACCGCATGTCGAGCTTTCCATCAATGAGGATCAACGGAATTCATCAGGTGACATTTCCTCTTATTCTTCTCTCTCTCTTTCTCTATCCTCTTTCCCCCAAATTTCTCTCACTTTCAAATGTTCTAATTATTTGTTGGGGCTTACACTTTTTGATATGCCTTTAAGTCACTTAAAAGTGACTTTAGAAACATAATGTAAATTAAGTTGCCTTGATTTTATAAAAGGGACTTAATTATTTTGGTAGGAATATGAATAGTCTAAAGTTGGAAATAAGGCATATGGAGGATCATGAGGAAGACGATAAGTCACCTCTCCTTCTATAAATTGTAACGCCATTCCCATTTCAAAGGGTTGGCAATTGATCTTATAGACTCAAGAGTGCATTGTACCTAGAGAAAGCAAAGGAGATAGCCATTTTCTTCTACTCTCTTCCCCTCTCAAATTTCTTCCATTCCCACATTATGTACAACTTTGATTTGAGCAATCAATATAAGAAGGAGTTTCTAGATTTCTTTGACTAAGGGGTTTCTTGATACTTGGTGATCAATAAATTTTATTTGTTCTTGTTGTTATTCGTAGAGTTGTTTCTTCCTAGAAATGCATGTGTTGAAGTTTCTAACTAGTGTGTGTGTAGGAATCGATTTTCTACCCGCAACATTAGTTCTCCTACCTCTTTTCTCACTCACCTTTCTCACTCTTCGAGACACGTCTTCCCTAGCAAAGATATTACTAGCTTTGTCGCAGGGTTAGTGGAGTGCCCCTGTTGGATCCACGATCGAAATTCCACCATAGAAATCCACCATTTCATGTGCATGCACATATGGCAGCTACATCGGTTAAGTAGAGGGACTTAGATTCCTAGAGTGTTAGCAAGAAATCCACAAGTTTTCCACCAAAAATATTCTTGCCTATAATCCATCTTCTACGTATGAAGATTTTTTCTTTGAATAATCTGACCTAATTGATGGGACATGTCGTATCTTCACTTTCTTGTAGATGTGGAATTCTTCCTTTGTATATCCCATCTATCGTTGGTGGCATCTACGTTTCTTGGTTTCCCGTACATAGCTACAAAATCATTAGAAAATCCAAAAACATTCAAATATGTTTCAAGAAAAATAAAAAACAATATAAATCATCCTACAAAACGTCACTCTTTGGTTCCTACCTATTCTTGTGCATGACTCGTGAATCATCTTGATCTACCTCCATCAACAAAGTTGGTTTTCTTACTATGTCTATACTCTAGGGCACAACGAGTTGTTTGGTACTGTTTCATAGTGCACGGTTGCTTTTGATAGGACCCAAGTGTCCTCTGTTATTCCCTTGCATTTATCCTTACTTAGGGCACCACTTTTAGCCCCCATGCGTTAATTCACACAGTCAAAATGAAGCCTAATAACAAAAACATTACATTATGTTTCTCGGCTAGGTTAGTTTGTTCACTTTCTCATATTTCGTTGCATTATTTATGTTGCAGGGACTTAAGAATCTTTTAATTTCTCGTTTTACATTGCATTTTTAATGTTTCATAGAGTTGGTGTTTTTAGCAATGGACATTTGTTCGTATATGGATTTTCATGTAATCTTGTACTTTTTTCATTCTTTTTAATAAGGACCGATGACGTCGATCATAATCAAAATGATGAAATAAAGTTTGATTTAACATCAACAAGATGATAGCTATACCCATCTCTTTTCATCTTCATTTTTCTTCTATATCACTCTTGTTCTATCAACAATATTCTTCAAAAGCAACTTGGGACAATAGGGATCAATTCTCGTATTTCTTCTATTTTGTTCTTTCATCTTTTCCAGCGTAATCGATCAACCTCTTTCATTATTTCATTGGCACTCGAGGGGAATCCTTCATTCTATTAATTTTTCTTCAAAACTTTTACTTGTTTGTACTTATCTACTATCTTTGAAGTGGCATAACTTATGTCACCTCAAAGAGGGGAAAATGTAGACACCTATAATTTGACTAAGAAATTTTATTACTAAAATTTCACTAACTATTCTATTTCCCATAAATTGATAACACTTCGTCAATAAACCATTACATTCCCCCAATCCCTATTAATTAATTACATTACACTAATTGATTAACCCTCCTATCACTCAGGATGTCGATTAATGACCTTTCGTTAATTAACGTCTACTTCTACCTAGGTTAATTAATTATTATTAATTAATTATTCCCAATAATCTAAATCAATAAATTCCTATCAATTAATTACACTTCACAAATTAATTATCCTTCTTGTCACTCAGGATGTCGATTAACGACCTTTCGTTAACTAGCATTCACTTGTACACTGTGTTAATTAATTATTATTAATTAATTACGACCACTAATATAAATCAATAAATCACCATTTTTAGATCAAACTCCTCTCTTACATCCCACAAATCATACTAATTTTCCTCTAATTGGCTTCTACAAGCTTACCTATACCTATTAACTAATAACCTTTGACTAATTAAAACATCCCCTAACTCCCATGAGTCACTAATGACTTAGTAATCTCTTCTAGATCAAGATTACCTTTTATAAAGTAACCTTATCCATTCCTAATCTTGTTTTACCCTTATCCCACATGCACCAAGTTGCACATCTCTCTCAAAATTTAGGTTATATAAAGGAACAAGCTCCTTCCTTTCTAAAAACACCATGCTTTGAATAGTGAAAACTATAGGCATTTTGATCTTGAGCCATTCTCCATTGTTGGAAATAGCTTCTCCATATTACATCCTTTCACTCAAATTTGAGTAATATGGGAAGATCCAAAATGGCCTTGTAGCCATGTCTTGGTGAGATCCCATTCTCAATTCTTGAGATCTCCACCATTCCATTTTGATTTCTTATGTTCTTCATAGGTGCATAGTTTATATTTTAGCAATCATAGAGAATAGAGATTTATCTTGTTAGCATGTTAGTTTGGTTTTATTCAAGTTTATATGCATGTTAATAATGTTTAGTCTCTTTAAGTTCTTATCATGATGGTTCATGTTTAGTTAATTTTCTTTGGAACTAATGTAGATTGTTTTAGTTTCATTTCTCTATCTTAGTTAACTAATCCATGTACACAGAGGGCATCAAGACAAAGCTGATAGATTTTGAATGTATGAAGAGTTGTGAAGAGCTAGTGTGCAAGGGAAATTGTCCAAATCAGCCCATGAGTAAGCAATATTGAGTCAAGTAGGAGAAGGTGAATTTGAAGAGGGTTGAAGATATATAAGTTAAATTTTGTGATCACTATCAGTTGTGTGAGTAGCATATCATCAATGGTATTCTATTTTTAATTTTTTTATGACTAATATTCATACAATTCCTTTTTGTGAGTAATATCAATAAGGGTTTCTAGGGGTTGGTGTTCCTTATGAAATGGGTGCTTCACTAAACAAATCTTGTGTGATGTGTCATATTCATGCAAGTATTTTGGTTTATGTAATATAATAAAACATTTTAGTGGGTTTTCTTCCCCTTGAGGGTTTCCCACTTACATATTGTGTCCTTGTGTACTATCTCTTGACTAGGTTCATGTGGATGGTTCTTTCATGTTAAACTCACATTAATGCATGGTAAAATGGTTAATTATTCATACAAGTTAAATTCAATTGGTCAAGGTTTTGAACTAATTCACCCCCTCTCATGCCATTGTGATTCCAACACATACATACTAGACCATGCTCCATGAAACCATAAAAAGACACCAAGATTGGACACTTTGTCAATCAAACTTCAAGCTTGACCATTATTGACATCTAATTGAGACACCATTGACACCTAGACTCCTTTTTCCATAAACAAAATTTGACATTAATGAAAACACCATATACACAAAGGGCCAACATTGATATGTGAACATATTTTTTCATTAGTGGGATTGAAAGGAACATATTTCTAGTATTTTCCATGAATATAAAGTATATAATTGAATGTATCAAACACATGTTGTGTGGGTGTTGGTTGTATATCTAGGCGAGTGGATAGTGTATGTAGTGACTTAGAATATTGAAAAATGATTATGATAATATTGGCATCGAATCCAAGGATTTTTCACAATAAGGATTGACTTTTTCTAGTAATATATTTTAGATAGGAAATGCTAATAAAAAAGGGGTTGTCTAGTCTGTCTAGAACATTTTAGAGTGGAACAATGTTGTTTAGACGGGTGAGTGAGAAATCCATGATCTAGGAGGATGGGTACAATATTGTGTGGGGTATCTTGGTGTAATATAATAGTGATTGACCTAAAGGTGGAAATAATATCAAAATCATGGATAGCATTATGAAAAGGAACCATGGAATCAGTAGCGAGAAGGAAGAGTATTGGGACAGAGATGATAATCACCATGGTTGGTTGTAGTATAAACAAGATGGAGCATGGATTCATCCTCATCAATAGGGTTAAAATATATCTTACAAAATTTTCCATGGGTAGGCTTAAGGAACCATCATCATCATAATCATATAACTTGTCCATTTTGACATGAAATTGTTGAATAACCTTCTCTAAAGGATTTGTAGTAGAGGTAGAGGATGGTATATGATAAAATATAGTAGGAGATACAAGATATGCAACAGAGATTGATTGGAAGAAACAAGAGGATATGTGAGTTTGTTAGTAATCATTTGTTTAATTCCCCAAGAGTATATTTGTATATTTGGTGAGGAGGAATTAGTTGCGACATTGGGATAACCATAGAATTAACTTGATCAATTGTACAATATTTGAATGGTTTGGGGTCAGCTAGAATAGTGTTCTCATACCCACCGTCGAGAAAAATTAACATATTGATGTACTATGGATGGTACGTCTCACATGACATGGATCTTTGGGTGGGTAAGAAGAAGAATGAATTGAAATAGGGCATCCATAATATAAAATGTGGGGATTTTTTAGGCATAAGTTGCAAATCCAATGTGATTATTCTTATAGATGTGTATATGGTAGTGGCATAGCCTTGCACAATAAGATTAGACTTTTTAATGCTATATTAGGGATACCCAATAGTGTCAATAATGATAAAGGACATATGTTCAAGGAAGATCCATTATCAATAAGTACACACTTAATGAGAAAACCTTGGATGTGGTCCATAATCAAAATATGACGATGATCGATCAGTAGATGAGGTGATTAGAATATCATCACCGGTAAATGTAATTATTTTATACATGAGATTAAAATATTCCATGATATATTCAAAATCTACGGGAGGATTATAGATTTGAAACTGAATAGAGCACAATGCTTCCTCTAATGTTTGATGAAAATAAGGAGTTTTGCGAAGAAGATCAAAAAGGGATATCAAGGGTTTTCTTTAACCGATCAATAATATCATATTATTTGGATGATTCAAGGGGATGAGATGGTATTACGCTAAGTGGTGTAGGGCCCCTATGGGTTACTTATTTTTTTGATTAGTGATAAAATTTATAGTAGAATCAATAAGGGGAGAATGTAATTGAGGAGGGGATTGAGTGAAAAATGGTATATATTCAAAATAAATAGTTGCTTGGGAATACACACAGGTAGGTGTGAAAGAATAAGAATGATCCGTGACCCTAGAAGAAATATGCATGAGAGGAGAAGATAAAGCTGATGGGGTTCACCAAATGATTTAGCCTAAATGGTTAATTCTTTAAGGGTGGTAATTGATTGAATAATATCTTTATAAACTATTTTCGAAAGATATTTGCAACAATATAAGGATAATACATGAAATAATATAAATAATGACAGAGATAATGAAATGAATTTATAGTAATGAGAAGAAGAAGAGGAATTAACTAATATTCAAGTCATGTGCTGATTTGGGATAACATGATCACTAGAAATGGATGGAAATGATCTAATAGAGCTTCTCCACCGATACGGTGTCTTGAAAAACTACCTAGACCATAGTGTATGGTACAAACCAAAGCATACCCCCACTATGTCCCTTTCTATACACCCTTATACCTCTATGATTTAAAATTCTAAAAATTTCTATGCCTATTCCTTGCTTTCTATTATGCTTCTTTCTAGACTTTGGACCTCTAATATTGTGTAATGATCAATGTGAAATTGATCAAATCTTCAAAACCCTAGATAGTGATAGAGTCGTGTTAAAAATTTTAGGTGGATTGTGGAAACCCATGTGCATTGCTGACTTCATCACTACTCGAATATTACTCAAACCACGCATCGTTCATATCTCACATGTGATATCTATAATGTATGCAACCAAATTGATAACCATGATATTGCAACAATAAGATTGTACTTGATACTTTCCCTAACTTGACTTGAGTTTGGAAATTTTCTTTTTGTACTCACAACATGAGTGGATGACTTCTTTAGAATGAGTATGTAGATTATATGAAGCTCAAGGGATTATTGGCATAGATTTTCTTGTGATTTATCTTAGTATATTTTCATTAGGATGTTAGGTGCCAAGTAAAATGAATTCCCTCCTTTTAATGTGAGATGAATAGCTTACTTATATAGTGTTCTAGATCGGAAAACTCGGCATGTGTGAATGATCTAGGAATTGGAATTGCAATGTGTGAGGGTATATCATGATTTTATGGACAAATATGACTATTATGCAAATAAGTAGGTTGTGTATACAAGAAATAATGAGTGATACATAGCAAGGGATAGCCTAATTTTTATATTAAACAAGTGTGGGTTAATGCAAGAGTATTGTAATATTTGTGTTGTTACAAGACATGAATTACCAAAATGAGTGTCTATAGACTCAAGTGCCAATATAATAATAGTAGTGATATGTGTCATAGAGGGTCAAAGAGAAAGGTAATGTATAACACTATGTGGTACATAATAGCATTATGGTGGACTAAAAATGAAAATTCTTTGAAGGATGATGAGAATATATAGAGTTACGTGCCCTTTCTATTATTTTTGGTTCTAAATGCATTTGTGAATGAGCTACGAATTTAAATTACAATGCGTGAGGGTAAAACATGATTTGATGGACTGATATGACCGTTATGAAAACAAGTAGGTTGTGTATGTAAGTAAGAATTACTTGGGAAATATCTAGGGATAACATAATTTGTGAAATTGAATAAGTTTGGGCTAGTGCAAGAGAATTGTACTACTTATGTTTTTACAAGACATAAATTACCAAAATGAGTGTCTACTGAGACTCAAGTGTCAATGGTATAATGGTAGTTATATGTTCCAAAGATGGATGAAGGGTAAGGTAATGTATAACAATATGTGGTACATGAGATAATTATGGTGGACTATAAGAATGAGAATTATTCAAAGACCAATGAGGAGATATAGATTGAATTGGGCACTAAAGGACTGATGATACATCCTATGAGAATGTAAGCCACCAGAGACAATATGTGTGGATGAAGGGTTATCATGTGGTTGAGGAAGAATAGATCTGTGTGAATAAAAAGTGTAACCAATAGCATAGCAAGAGGACAATAGTTATGTGAATCAATTTGTGCATCCAAGGACCTATCATAATAATACAAAGTATGTGTAAAGGATGTGGAATAATTACTATACATGTTAGGGGAATTTTCCTCATAAGGGATACCTTAGATAGAAAAAACATGTTGAGCGTGAATGAACTTGAGTCATTGGTGAATAAATTATGGATGACATTAAGAGAAAGTAACCAAAAAGGCTTAGGCGTAATGTACAAGATCTAAGAGAATTAAAAACTAAGAATGAAATGTGTGTGGTAAGAGGGCCAACAATGATAGGTAGTTTGATACGATGATAACAAGGATTAGAGTTGAATTCAAGCTTCGAATAGATATACCAAGAGATTGAATAAATGATCAAGAATAAATATTATCTTTATTGTGTGGCTCAACTAATACACCATGTATAGGTACTTGATGAATAGAGACATGAATAGAAATTGTATCAAAAGTAAATGTGTATCCTATATCGAGTCATAGAAAGTGATGCATGGTGTAGAAGGATAAGTAAGAGTAATAATACCAATCATAACATTTTAGCAATGATCATAAGCATGTGGTAGTGTTTCCTCATGATGAGGAATATGAAATTTAGAAGTAAATGTGTCATTCAATATTTTTTAGATTAATTTCTATGTTTTTGGCTAAGAAGATTCAACGGGATTCTATCATTTAATATCATTACATTCAATAAGATCTTGGATAACATGAAAAATATTTAGGAATATATCTATGGAATGACCAACACATTGATGATAATCGCAATAGGATTTGGCATCAAAATTCTTACTTTGAGGCTTACTCATGTCAACCTCAAACAATAGAGGGAGAGACACAATATTACACTCAAGTAATTGTTTTATGAAAACGTTAGGAGGACATGGTAAACATATAAATTTTCATCAAGTGGGTTGTATTTTTAGCTTATTAGATTGAGTAATGACATTAACAATGTCTTTAGAAGAAGCCTTATAATCATTTATCTTGTCCTAAATGTATATTTTATTTAAAATTTGAAAATATATGTATTAGGAGTGCTATAAATAGATGTATTGTAAATTTTTCAATAGATACATCACCTTGTTAGTAATTATAGGAATTGAGAGGGAGGGTGAATTAGTACATATTTAAACTTCGATACAATTTACAATTTTCAATAATCCACAATTAAACAATCTTAACTATGATGTATCATGACCATTTAACCATGAGAGATAGATAGAGAGAGAGAAAACCAAGCACACATGGACATGTGGACACATGGGAGAAAATATTTAATGTGGGAAACCCAAAATGAGAAAACCCACTGAAATGAGAAATCAAAGCAATATCAAGGAAAATTGTCCAACAAGAATTACAATGATATCACCAAGTGGTGAACACCCACTCATTCTGAAGCTCTAACTCCATTTTTGAAGAACCTACTTTGATCTAATGCCAAACACCCACTTCAAAGTGTTATTTTGCAAGCATCTACTTACAAGGAATCTCACTCACAATTTGTTGAGCTACAACTCATACTTTTAACACAAGAATTTTTATCACCTTCACCACTTTGTATCTCACACCAACATATTGTGATCATTATTTCAGCTCTTCACTTTATTTGCACTCTCCTCTCAAAATAGTATTCGGTTCTCATCAACTTCAATATGTTATTTTCCTCACACAACCGATATCAGGTATCAAAGTTGATTTTCACATTGAGTCAATTTCTCTCCTTCATAAGAATGAGTCTCTCATACATCAATTGCTCTTCTTTGCTGAAATCACCATCTAAGTCTTCTACATTCCTCAACATACATCAGCAAATATCTCTCGTGCTCACAAAACTTCAACCACTTTCTACAAGAATAAATATTATCTTTTATAGAATATCACACATGGCTTTTTCAGCTTCATCTTCAAAATCTCTTCATCTTACTCATTAACAACTCATGCAAGAAGGTAAAAGGATTATGTTGAAAAACTAAATGTGTGAAATACAATGTTCATCTCACTTATTTCAGTTCCTTTCTTAGTTTTGACATACTATTCAAGATTCATTTTAATCAAAGGATGAGTAAGAGAAGGTTCAAGACATTATGACATATTTATTTCACATATACCCTATCCTTTAACTCTTGTTGCATCTTTTTCAATTTGACATCTCGGACTTTGTCTCGTTTTTGTGAGAAAACTATCTGATACATGTCAAGGATGGTCATATTATGTCATCATCAATTTACGACGTTATAACATGATCTAAGATTCCTTAGAGCTTCATATTATTCAAAATTTACACATTCCTTCTTATCCGTAGTCTACTCTTTGAACTTCACTTGAGCCCAAATAAGCTGACTAGGTGCAAGGAGAGGTTACCACAATTTTGCTTTATGAATATTGATTATGCCTAATACATCAAATCAAACTTGTAATCAAGGAATTTGAAATGCAAGAAGCCTTCACCAACATTTAAGATTTGGAAATAAACAAGAGGGTATGGAACACTTGTTGTCACAAAAAGTAACACCCTAGGATTTTCTCATTACAGATCCCTACATTTTCTAACATGAGATCATCTATCAAGTTGTGGTACTTGCTACTTGAGATCGACCTCCCGAGAAAAGGCCGGATTCCTCTACCTAATCTAATTATAAAACTACTAGTGAAGAAGATAATTCAGTGAACTAATCCTAAACTAAAAATTCCAAGGGACCAAGGAGAGAGAGAGAGAAGGGTTAGAAAGATGCATGAAAGGGAAATACTAAGCTAACAAGTGGTGATAGCACCAAAAAAGGGGTCGAAACTCTAATGAGGTAGAAGGGAGAAGGAAATGGAGAAGAGAGAGGCGAGACATACCTAGAGTGCATTTCACATCTACTCTCACATGAAACACAACAAAATGAACTTGTAAAGGAGAAATGCTTACACAACGAAATGCATCAAGTAAAGGAGAGGAAATGTTGTAGATAACATGAGTTACGGTTGAAAAAACACCACAAGACAAGATTAATTACAATAAAAGTATGCAAAAACCATTATAGTTGTAAAATAAGGCACAAGAACATGTTACCAATCCAAAATTGAATGTTTGACGGCTCACGCTTACTCAAGAACCATTTTGACATAGTTCCTTTACATTTTATAAGATCCTCCCTCTTGAATGAGAGGTTTTTACATTATATAGAAGAATGAGAAATAGAGAAGGTTAGAATCCCAAAATTTTCTTTTCACCCACTAACAAGACGCATTAAATGATAGAAAAGAAGATTGGTGACCCGTTAGATCCATTATCCAATACTCTTTGCCTTATGGAAGAATAAAGAGGACTAAATCTCATTAAATTATGGCTCCCAGGAAAACTGGTACTACAATTTTTGAGTTGGGGAAGTTTTTTTTCCTTTTTATTCACCTATTCCCATAAAAATATGATTTTGATGATGCCAAATTGAAGGGATCAAGGGGACCTTTCCAACGATATAAATTTTTTTAGATTTGGAGTAGGGAATCAAAATATATGGTCATTTGAATATTTACATGTGGGGAGGAACAAAAGAGTGAAACGTCATGCGGCCTTTAATTGGCTCGGGGATCACCCTTGCCCACATGTTACTTAATTTAACTCTACCATGTCTTGGTCTTTGGTTGGTTTAGAGTTTTGGATTTACTTAAGTGTCTACTTCCCTTTTGATTTTCTACATTTTGGCTTTACATGTAAGTCTATTCCATTATGAAATGAGAGCCAATAAGATAATGCCACGTACCTTCACAATGACACACTATTATTTACCCGCATTATCCATCATGAAGAATGAACCAATGGGAAGGTTCCATACTTCTTTGAAATTCACATTTTCTATAAGAAATTTATCAGAGTGTGAAGTATAGACCAATAAAAACATTCCACTCCCCTCGCAATGTCAGACCTTTCTTTTATCTTGAATGAAAACCATGAAATGTCAGTTTTGGCGAGAAAATTTGTCTTGTGAACAAATTGGTAGGTTTCAAGCCAATGCGACGGGAATCTAAGTCCTCTACTTAAATGTTGCATAGCTTCCGTAGGTGCATGCAAAAAAGAAAAAAAGTGGATTTCAATGGTGGCCTTTCAACCAGAGATCCAACAAGGGCACTCCACTGACCCTGTGGCAAAGCTAACAATTTCTCACTAGGGAAGAAACTTTTTCTGAGAATACAAAAGGGAGTGGGAATGGAGATAGGAGAAACTAATGTTGCAGTAGAATATTAGATGCCCACACACATTAATTATAAATTTCATTTACATGTATTTATAGTTAGAAGAAAAAAAATCTGTAGGAGAAGCTATAAGACGGAATGAAATTCATTGGTCGCAAGGTACCAATAAATCTCTCAATCAAAAAAGAAAAAATTCCTTCTTTTATTATTGAAGTTAAAGCAGCATTTGTGTAGATCTTTGAGAATAGAGGAAAATCTTAGGAGAAGGGAAAATAGAAGAAGTATGGCATTTTCTATCTCTTCCAGGTACAAAGCACTCTAGTCTTTTTTGAAATCAATCGCTAGCCCCTGGAACAACATCGAGAAGCCATTATATTCTTCGCAAGAAACTCATTACAACTTCACAAATCCTCAACGAATTTTCAAATTCCTATGTTGTGAAGAAAACACTCATGGCGGGTTAAAACCAGATCTTGTAAAGCAATTGTTACATTCGATTTTCCAGTATAAATATAGACCCTTTGATTTTCTCCTCTAACTCTAAAATTGGGCCATCCACGTGGTAGGAAGGGATTATATCAGTTATGGGGGAATCTTTTGGCATTTTTGATTTTTCATGAGATTTGGCAATTTGGAACAAATTGGCTTGCAAAGCCCCACTTTGACTTTTCAACTTAGACATGTGGCGTCTTCTAATTGGAAATGATATCGCATTTCTTTTCTCAACATTTTAACCTTTTTGGAGAAAGGCTAAAAATCAAATTCCTTTGTCGACCCACTCTCTCACTCTAACTTTTCAACTTAGACACGTGGCACCCTCTCGATTGGAAATGGGGTCGTGACTCTTTTCTCAACATTTTAACCTTTTTGGAAAAAATATCAAAAACTCAAATTCCTCTGCCACTGCTTCTTGAATTTATTCCTACGGGCTCGAGATTTGACTTTTACCTTTATAGCTGGATCGAGCCACGGGGCACTTTTTAACTTTTCACCTTTTTAGCAAAGAGGCTCAAAAACAAAATTTCTCCACCAACCCGTTGCACCAATTGAACGCTTGACACATGGAATCTTCTGATTGGAAACGGGTTGCAGCTCTTTTCTAAACATTTTAACCTTTTTTAGAAAAAAGGCTCAATTTCCTCCGCCTGCCCGCTCCTCCGTTTTGACTTTTCAACGGAAGGCCCGAGATCTTGGCAGAGCATTCTAGAAATTTTACTTCACTTTTGGGAATTTGGTTAAATTTCCAAAAGTGCCCCAATGGCCCGCTCATCCGCTTTGACTTTTCAACAACGGGCTTCACCTTTGACTTTTTTCTTGCGGGCTCAAAATTTGACTTTTACCTTTATAGCTTGATTGGGGCCGTGGGGAAAATTTACCATTTTTTCCAAAAGTGACCAAAAGTGTTAAGTTCACCAAAAATACCATTCCTCCCCATCCAATAGGATCTGACCACGTACCTATATTCATTAGGGTCAAAATTTGATGGGGAAAAGACACCCGTCATCCCGATCATGGAAAATACATAGAGAAAGAAAACGTCATTGTTTTGAGTCCAATTTTTATTTTCCTTCACAAACCGTAGGCATGTAGGAAAAACAATGATTTGACGACCCGTGCCATAGAACAAGTGAACAATTTTGATAAAATATCGAGGTTGCAAAGAGGATTTTACATTCACGAGATCGAGAAATGGAGGATTTCTAAAAATGAGCAAAATAGAGGTTTAAACAGCTCTAGGGCACGACTTTTGCTAATTTATTGAATCTATAACTTGGCTTAAACACCAATGAAGGGCATGAGCTCAAAAAATTTAAATTTGGCTATGAAAACATAGAGCTATTGTTGGAAGACAACAACTAGCTCTAGCTTGGGAACATGGCGGGAATTGGGCATGGCTAGGGCATGACATGAGGATCTAGAATATCAAGTTTCAAAACATATCAAGTTGACCAGTGCCTTATCCATTGGGCCTTGTAGAGTCATGTACAGTTCTAAGAAAAAATGGAAGAAGGAGGAAACACACAAGCCAAACCACACAACAAAAAAGGGAAACACACTAGGAAAGTACTTATGGTACAAGGCGGGGGACAACCCCGCTTTCATTGATGATACAGTTTCAAGTATTTCCCACTTTGAGGCAATTCCAATGGTGTTCCATCCAAGTATGAGAGGAGAAAAAAATTCTCACCACAAGCTCCATGAATTTAGAATGGGCCTAGCCATAATGAATCAAACCTTCCATGGCTGCCCTTTGGTTCTCTTCTCTTGTCCCATACTAGGAAGAAATCTCCAACTTCGAAATTCCTTTCTTTGGTCTTCTTGTCGAAAATTTTCTTCACTTTCAACTGATTCTCTTTAATTATATCGACCACTTGGCATCTGCTTTCTTCCAGCTTTTCCAGAAGAGGATCCTCTTGTCAATGGAGTCTTTGTATTGACCATCTTCTATTTCTTGCAGCAACTTGAGAGTTGGCATCTCAATTGTGAGGGGAATCTCTGCCTCAACTCCATACAACATTTGGAAAGGTGACATACCTATTGCCTTCTTAGGAGTGATCCTATCGGCCCACAATGCATCATATAACTTCTTGTGCTAGTTCCTTTGATTCTCATCTACCAACTTGTGAACAATGGTCATAATGTTTTTATTACTTGACTCGGCTTACCCATTTCCCTATGGGTAGTAGTTAGAAGAGTGAGATAAGGAGATTCCAAAGAAATGAAAAAACTCTGTGAGATCCTTGGAATAGAAATAGGTGGCATTGTCTACAACAATTTTTTTTGGTATTCCAAAACAAACAATGATATTCTCCTTGATGAAGTTGCAGCATCTGCTTTCAGTGAGTCGGCTTGCTTGGTCGGGATGGCTTCCACCCATTTAGTGAAGTAATCGATTCTTTGTGAGTACATAGGTATTCCCTATACTAGAATGAGGATTCGAACACTAATAAAATCTAGCCCCCTTTTCTGAAATGGTTCTCTAATCACCACAGCCCGAGTGGCAATGTAACTAGTTATGGCTTTCCAACAAATTTTTGGCATGCTTTGCGTTTGGAAACCCAATCTTGAGTGTCTACAAATATGGAGGGCCAATAATATCTCCCTCTGAGGATATTATGTGCGTTGACCATTGTGAGGATATCATGATCCACCACAAGCTTGATCATGATATGACCTAAGAAACTTTTCTTGCTGCTCCTTATTTACACACTTGAGGAAACAACCATCTAGGCCTCTATTGTAAAGTGCATGATTCCAGATCACAAACTTGGCTTCCTTCAGCTTGAGTGTCCTTCTTTTCTTGTAATTGAGATAAGGAGGGCATTCTCCATAAGTGAGATAGTAAGCAATGTCAACATACCACTCATCAGTAGTGGTGATAAAGAGCACCTGTGGACTGTCTCCTAAATAGGTTGAGCAAACACCATCTTTTTCTCCCTGCTGAGCCTTGAGAGCTTCATATTCAGTGATCAACTTGCACAAACCATTTCCTCTTACTAGATTCGAGGGTCTGATCTCCAAGTCATACTCTTGGGTCTTTGTAATCCAACTTCCTCTCTTATCCCTAGGATCTTGTTGAGTTAAAATGGAATTTATTGCACTTCCAGGGACCATCACCATTGTATGGGAATTGAGAATGTAGAATCTAAAACTTTTAACAGCTTTGACCACTGCGTAGGCATGTTTCTCCAATTAGATGTACTTTAGCTCATGATTTTTCAAAGGACATCTCATGAAAGCAATGGGTTCTTCCAAACCTTCATCATTTTTCTGATCAAGGACAACAAAGAGTGTATGTTCTGATGCATAGTAATACATGATGGACTCCTTGTTGAAATATGGAGATACAAGAGTTGGAGGTTTGGCAATGGCTTTCTTGATCTCCTCAAATGTTGTTTTTCCTTCCTTATTCCACTTGAAACTTTCTTGAGGCTTCATCATGGAAGTTATATGCTTAAATCGATCATTTGGAAAAAATGCACAAAACAACAAAGGAAGTTTACCTTTCCAAAGAATGAATGAACTCCTTTCTTGCTGGTTGGTCGTGCTAGTACTTGTATAGCTCGACCCTCTCAGATCAATGTGTGCTCCATGTTTGTTCACAATGTGTTCCATAAACTTACTTTCCGTGACTCCAAAAATGCACTTCTTTGGATTTAGAGAAATGCCATGTTTCCTACACCTTGCAAGGACTTTCTCCAAATGAATGATGTGATCTCCCTCCTCCTTGAATAAATCGTGAGGTCATTAAGGTAAATGACAATGCAATGTTTCAAATCTTTGAAGGCCAAATCCATTGCTCTCTAAAGTGGCTCCAACATTGATCAAGCCAAAAGGCATTTTGTTGTAGGAAAAAGTGCCCCAAGGTGTTGTGAAGGTTGTTTTGTTACAATCCTCTTCTACCACCTTGATTTGGTCTGTACTCGAGAATCCATTAAGTAAAGAGAGCATTTTAGATCCAAAGTGACTACCCGCAAAATATGATCCATGATTGGAAGAGTGTATTTGTCTTTGAGAGATTCCCGATTTAGATTTTGAAACTCTACACAAATCCTTATTTCTCCATTTTCTTCCTTACTGGCACAATGTTAGCCACCCATGTTGAATGATGGATGGGGAATATGATTCTAGCATTGAGCATCTTTGTCACCTCTTCTTTGATAACATTGGAAATCTTTGGATTGTAGGGCCTTTGTTTTTTTCCTGAAGGGCTTAGCTCCTTGTTTCAAATGAATGGAGTGATGCATTTCCTTTGGCTAAAAATATTTGAGTTCATCATAGGATTAGGCCAGGACATCTAAGTACTTTTTTAGCAGGGAAACAAAATTTCTCTTCTCTTTTGGTGAGCAACATTTACCAATGTTAACCATCCTTGGATTCTATGAAGTGCCAATGTTTTCTTGATCAAAATCAGATGGACACCGAGAATACTTTTTTTTATTTCTCTGAATGAACCCGACATGCTTGTCAAAGAGGTATTCCAAAGAAACTAGGCCTTTGGGGATTTTGTTTCCTTTCAATTTTATTACTCCCTCTTCATCAATTCCCTCAATTACTTCCTTCTCTTCTTTGGGGGACTGATTCACGGTGTAGATTTTCACTTCCTTCAAATAAATGATTATTGAAGTTATCCCTTTATTCTAAGAAGGCTAGGATCTGATTGTCATCATTGAAGACCTACCAGTGATTTGCATTGTCTGGTACGATGGGTCTGAACACCATCTCAATGGTCACTTTATCCTTGCCAAAATAAGGGTGAGGTGTCACTAAGGAAGCTGACACTGCTAGAGAATCAGACTTTTCATTATGCTCCCTAGGGATAGCTTCAATGGAGAATGCATGAAAGGATTCAATGCAATCCCACACTCTATTTCTATAGTGCCCGAGTCTAGGGTTTTTACACGATATTGCTTGCTGAGAGACTGATTTACCACAACCTCTACATCACCTTTACATCTCAACTTCTTAATTCCCATGTCCTCTGTTGTATTCATGCCTAAGAGTAATGCTTCATACTCTATTGTATTATTTGTATTGTCAAATTGTAGCTTGTAGGCAAAAGGATATACCTCATTGGAGGGAGAGTATAATACTACACCAGCTCCTAAACCTGCTCTAGAATGACTACCATCAAACTCCATTGTCCAGATTTAGTCTTCTTCTTCCTCCATGAGAAGTGGCAAGTCCTCTTCCTTCTGTGATGTAAGGAGGTAATTTCCAAGCCCACAATCTTGAAAAATGATATCAGCTCTTGGATCATCATACTTCCTTACTATGAACTTCATTTTTCTGACTGGGCAAGACTTCTTCATTTCTCCTTTCACTGGGATAGTTACAGATGACCAATCCATTTTTATTTCTCCACCTAGATCTCTGCAAAAAATTCTACTCAACAGCATACCAAAATATGTTGGGATGTCTTCCACCAAAATGGTCAAGAGTATCTTCTTATCAGGGTAATCAGCTAATGCAACCTAAGCATCCTTAATCCTTCCTACAAATGGAACTTGTTTGGATTCCATTGAGTAGCATGTGCCATCTACCTGGGTAAAAGTGAGGCCAAGAGTATTTGTAACTTTTGCTACATCACATTATCTAAGGCTCTAGAATCTATAATGTAACTCGTCATCCGGAAAACTTTGATGAGAAGTGACAAGTAAAAAGGCTCAACTCTGTTGGTGGTGGAGGAACTGAGGGATAACATGTTTTGAGAAGATGGTGTGGATGGTGTGGGAAGTAAGCCTTTAGAATTAGAGATTGGGGATGTAGAGTTACTACCCTAGACTACCTTGATGAATCTATCAAATTGGGTAGGATGTGTTTATAGGTATTTAATTTTAGAGAGCTGGACTTTGGTTTTGCTAGCATGCTCTACAAAGTCAAATGAAGTTATGGTAGATGGGGACTTAAATGGTAGATGCGTCATTACTTTTGGTGTTGGGTTCTCCTTTTCAAATGTAGCAATTGGCTTGGAAGGAGATGGGGGTGTAGCCTTTGATTGAAATTTAGATGTTCTTGCAGAACCAACATTTAGAAGAGAATTGCTCTTAACAACTTTTGAGTTGGGAGAAGAATCAGATAACTTACTTGCACAACAGTGCAATCCTTGACAACTAGTGAATCTAATTTCTCTCTAGATGATTCCATGGAAGGTGGTAATGGTGATCCCCTGTTGATGATATTGTTTAGTGGAGGCTTTGAAGAGCTATCTTCTTTTTTCTTCCTACTCTTAGTTGCAACTGCTGAGGCTGAAACACCATTCTTGGATTGTGCACGAGTGAAAACAGCACATGAAAAACTTGGATCTTCTTCATCATCTTCCTCATCATCATCAACGTATTCAATCATGCCATTGTGCATGCCAATATCTTCAATTTCAAGATAGTTTTCATAGTCATCCATGATTTTTTCTTCGCTTCCTCAATGTCCATTCCTTCTTCTAATTCCATAGTGTCACGATGGCATTGATGGTGGTGCTTCAAGAGCAAGCCAATGAGGGGGTGGAGCAATTCTTGTTTTATCAAGAGGATTTGTTCTCCTTGGAGCATTCCTCATTGTGATTTTTAGAGTTGCTTCTTCAAAGCAACTAGGTCATTTTCCATTTTTTGGAACATTGGATCAGTGGTGATTGAATTTGAACTCTGACATTTTTCTTCCCATTTGGTCCTTTCACTTTACCAAAAATAATTAGATCATCATCAATCTCAATTGCAAAGTCTTGAACTTCCCTCAATGTTCTTGGTTAGGCTCTTTTGAGGAAGAAACCAACTTCTGATGGAAAATAATTGATGAAGAACCTTTTCAAGTTGTTTTCAGGGGGTACCACATCTTCTGGATCCTTCTTATCAACCTA
Organism: Taxus wallichiana var. yunnanensis; assembly: GCA_018340775.1. Taxonomy (NCBI): domain Eukaryota; kingdom Viridiplantae; phylum Streptophyta; class Pinopsida; order Cupressales; family Taxaceae; genus Taxus; species Taxus wallichiana. The sequence goes on from CM031243.1 coordinate 757,416,871, forward strand.
TTATACCTTGCTACAAAATCTTTCATTGGTTCAGAGGTTTCCTTCTTCATCTGAACCAATTAGCCAACATATTCTCGACAATCTTCTCGTGCTCTTGAACCTATGTTCAAATGCACTTCTTATATCTTCTCGGGAATGTGACAGATCTTGGGGAAACATGTAGAGTCATTGAGCATCTCTTTCTTTGAGTTACTCCATGAAGAGCCTAACTAAAACATCTTCATCTTCAACTCCCAACACTCCACAAGCAGTGATGAATGTTGCAACATGTTCTTCGGGGAGCTAAGAACCATTGCCTTTGAATTTTGGGAAGTTATTTCTTGAGCCTCTTCGAGCTCATGAAGTGGTTGTGGAAGAGCAAGTGGACCAGTATTTCTTCCCCATGGCACGTTAGGCCTATGTTCCTCATGCTCATGATCACCCATTCTATTCATGTTTCTATCCTCAAGTCTGGCTAAGGCTACTTCTACTACTGCTCTTTCTTCTGCTTCAATTTGGAGTCTTTCTATTTCTTTAAGTTCAGCCCTTATCTCCTCTTCAAAGAACTACCTCTCTTCAAGCTCTTCAAATGTGGGATCAATTTGTTCTCCTTGCCTCGGTTGCCAGTGTGTATCTTTTATCAGTGCAGCTTGAAAGTTTATGCTCTTCTCTGGGGTGCTAGAATTTATCTCTGCCTTTCTAATTCGACAACATGTTCCTCTTCCAGGTCCAGAATCCTTATGGAAATGAAGTATTGATTGACACTTTGTCTATTATGCCAAATAAATTTACTCGGATCGAAGCAATGTCTTCTTGGATGTGAAAGAGTAAATCAGTCTCTCAACAGATGATTTCCTAGAATAGCCATGATTTACATTCATTTAGTTTGTGTGATTATTCACTCTCCGAAAAATTTTCTTCTATAATAATTTTTGTATTTTATGACCCGAGGTCGTTTTTAGGTGCAAATGCTTTGCAAAATCTGCTCCACGGTGGGTGTTAAAAATAGTTGGCAAGAAAATTTGTCTTGTGAACAAATTGGTGGGTTTCAAGCCAACGCTATAGGAATCTAAGTCCCTCTACTTGAACAAAGGCGCTTACGTGTAGGTGCATGCAAAAATGAAAAAAGTGGATTTCAATGATGGCCTTTCGACTAGAGATCCAACAGGGGCACTCCACTGACCCTGTGGAAAAGCTAGCAATTTCTCACTAGGGAAGAAAATTTGTCTGAGAATGGGAAAGGGAGTGGGAATGGAGATAGGAGAAACTAATGTTGTGAGTATAATATCAAATGCCCACACACATTAATTAGAAATTTCATTTACATGCATTTATAGTTAGAAGAAAAACAAATCCAAGAAAAACTACAAGACCAAATGAAATTCATTGGTCGCAAGGTACCAATCAATCTCTCAATTAAAAAGGAAAAAATTCCTTCTTTTATTATTGAAGCTAAAGTAGCATTTGTACAAAGCTTTGAGAATAGAGGAAAATATGAGGAGAAGGGAAAATAGAAGAAGTATGTCATTTTCTATCTCTTTCAGGTACAGAGCACTCTGGTCTTTTTGAAATCAATCACCAGCCCTCTGGAATGACATCAAGAAGCCATTATATTCTTCACAAGAAACCATTACAAATTCACAAATCCTCAACGCCTTTTCAAATTCCTCTGTTGTGAAGAAAATTCTCATGGCGGGTTAAAACTAGATCTTGCAAAGTAATCGTTACATTCGATTTGCAGTTTTAATATTGACCCTTTGATTTGCTCCTCTAACTTCAAAATTGGGTCATCCACGTGGCGGGGAAGGGATTAGAGCGATTCTGAGGGGAAGCCTTTTGCATTTTGTGATTTTTCGTGAGATTTGGCAATTTGGAACAAATTGGCTGCTGCGCAACCCCGCTTTGACTTTTCAACTTAGACACGTTGCATCTTCTAATTGGAAATGGGATCGCGGCCCTTTTCTCAACATTTTAACCTTTTTTGGAAAAAGGCTCAAAACGCAAATTCCTTTGTCGGCCCACTCTCCCACTCTAAATTTTCAACTTAGACACGTGGCACCCTCTAATTGGAAATGGGGTTGTGGCCTTTTTCTCAAAATTTTAACCTTTTTTGGAAAAAGGCTCAAAAACTCAAATTCCTCTGCCGCCCACCGCTAACTTTGTTCCTGCGCGCACTCGAGCTTTGAATTTTACCTTTATATCACGATCGGGATCAAGGGGCACTTTTTAACTTTTCACCTTTTTAGCAAAGCGGCTCAAAAACACAGTTCTTTGCCGATTGGATCGCCTCTCAATTGAATGCTTGACACGTGGCATCTTCTGATTGGAAACTGGGTCACGGCTCTTTTCTAAACATTTTAACCTTTTTTTTTAAAGGCTCAATTTCCTCTACCATTCCACTCCTCCATTTTGACTTTTCAACGGTGGGCCTGAGACCTTGGGATCCACGAAGCATTCTAGAAATTTTAATTCAATTTTTGGGAATTTGGTTAAATTTCCAAAAGTACCCTAATGGCCCGCTCGTCCGCTTTGACTTTTCAGCAGCGGGCTTCACCTTTGACTTTTTTCAACGGGCTCAAATTTTGACTTTTACCTTTGTAGCCTAATCGAGGCCATGAGGAAAATTTACCGTTTTTGCCAAAAGTGACCAAGAGTGTTAAGTTTACCAAAAATCCTGTTCCTCCCTTTCCAATAGGATATGACCACGTACCTACATTCATTGGGGTCAAAATTTGATGGGGAAAAGATGCCCATCATCCCAACTATGGAAAATACGTAGAGGAAGAAAACTTCATCGTTTTGAGTCCAATTTTCAAATTTCCTTCACGAACTAGAGGCATGGAGGCAAAACAATGATTTGATGACCCAAGCCATAGAATAAGTGAACAATTTCGATAAAAAATGGAGGTTACAAAGAGGATATTACGTGCACAGACCAGAAATGGAGGATTTCTAAAAATGAGCAAAATAGAGGTTTAAACAGCTCTAGGGCACAAATTTTGCTAATTTATTGAATCTCTAACTTGGCTTAAACACCAACGAAGGGCATGAGCTCAAAAAAATTGAATTTGGCTATGAAAATGCAGAGTTTTTTTGGGAGACAACAGTGAGCCAATGAGAAAGTTCCATGTTCCTTGCAATTTCAATCTACCCTTCTTTCATTCTTTCCTTTGATTATTTGTGCCTTTGCATTGAAACTTCTTTTCCCTTTCAACCCTCCTTGGTTGTTTCCCATACCTGATAGGATTATCCATTATGGCTCATTCTGGGACTTTGGCGTCCACAAATCCTAGAACATTTGAGGGGAGATGGAAAGGCAACGTGTTTCCCGCCTTCACCATTGATCTTCTACAATATTTCATTTCCTTCACCCGGTTGCATGTTCTTTGACTTTTCTTAACCTAAGCTCGGATTCGATAGTCTATTTAACACAATTAATTCTATGGACTTGAAGTCTCATGGAAGTGTTTGGATATGGAAAGTGTCAAAATGCTTCCACATGTCAATTCCTTGATGCTTTGGCATTGAAATTTTACGAGCATATGAACATTAAGAGGCCTTTTAAATATAACCAACTAATGGATTAGCCGAGTCTACAATGGGTTTTTAAATTCCAATGGCCGAGTGCTTTAGGGTGGTTGAATTTGACGAGCATTTAAATGTCTCAAGCTTATTTAAATATCTAAGTCCATATTAAATCTTGTTAAATCCAAAATAACCATGTGCGGTATTTTGGGATAATAATTAGGTAATCTCATCGCGTAATATGTCTATTATATTAGGCTAATAGCCTTTATGCATCCATTGGGCATGGAGTTGAGCCCAAAACTTTAAAAAACTTATCTAAACTTTGAAAATCTTACCATTAAGCCCGTATGGATAAGCTGCTGGACTTAGAACCAATCTGAAGCTACCTGTGGAGCTTTAAATGATCTAGAATTTCTATAACTATCTAATTTACCCAAGGAAGAGGAACTTAGAGCTTGAATCGACCATTCTCATCATAAAAAAATTCTCGAATAAGGTTTTATGAGAGTGCAAAACTATTTTGAACTTAAAATTTCACTTGTTTCCTCTACAACCGATGTGATGAGATAAATAATGAGCATATGAAACTATCCTAAATCTATTTTTTTGGCCAAGTTTTAAAGAAATTAGAAAAATTGGCCCCTAAATAAGAGTAGAAAATTGTTTAAACCTTGACTCAAACATCGATTTCCTTGCAAAGATGAAGCATTGCGAGTTTTGATTTTCATGTAGATTTGAAAATGAAGTGCATACACTTGGAGTTGTCCCAAAGTCATTGCTTCCCTGAACATTTATTTCTCAAATGGACTATGCAACAACAATAAAACACCGCAAAAACTATGTATAAAATATGAAAATCATACACAATCCAAGTGTAAACATGCGAGTGTGCACAAGCACTTATTTTTCCGAAAGAAAACATACCTATCTACTCTAACCGGATGTAAAGGAAAATCAAATTATCCTTGCAATATCCAAGGATAAGTAGCTGCCTTTCCTAAAAAAATGAAACCATGTGACTAATTTGGAACCGAACATGGTCTTATGTAAGAGTGAAAAGTTTTTTTGAAGTTGGTTTTCCATCATTTTACTCAAAGTATCAATAACAAATAAAACAGAATCCTCCTTTAGTTTCTCTCGCATTTGGAGTTTGTAGGTATTGATGTTGACCTTTGGTATGTTGAAGCTCTTCCTCATTATCTAAAGTGAGCATGACTGTTGCAGAACTCCTCCTTTGGCTCTAGACTAGCCAAATACCTAATTGGGTAGGGTCCGATCCTCTAAATTTTCCATCTTCTTTGTTTATAACTCTATGAATGAAGCTACATGGAACACTTTCTTAATTTATTTTTGTGTTTGTAAACTGATTTGTGTTATGTTCTTATTGTTCTTGCATAAACAACCTTATTTCCACTCTTGTATTTTGATTCTCTTCTTTGAACAAGAAGTGTGAAAACTAAAACTCATTATCCATGATGACTTCTAATCTGAAATGTTTTCATCATGTCCATTTCTTTCCCCGTAATATTTTGAAAATTCAAACTCATATCTTTCATCCTCATGAATACCGATCTGGGAAGTGGGTTCTTCCTTGATGTTCTCCTTCATGGCTATTTTTTAGGAGTTTTCAGAAGAAGAACCTTGCCTTGAAAGACAAATGATGTAAAAGAAATATTAGTGATTTCAATAGGTTCTTCCTCACCAATATAGTCTTCCAAATTTGATAATAAATCAGCCTCTTCATATCAAATTTTGTTGCACACTCCCCTTTGGTCTCGCTTCCTTGTGCTTCTCTTCATTTGAAGTTAATTCCTCCTCTTATGATTATGTGAATCTGGGATGAATCAACAACCTCTGTGGATATAGTTCCATCATACACTCTTGTTGACCACTTAAAATTACCCCGCTTTTAAGAAGTTGAAAATTAAAATTTTGAGGTTAAGTGTCTTTTCATTGTCTGGTGATGTGAAAAGTCGGGAAATTGGGAAAATCTGCGTTTTTGGGTCATTTTGTGTGTTTTTTGGGCCTGTCGACATTTTTGTCCATGTGTCCTAGGTTCATTCGGGCTCTTTGTTCCCGATCGGCGGTTTACCCAAAGTCCGTTCCTTTCGGGTCCGTCGAACTTTTGTCCCAAATGTCCCAAGTTCACCTCGGACCCGTTGTTCCCTTTTCATCTAATTCAGCCAATCACGTATTCCACATACTTTCATCCCGCATGTCCCAAGAACATTTGTGCATCTTTTCCCGCATCACCCGAATCAATTTGAACCACGTACTTCGCGCTTTCACGTCCCTCGTGTCCCAAATGAACCAAATGCCATTCGTGCTAATTTTTCCCACTCAACCCGAATATCTTGCTTTTCAATTTGGTATATGTGTATTTAATGCACATTTATTGTCTTTCTCTCTCCTAAACGGCTATATAATGAACTCGCTTGCTCCCTATGCGTTTTTACACACTGCTTTCATGCTATCTATTGCTTGAACCCTTGTAACCAAAATTTTTGCACGCGTATCCATTTCCCTTGCGATTCCATCCCAATTCCAACCTGCAGCTCTGCTCTCCAAGTTACTATCAACATGAAGATTAAATTCCGTAAGGAGGAACAAGTTTCACCACTCGAGTCTACCGTTCCCGATATCGGGGACAGTGAAGTTTGCCACCTTGATTTTGGGGATTTTGGGCAAGGATGACAGATGCAAACCCTTCAGCTATGGCACAGATGATTCATGATAGTGGCTTGGCGTTTGTCGGTGGCTTCCCAATTTCAAGTACAATGTGCGAGATACGTGCACTCGCTTGTGGAGCTCATTTCAGTCCCGACTCAAGAAACTAACGAACATTCATGGAGAACTCATTACCAAGTTAGATGCCACCACCATTAGCACTTTTGCCTAAGGATTCCCGAGATGGAAAATTCCGTAGTAATCTCTCATAATCAAGCATAGGCCCTTTTCGATCAAGACAAGGTGAGAACTATAAGGCGCGAGTGGCGAAATCCTTGAAAAACCCTAAGAAGGGGGCATATCGTCTGTCCAAGACTCTTTTCTATGTGGATTTCAATGAAGAATTGTTGAATTTTATAATCCTACGGCTCGGGTCATGGGTTTACCCTCTACCAATGAGTTCCATTTTTGGATGTGCCCACTTATTAACATGGTGTGTGAAGGGACTCGTAATATCAACTGGCAATGATCATTAGTATGAACCTAAAGCAGAGCAAATCACAAAATGTGCAAGAAACTAAGAAATTTTATATGACTTCATACCTGATGTATACTCTGCGCGTCGAGGCAATACGAAGAGGTTTTCTCTACAATTGTTTCGGAACTCAATTTGTACCAAGTTCCCGAAGGGCTTCAAGATGATAATTCTGACATGTACTCATATGAGTATGACAATGTGGTCAAACACACTCCCTTGGAGGACTTGGATTGGTTCAAAAGGAGAAGGATGATTTGGCTGAAATCCTGGCTCTAGTCTTAGTCAGGACCAAGATCTGGTTTGATAGGAAAGTCCGTGAGCTTAGGAGGCACTCAGGGGAATCCTCCTCCAAGGATGCTTCAACACCAAGGAGGGAAGCATCGACACCCAGATCAGAAGCACCTGTGCAAACCCCTCCTACCTCGTCAACTCAAGGACCTGCAGTCTCTACTCCTTCCTCATCCACCTAGGTGTATCAGAAGAAATTCAAAGAAGTTAAGAAGGAGCCTGTGGAAGAAGACCCCCTGAGGAAGCATGTAGAATTGCCTTCGGGACCAGAGAACATTATTGTTCTCAGTGAAAGTGAAGAGAGTGAAGTGCCAGCTCCTAAGCACCCCTGAAGTTCCAATGGATAAGGATAAAGAGGTCCAGAGCACTGAATTTCCAAGCACTGTTGATTCCTCTGCACTAGGAGCCCCAAGCGCTCCACTCATATCTCAACTCAATGCAACAACAGTACAAACCTTGGGTGCCATGACTTCTCTATCTCTTGGTCCTCTTACCCCACCTGCTTCTTCACCCTCCTCTTTCGCATGGGTGAAGCCTCTTGTCGATAGTAGGAAGAGAAAGTCTTCCTCCCGGATCTCAGGACCAAATTTTGATGTTGTGGTGGCCTTATTAGGCACTACTCCTCCTTCTCGTGTCAAAAAAGCCGTAACTACCTCCCGGGATAGTGTCTCGATGCTCGGGGCCAACTATTCTTGGAGATAGCTGCCTAAGGTAGACAAACCTGAGAAGGATTTGCAGGCATCCGACCTTGAACTCTCAAGAATTTCCATGGGAGAGTCCACCCCTAAAGGTGAGATCCACAATCTTCAGGAAACAGTCACCAAAGTCATTGGGAGGGTAGAGAGAGGGCAGAAAACCATTGAACAGTTGGAAGAACAAGCCCAGATTCTTATGAGTTTCATCAAGTCCCTGTTGTCCAAGGATAAAGTTTTGGATCCTACCCCATTGACTACTCTTCCACCACCTGTAATTCTGAGCCAGGATGAAGTGCAAAGTATCAAAGACATGCACAAGTATTCTAGATATGGAAGGGCTATGGAGGCCATGGTGGATGATATGCTGGTTGCAGGATTAAACTTCATTGATGAAGCCTTCAAAATCCATGGGAAGGTGAGTAATTTGCAACAGAAGCTCTCCTCCACTATTGGGAGCATTGATAAAGAACTTAAACTTTGGGGCAGTTGCATAGTAGACCTCCGTCTAATGGGACAAACAGATGAAAACATTTTATTGGCAAGCAAAGTCTTTGAAGATACAAAGGATAATTTTTCAAAGTCCTGGGTCTACAGCGTGGAATGGAAGATCAAGGTCTTGGAGGAGGCTTTGGGAGAATTAAGGAATAGCTGGCAGAAGGGTGAGGCCTTCAAAACACTAGTTATATCTGCCTTCAAAGATATACATTGCCATCTTCATGATGAGACTTCTGGTGTGCCACTCACTTTACAAGAAATCAAAGCTCAATTCAGAGCTTTTGTCAAAGGTGATCTATTCAAGGAAAGCTCCATTTCCAAGGAAAAAATGAAGGAGATATGCTCTCTTCAATCTGCCATAGAGGAAGCAAATAAAGATTGTCGAATTCGACAAAGAGATGAATAAATGTCTCGGATTTTGGACTCATTCCACCGCCAACACGTCTGTTCCATGTGGCAGAGACATAGTAGAGGCGTTGAAGAGATTCAAACAGCGGATCTTGAAGTCGGTGGGTCCCTCCCAGTCATGAGCACCTATCTTCTTCTCCTAATTCTTCTCTTCTCTTCCCCCTTTTCCTCTCGGATTTGTTGTAATTAGTTGGGGTATTGCGATTTGCAGCCCTTTAACTAATCATTAGTTAAAAGAAGTAGTTACCGAGAGTAACTAATTTGTAAACTATATAGTGGCCTCTCCTCACCATTTTGAAGGTGGAAGAACAAGGAATTTGTGAATCTAAGGCAAAGAAGGCCCTTCCACGCTTGGTAGTGTGATAGATCGATCGGCAAGGATGACTGCTCGAAGGCTCCAATCAATATCGAGCTCTGGCGTGATTCGATCTATGGGTTGTGGAATACGTGGAAAATGACCTGGGATAGTTTCGTGTATGTCTCCTGATAAGGTCATATAGTGGATGGTGAATATAATTGACTCTACGGATGATTCTCTGGCCTAGTCCAGAATTCTCTAGCTTCGTTAGCCGCTATATCTAATAAGGACAATTGTTCGATGATGATGGGTGGAAGTGGAGTGGATCTAAATACCAAGGTGCGTAGGGTAGTGTCTATATCTGATTGACTTGTGGACTCGTTGGGCTGTGGGATCTGTGGATCACAACCATAGACTCTTGGTTGTTGCGGTCCTGTTATGGTCATACGCGAAATCAAGTTCTAATCCCTAGTATCCAGTAATCGTATGCTTTCTCAGCTTCTATGTTTAGGACCAATAACTGTGTGATTTTCTCAGAATATCTCACAGGCGTTCGTGCAACTTGGATCCTTAAACCGGTGTCTATGTCTGTGAGAGTGTCTCCTGCACCCGGCTGTGGGACCAAAGGATCACAACCAAAGGTTTGTTCTCTTTCGAACCCTTCTACAGTCATGTGAGTGCTTTACCTAGGGCAATCTGTAGTTTGGTTGGTTCGACCAAAACGTGTGTGCTTGGTCGTCTTCTATGTTTAACCCTCTTAATTGAGAACTGATCAGTTGTAAATCTGTGGTTGTTCGGAATACTTGTATTATGAGATTTTGGTCTATGTCAACTATTGCTGTGACGAGGTTTGGTTGAGGCACGATTGGCTCAAATATATATTCCCTGGGCTCCTGAGGTCCCGTGATTGTCATACGAAACGAAATGTAAATCTAACTGTAATGAAGCAAATTTTAACTACGTGGACTAAATCTAACATATATATAACTTTTATTCTTCTAAGAAATCTTTTAACAATTTTAAGGAAAGCAAACTATTTTAAGCGTATCTAGGAATAATAACCAAACAATAATTTAAAACAGACAAGATAACCGAGTGTAGTTATTTTCCTGTGCGATTTGTAGAATTATTCTAAATAAATAAAATAGCTCGTCTAATTTATCTGCAAGATTCTCGATCCTACCTCAGAAGTGAGGAGTGAATCATAGTTTCTCAGAAACTATCAATCCTCACAGCTTCCCTGGCAATATCGAGAATAGAATTTACTGAAATGAAGCAATTTATCTACTCTATTTGATATGATTCTAACTAGAACTTTGAAAGTTAAAACCTGGATTCCATGAGCGTGGCGAATCCGATGGTGTGTGTGATCTTGTCCCCTCAGTGTGATCTCCTCGTTCTTTCGTGTTCACGTGGATCCGAGAAAAGCGTGTAATGCTTGCATCATAGCATAGGAGTAGATTTTAGGACAAGGACAGCTCAGAATGCAGACCGAAAATGCGAGTAGGAGAGGGATAGCGCAAGAGTACGAGCTTGGCTTATGCGATTCCTAGCGGGATTTTCTTTGCGAGTCATGCAACATGAAGCGACCAGAACACCTAACTATCTTATTCGAAGAGCAAAACCTGCTGACTTTTAATGGCTTCCTAAGCTATTACATTTCCCGATGGATTGGATAAAATAACGACACTGTTTGCACAAGCTGGATATGTGGCTTACCAACAGCTGAATAAAGCTAACCAGGCATATAATGAACTGAACTAAGAACTCTAAGCAACAATGAAAATTAAATCTACAGCAAAGAGAAAATTCAGAGGCAAGCTTCAGACCGGATTGGATGAAATGACAGCACTGCCTGCACAAGATGGGTATGTGGCTTACCAACAGCTGAGTAATCTAACTAAAGATGCAAGTGAAATGAAACTATGGCTTCTTAAACAAGATAACAAACTAAAATACTAAAATGAGGAGATGAGAGCAAAGATCAGTCTTCAAAATCCGGCCAAACTTCAGACCATTTGTTTGAGCACAAGCCATGCATTTATAGGAATTCAATCACCCAAAAATCAAAACCAAATTGAACTCCTAAACAATAAACAAAGGAAAAACACTATTCCAGGGGACCAAAAACATAAATGCATGCTCAAGTCGGCAAAGAAAGCTGGTGAATCGTGATATTTCACGCGAGTCGCGTCAAAAGAACGTTAAAAAAACGCGCACGGGACCGCCGCTCTGGGGGCGCGCCTGAGCCGCCGCCACGATCGGGGGCGGTCACGAGACCCCGCCTGCGGGCGGCGCGGTTTCATCACTGAAGATCAAGAGGCCAAGGAAGGGGAAAAAGGGAAAACAAAGGCGCGGGGGCTAAGCGGGGCATGCGGGATGTTAACGCATACTCCGAGGGCTTTTCGGATCCCGAACACCTTGCGAGGAGACCTGTATCATCATTGGGGCACTTGTTACACTTTGTTAAGCGATCTGATACCTTACAATTTTGGTACGTACATATTGCCCCCTCGGAGAAGCGTTTTAGCCATGAAGAGGCATAAAGCGGTGGGTCAGAGTATGGCGATCCCGAAATGGGGAGTTAGAAGCTATACCTTACTCGTCAGTGTGTTGAAATGACGCCATCAAAAAATTCCCGCTACTGCAAAATGAAAAGAGAACTCAAGTGCGAGATAGATACAATAACTTGGAAAATAAACGCTAAAATAATAGGGAATGAGAACGTACCATTCGTGCGGGGATAGGAACTTACCTCCATCAGCGCTCCAAACCTGCGAAAAAGTCTTTTAAAATGAAACAGGGTGCTATATATATGAAAGTGGGCCCATTTTCCTATTCATTTGCGAGTTGATTTGATTGATTTTGAGCTCTGGGACCCACGGTGACGGTTTCTTGCGTGAGTAGAGTCAAAACGTCCATAGCGAGATCGTGATCATGCCTCCACGTGCGGAACACCGCCCTGCTAGATCACAGGTTGGTTTTCTTTAATTTTGCGTTTTTCCCCCTTTAAATTTGAAATGTTAAATTTGTCGTAATGGGGGGGTTATTTTTGAAAATGTTAGGTTCAAAAGGTCCACCTAGGGGGGGCGCCTACTGGGTAGGCTCCATTTTTAGGTCAAATGGTCACTTTTTGTTAGTTTTAGGCTTTTTAGGATTAAAAACCCGCGTGGGTTTTCGGACCACGACCGCCGCCCTGGCCAGGGCGGCGGTTACATGACCGCCGCCTGTTCAGGGCGGCGGTTACTCGACCGCCACCCTTAAGGCGGCGGTTACAAAACCGCCTCCCTGCTCAGGGCGGCGGTTCTGACCAGAATGCAAAAGAACTTAATTTTTGAGATTGCACTTGTATTTTCTTGCACTTCTATACGTTTTTATGACCTTCTTGGTATTGTTCAGATATTAACTTGCTCTGTTTTGTGTGTTTTTGGGTGTATGCAGGCGAGAGCGGAGTACATTAGATGGAGCAGGGAGAGAGAGTGTGATTGGCTCTCAGGGGTACTGGATGCCCTTTCACAGGATGAGGAGGACACACTACAGAGGGCCGGCATACTGCGTATATCGCGCGTGCCCCATGTTGCACCATCGAGTCACATCCTTTGTGACTTATTTTCTTATTGGGATGCAGATCGGAACACCTTCCGACTGCCAGGGGTCCGTGGTGAGTGGACCATTACACTCGAGGATGTCTACCGCATTCTGGGAGTCCCGATCATTGGGCGGAGACTTACATTAGAGACAGCAGGCTCACGGGCACAGATTGCACAGTGGGCAGCATATATGGGAGATGCAGTTATCTCCAGGGGTCGAAGAAGGGGTGAGAGTTCGATCCATTCCTTCTTTGCCTATCCCCATACTTGACAGAGGCCGTCGTGGGGATCCTTGCCTCGAGACCCGATCGGGGGACAGGAGGGGATACATTGTTATCTTGTTTGGGCCCCCATCATTGCGCGAGATAGAGGGGCACGGCCGGGATATACGCACAGGGTGCGAGATATTACGGGGGACCACCTACCATGATTTATACAGGGTGGTCCATTTACAGGGACAGTCATTGAGCCACCCGACTTTAGTTATGAGTTGGGTGTATGAGCGCTTTATCCCTTATGGCAGAGGCGTGGAGGTAGCAGATCCTGGGGCTGTGAGGGCAGCCAGATGGACAGATATGTCGGTGCTCAGAGCACCTCATCAGCCAGTTGCCTCCCTCACTCTGCAGACATGGAGGCGACACCGTACCGGCTTATGGCCGGCATATGGGCGAGAGACTCTTACCACGATCTCTGCTCCACCACAGGGCAGCTCATTGATCGAGTGGGGCGAGTAGAGGTACATCCTTTCGGCTGGGTTCCTCAGCAGTTCGGCCTACCATATTTGGGCATGCTTCCCCCAGTGGCGCCAGTTTACAGATCGGTCAGCGAGGCTAGAGGGGGGCCTAGAGGCCGTGGTTGGACAGCGATCACTCCTGGCATTCCTATTGCAGCCGGGAGGATAGTTCGCTAGAGAGGAGGCCGGTGCGCCTCGGGCACCTTTGCTTGAGCTTGCGGGTCCTGCTCATAGCGATGATGACCTATAGATATTGATTCGACTCTGAGGAGCTCACGGAGGGAGGGACGGAGGAGGAGAGGCGAGGATAGCGATCTGACGTGGCATGACACTCGGGATATTATGCGGCGAGAGAGGGAGCGAGAGCGCGAGAAGGACACTCTAGCTTCAGAGGAGCCACTCTCTCAGGGCCATGGTGGAGAGGATGAGTCAGTTGCAGGGCGACATGTTGCCCCCTTGCCACGGGAGCAGCCTCGGTCGGCGGCGGCATCCGCGGCCAGGTGCCGGCCCGGCGACCCATCTTGGATGCCAGGATCAGTAAGTTACCCTTCTCCCTTTTAATGTTTGTTTAATTTAGGATTTGTTTTAATTGCCATCTCTCCTTGTGTTTTTATCTTGTATCTTTCAGCCTCTTGCTTGGTTTCTAATTCGTTTTTCTCCTTTGTTTGCAGAGACTGTTGTGAGTGGCGGGATTTGATCCGCAGGGTATGTACTGATTCCCTGATGATCCCCATGGATAGGACCCGCGCGGAGCTATCCGTAGATGCTGGGGAGCCCTCAGCAGCCGGTAGAGCATACTGATGTCTTCGCTCCCGATTTGGCACGTGGCTAGGATGGTATCGACCCTCCGCACTGAGTTAGCGGGCTACAGGATGGCTGAGCGCCTCATGAGGAGCCATTCTCGTGGTGAGACCGCGGCTGCCCCTCGGGACCCCGAGCCTTCCGTACATTCAGAGCGCCGGCGCAGCCGGAGTCCTAGGCGTGGGCGTGCACCTTCGGAGGGGTCGCGTAGGGATTGAGAGGCCTCTTGGCCCTCGTGTACCTTGTATTATATATTTTTTGTATATCACGGGCTCTTTGAGCGTTTTGACCATGCTTAGAGCATGATGGCATTGTATATAAACATTGATTATTTATATACATTCGTCTTTGGATCAAACGCTTGTCACTCATGTTTTCCTTTCTATTTCCAGTTTCCTTGTGTATATTACGATGTATGGTTTATATGCTTTCTAGAATGTATGCAATGGAAAACAGATGATGCAAATGTTTGCTTTCTTTTTGTGTTTCATGATGCTGATACATGATATTGTAGATATATTGTGATCTTGAATTTTAGCTTCTGTGAGCAATTTGGATACCTCATGTTTGTTTTGGCAAAGTGATGAAAATAACCGATTATGATGAATAGTTAACTTGCCCCTACTCCTAACTCCACGCAACTAGTAAGATGCGAGGGCTTATCACCAAGAGCGAGAAGGGCGCAAGTTATGAAATATGGTGAAATGATAGTGATGAAAGACAGAATGAAGCTTTGGCGGAACCAAATTGAAAACTACTGAGCTTACTCTACTGAATGACTTCATAGTTTTGGATGCTGACTTGCTTTGCGGTTTATCTAGACTTAGACCCGTAGATGGCCACATAGTAGACAAAATCACGGTTTTAGGATTTTAACTCTCTTGGGATTTTGAACATCGATTCATTCGTTTTTGACTCAAAGTTTGAATTGTTTGTTTATGACCTTTTAACGTTTGCTTTGTCAGAGGACCCCTACACTTTGCCCCATGCTTTCTAGTAAGAAGCGTGGGTTTATCACCGTGGGCAAGGCATAGGCGAGTAAGGGCATTTCCATCCTTTCCCAACCCTACGTCACTAGTAAGAGACCTTGAAGCTCATCACCGAAGGTTGGTGGGGCAAGGAAATGTGTAAAAATAAAATTTTCTGTTTAATCACTTTTTGACTTGCTTATTTGAGTAAAATGTCAGTATATGCTTATTTCCAAAGAGATGTATATATGGGATAGATGTGACACCATGAAGCTTCTAGAACAGACCATAGGCAAGACACCTATCCTAAGAAGAAATCAAAGCGAGAACAAACTTGCAGATCTTGGTATGGTTACCGTTAGGACTTTGTCATGTCTGATTTTATTTGATAAAAGATTCCGAGATGATTCGATGATACATGAAGATGGAGAGGTATGATTTAAAGAACTTTATGCCAAAAACATCACGAGTTTGTAATGAATTGCTTTGAGAATAGATTCCTTGATCACAATTTATGTAAGAAACAAGTGGACAAAATGATCTAAATCTATATGAAGATGTAATGTAGATAATTATACAAGTAGTGCTAGTTGCTTATGCGTAGAATCGCTTGAGGTGCAGGGAATTGTTGTTTTCCAAATTCCTCACCTTCTAGCGTACATAAGAGGTAAGCACCATTTCCGTAGTCCTTCATGACTCGGTATGGGCCCAACCATTTGGGCGAAATTTCCTTCCTTCACTGGTCTTCTTGTCGATCCGGCTGTCTAGTCTTAGAACTAGATCACCTTCGTATATATCACGTTCATAGACCTTCTTGTTATACTGCCGGCACATTCGGTCAGCATAAGCTCTATGTCGTTGTTCAGCATCTAACCTAGTTTCATCTAGGCTTTCTAGTTGGGAAAGACGTGCTTCTCTGTAAGCGTCTTCATCCAGAATCCCTTGTAGTGAAATGCGGAGACTGGGTATTTCGACCTCAAGCGGGAGAACTGCTTCTGCCCCAAATACTAGCGAGAAAGGAGTTGCTCCCATTGGTGTTCTTATTGAGGTTCGGTGGGCCCACAAGGCCGGATATAACTTCAAATGCCAATCTCGCTTGTTTTCTTTCACCGTTTTAAGGAGAATGGCTTTCAGTGTTTTGTTTGTTGCTTCAGCCTGTCCGTTGGCTTGGGGATAATACAAGGAAGCCGTATGATGGCTTATCTTAAATTTACTGCATAGTTCGCGAACTTCTTCATTTTTAAAAGAAGTTCCATTATCGGAGATAATGATTTGCGGGATACCGTACCTGCAAATGATTTGGTTCAAAATGAACTTGGCGATCACAGAACCAGGTACAGTAGTAAGAGGCATGGCCTCCACCCATTTGGTAAAATATTCAGTGGCCGTGATTATAAAATTATGGCCATCTGTGGATGAGGGAGAGAATTTCCCTATTAAGTCTAGACCCCATGTAGAAAAGGGCCATGGAGTTGCGATTGGTTGTAGAGCTTGTGCTGGCATGTGGATCTCGTGGGAGAATTCTTGGCACTTATGACACCTGCGTGCAAACTCTATCGCGTCATGTTCTAGAGTGGGCCAGAAATAGCCCATTCGATGTATTTTTCGAGCGGTGGCATGGCCACCAAAGTGGCCTCCACATATACCACTGTGGGATTCATGGAGAATCCTCTTGGACTCTTCTGTGTCGACACACCTTAGGAGCATTCCATCGAATGCTTTTCGATAGAGCACCTGCTCTATAATGACATATTTAGCTACGATTATGCGTAACCACCTTCTTTGTTGTGGTGTAACTACCTCCGGGTACGTATGGTCTATGATATAATTAATGATATCAGTGTACCAAGGACACTCAGAGATAGCGGGTCGAGTTTCGATGTAGTATACGCATTCATCTGGAAAGTCTAAATCTACTAAATCACCTCCATCTAATGGGTTGTCAGCTAACCAATCCGCGATGATTTGTCCTTTAACCGACTTCTGATTTACAAATGTTAATTCGAACTCTCCCATTAAGGTTATAAAACGTCCAACCTTTTTAGATAATGACCCTTGTGTGAGAAAAGTCCGTAAATGGTCCGTTTTTACCATGACCTTCGTTTCTTGATTCAGCATATAATGTCTTAGGCGTTTAGTAGCAAAGACTATGGCAAGGCATTCTCGTTCTTCCTGTGTATAGCGTGTGTCGAGTCGAGCGCGTTCGGCTAATGAAATAAATCACACGTTCTCTCTTGTTATCGTCTTCTTGGGCCAACATACAGGCCAGCGAGACATTGGTAGCTCGTGAATATAGAATTAACGGGTGATCTAGCTTAGGTGGCATTAGCGTAGGTGGCGATAAAAGGAAACGCTTAACTGCATCAAAAGCTTCATTGCAATCTTCGGTCCAATCAAGGCTATAGTCTTTCTTGAGTAAATTGTTGATTGGATGAGCAGCGAAGCTTAAGTCAGGATAAATCTCGGATTGCACCCGACTTTCAGAAAATGATCGATTCGAGATTCACTCGAAGGTGGGACCATTTCGAGGACAGCCCAAATTTTGGTTGGATCAACATCAATTCCTCGTGACGATATGATGTAACCTAGGAGCTTTCCTCCTGTTACACCAAAGATGCATTTCTCTGGATTTAGCGTGACTCCGTATTCTATTAGACGTGAAAGAATGACGCGGAGTACTTGGGATGGTCACAACAGCTTCTTGGCTTTAGCGATAAGTCATCTACGTAAGATTCCATGATTTTATGAATTAGATCGTGAAATATGTATGTCATGGCCCATTGATGCGTGCACCGCGGCGTTCTTGAGACCGAATGGCATAACAACGTAGCAATAGGTTCCCCAAGGAGTTATAAACGTGGTTTTAGCTTGATCTTGCTCGGATATTCTGATTTGATTGTATCCAGAGAATCCATCCATGAGAGACAAGAGTTCAAAACCAGCTGTTGCATCAACAATAACATCTATGGATGGTAATGGGAAGTCGTCCTTAGGACACGCTTTGTTGATATCTCGAAAATCTATGCAGATGCGTATCTTTCCATTCTTCTTGAGAATGCGGGAGCGATGTTAGATACCCATTGGGAGTAGTCAGGCGGCTTGATGAATCCTACACGAGGAGTTTTATTACCTCCTCTTTTACCATGAGAGCTACTTTGGGCTTCATGGGTCTTGATTTTGTTTAATTGGCTTTGCATCTGATCTAGTGATGAGGTTGTGCACCGTAATGTGGGGTGCGACTCCTGTCATCTCCTTATAATTAAATGCAAATGCCTTTTGATGTTCTTTGAGAATCTGAGTATGTATTTCCACTTCTTCTGGGGTTAACGAAGAGCCTAGTTTCAATATTCTTGGTTCATCTTCTGTCCCGATGTTGACATCGATTGTTTCTTCGATCAAAGAGGCGTTACCCTCTTCGAACTCAGGTGGTGCTGGAGGTAAATCTAAATCATCCCCATTTTCTCTGCGCGTATATGCTAGGTTCCATTTGTGAGGGAAGATCCGTTACGGGATTTCCGAAGTAGGAAGACGAATGTGGAATCAAGGATAAATCTAGCATGTGATAGGAGAGATGTAGTGCTGCATAGGCATTTAAATAATCCAAAGTAGCCGCATCACTATCAACATGGTCTAGGACGGTAGATTCACTTCCGCTTGAAAGAGGATTTGTCATTATTTTTATCAATGGTTCATCACAATGAATGGACACCGTGAGTGGTATCTTCTAACTCATTGCTTGGAGTAAAACGTGATGCTGAGGTTGCTATTGAATCGGCGAGAAGATTTTTCTCTCGCGGGATTGCTTCAATGGATATGAAGTTGAACACCTTGCTTAAATCTAATACAACATTTTTGTAGAGTTGCAAATGTTCGGCTTTAGTTTCATATACTTCAGAAACTTGATTTGTCACTAATTGCGAGTCTCCCAGGACTCTGATGTTATCAATACCAATTCTTTTGGCTAAGGTAAGGCCAAGGAGGAGGGCTTCGTACTCAGCGCCATTGTTTGTGCATTCAAAGTTTAATTTAAAAGTGAATGGGAGGACTTTCTCCTCGGGTGAAGTAAGAATTATACCTGCCCCCTCCTCCATGCGCATTTAGCTCCATCGAAATGGAGAGTCCAATACTTAGCGGGAGTATAGATGTTGGGGCATCTGCTGCGTTTGCGCACTCTACTTCTACCATACAGAGGTCCTCTGCTGGAAAGGAACCAACACCTAGGGAAAATCCTATGCCTACTGAATCAAATGGTAAGAACATTGGTGAATCTTGTTCTATCAACTCAACGATTTTCGCAGTAGTCCCTAATGATACTGTTTCTTTAGTTTTATCTTTAGGGGTTGGAATTGTTTTGGCTATGCTGGTAGTTTCAAGATCCGTCGTAGGTACCAACTTTTCCTCTGGTTTTGGGTCAGTGGGTTTATTAAGTTGGTTTGTTGGCAGTTCAAATTCTGAGTGCACCCCTGGTCTTTTCTTTAAATCAGCTAGGTGCAAATCGAAAGGTTTTGGATCGCCTTTGGCTACAAATACCTTTCCTAGATGCAAGAATCTTACTTCTTGAAATAATGTAGAAGGGATTGCCTTCATTCGGTGTATCCATGGTCGGCCGAGTATCATATTATAATTAGTTTCCCGATCTATAATATAAAACTCAGTCAGGATTGTTTTGGGCCCTAAGGTGACCGGCAGTATTATAGTTCCTATCGAAGTGGCTTTAAGGCTATCATAGCCTCTCAATGTATTTCGAGTAGTGGAACAGTTTGTTTCCCCATATCCAGGTTTTTGGAGGAAAGAGAAAGGGACTATGTTAACTGCGGCCCCATCGTCAACCATTGCCCATTTTACATAGTTATTATAAACCCATACTTGTAAGTGTAAGGCTGGATCACCTCGGCGTGCGATCTCAGCATCTGTGGGCATTTTACTTATTTCGAATATGAATTCGACATCCTTGTCCGGCTGCCCCGGAGGGTGGATATCAAAATCTACGTGATTTACTTGTGTTTCAGGAGGTGGAGTGATGTTAATTAGATGGCCTAGACCTAATGCTTCTAAAAGAGCAGCTCTGTGAGGGGGAGAGTTCTTTAGTAAGTCCAAAAATGAAATGTGTGAGAAGGTCTTTGTTAGGTCACTAATTAAATCATAGGCACCTACGGGTTTTTCTACTATTTGCTGACTCTTATCTGTTTCTGGCAGAGGACTTGGGCTCGGTTGAGAGAAATACTCTCGTGTTCTTGTTATAGCTTCGATAGGTAGTTCAGCGTCTAATTCTACCAAACTGACTATCTTGGGTCTCGGTTGAGCTCCTAACTGTGGCGCAACTGATGGATTTAATGAAGTCGAGGCTTCATGATCATTGTTTCCCATCATTGCACCTTTGTTTGTTCCAGTTGGATTCAGCCTATTGCTATCATGATTTGGGAGCGGATCGTTAAAGATCTTGAGGAGCATTACGAGGGAAGCTTGCCCTGCGGCGTATTTGGTGATGATGAGATGGGGATCTGCAAAAAACAAATCATGAAGAAGCTGTCTTTGTTCTTCTGGCAAGCGTTGCATAAATTTATTGTAGTCACGACATGTTCTAGTATCGTGACCCCGAATTTTGTGGAAACCACAATAAGAATTGGGATTGTAATTCCTATTTTGTTGGTTAGGTGTGTATTGTGGCCTAAAATTATGATCAAACTGTTGCCTATTAGGATTAAAGTTTTGGAATTGTTGTTTAGTTTTGACTTTGGTTTTGATAACCAAATGAGTTTTGGCTTGGCCCTTGTATGGGATTTCACCGTTGTTGTTGTTGTTGTGGATGGTTAAAATCCACTGTATTGATCGTCGGGGTAAAGTTGTTGTTTCGTTGGTTGTTTGTTTGTGACGGAGTATTAACAACATTTACCCTCTTGGGCTGGTCGGTTACCCCATCCGTTGTTACCCCACGATTTTTGTTAAGGATTTTGGGTCCTTGATTGACATTTGTGATAGTTGTAGTGTTTTGAGTGGAGGTGATTAACCTCCCGTTTGTTCCATATGTCTTACGACCACTATCTATCACTGCTTGGTCTATTCGAAGAGCGCTCTCAAGTACTTCATCGTAAGTTCTTAGTGGGAACTTCTGGACTTCTTCCTTCACCTCCTTGCTGAGAGAATGAAGGAATAAATCACATAGTTCCATCTGATCCATGTTTGGAGCACTTGCTGAAGAATAAAGAACTGTACGCCACCTCTGGATGAAATGGGCGACAGATTCGTTGTGTTCTTGTTTGATGTGCAAGAATTCCCTGATTCCTGTTCTCAACAGTTTGTTCATGTCGAAGGCTTTGATGAACTCTGACACGAGTTGTTTAAATGAATGGATGGAGGCTTGAGGTATCTGTAATACCGATCGAGAGCAATGCCTTCCAGGTTTGGGAAATATTTTAGCAACAACCCCATCCCAAGGGAGTAATTCTCGTATGGCTGTAGCGTAAGCTTTGATATGTGCATTTGGATCTCCCTCACCCTTGAACTTGGGTAAATCAGGAAGAGGTCTTGGAAGCATGATGCTTCGTATGGTGAAGTCTAAGGGTTCCTTTAGATATTCTGAATAAGTCCCTATCGCATAGCTTTCGACCATTGATGGTGGTTGCTGAGGGAGTGATGGTGGGATAGGTTGTTGATACGGTGCAGCGTATGCGTTGGCAGGGGCATAAGGAGGTCCTGCGTTTGAGCAAACATGCTGGGAGAGGAGAACATATCTCCTTGTGGTGATTTGGAGTACATGTTTAAGTATGACGGGGTATTGTCAAGGAATGGATTGTTTGACACTAGACCGGGAGGAATAGTGTTAGAGATGATGGGCCTTGTTGGCGTTTGTTGTGGATAGTGAGGCGGCATGCCTAATGTGCCTACTCCTGTGAGGAGATCTACTTGGCCAGAGTGGTATGGAGGATTGGAACTTCCTGTTTGTATGAACGGAGAATTTTGACTTGCTTGAGCCAGTTCTAACCCTCTCACTTTTTCTACTAACGTTGAAATGACTTCATTTGGTGAAGTCACGGTGTTTTAATCGGCGGCGTTTGTTGTATACCACAGGTGTTGTATAGGTATGTGATATCTGTCATAAACTGATCACTATCTTGCCAAGTTTCTCTGAGAGTATTTCCTATATGCAGTGGCATAGAGGTATTTTCTTGAAAAGAGATCTCGGGTTGTATTTGTAAACCTCCTATAGGTGGGTACATACCCCGAGAATGTTGTTCACTCCTAGGATAACGTATTGACTGTCCATCATCTAAGACCGGTATGGATCGATTGCTACTAATTTGTGGTCTAAGTAGCATTTGAGGAGACGAACCAGATTCTCCGGTAAACGTCATATTGTTTGAACCTGAAGGCTCTGTTTGTTGCGTTCGAGAGGGTTGATCTAACTCCTCAGTTTGAAAAGATGAACTATATCTGATTCTTGGGGTTTGTGTTGACAACTGATTAGTTGAATAGTTGTCACCCCCCATCTTGAGAGCGAGGGTGATGATTGCCTATTACATTGGGCGTAGTATGCCTCGAAGACCCAGAGAGGGTCTGCCATATGCATCGAATCCCGACATATTCGGGGGGTATATGAATACCCGCAAGAATAATGGGAAGGAGCGAAGGTGATTTGTGAAAGAAACGTGATATTATGACTCCGAATGAGAAAGTAGGAAGTTTTACGTCAGCTTCACTAATTTCGTTTGTTTCACGTTGGGTTCACCAATTTTGTATGCGGAAAAGCGACAGGCGAGCGTGAGAATCTACAAGTAACTCTTCCACGTACCCGACCTCTCGAGGTCGTGCTGAGACATCCGGTGGGGGTAGAATATGCGTGGGATGCAGACAAACTAGTTAGGCAGTCTAATGTCTTCGACACGCACTAGTGGAATTTGTGAATCTAAGGCAAAGAAGGCCCTTCTAACTTGGACTGGTGTGATAGATCGATCGCGAGGATGACTGCTCGAAGGCTCCAATCAATATCGAGCTCTGGCGTGATTCGATCTATGGGTTGTGGAATACGTGGAAAATGACCTGGGATAGTTTCGTGTATGTCTCCTGATAAGGTCATATAGTGGATGGTGAATATAATTGACTCTACGGACGATTCTCTGGCCTAGTCCAGAATTCTCTAGCTTCGTTAGCTGCTATATCTAATAAGGACAATTGTTCGATGATGATGGGTGGAAGTGGAGTGGATCTAAATACCAAGGTGCGTAGGGTAGTGTCTATATCTGATTGACTTGTGGACTCGTTGGGCTGTGGGATCTGTGGATCACAACCATAGACTCTTGGTTGTTGCGGTCCTGTTATGGTCATACGTGAAATCAAGTTCTAATCCCTAGTATCCAGTAATCGTATGCTTTCTCAGCTTCTATGTTTAGGACCAATAACTGTGTGATTTTCTCAGAATATCTCACAGGCGTTCGCGCAACTTGGATCCTTAAACCGGTGTCTATGTCTGTGAGAGTGTCTCCTGCACCTGGCTGTGGGACCAAGGATCACAACCAAAGGTTTGTTCTCTTTCGAACCCTTCTACAGTCATGTGAGTGCTTTACCTAGGGTAATCTGTAGTTTGGTTGGTTCGACCAAAACGTGTGTGCTTGGTCGTCTTCTATGTTTAACCCTCTTAATTGAGAACTGATCAGTTGTAAATCTGTGGTTGTTCGGAATACTTGTATTCTGAGATTTTGGTCTATGTCAACTATTGCTGTGACGAGGTTTGGTTGAGGCACGATTGGCTCAAATATATATTCCCTGGGCTCCTGAGGTCCCGTGATTGTCATACGAAATGAAATGTAAATCTAACTGTAATGAAGCAAATTTTAACTACGTGGACTAAATCTAACATATATATAACTTTTATTCTTCTAAGAAATCTTTTAACAATTTTAAGGAAAGCAAACTATTTTAAGCGTATCTAGGAATAATAACCAAACAATAATTTAAAACAGACAAGATAACCGAGTGTAGTTATTTGCCTGTGCGATTTGTAGAATTATTCTAAATAAATAAAATAGCTCGTCTAATTTATCTGCAAGATTCTCGATCCTACCTCAGAAGTGAGGAGTGAATCATAGTTTCTCAGAAACTATCAATCCTCACAGCTTCCCTGGCAATATCGAGAATAGAATTTACTGAAATGAAGCAATTTATCTACTTTATTTGATATGATTCTAACTAGAACTTTGAAAGTTAAAACACGGATTCCATGAGCAAGCAGTGTGGCGAATCCGATGGTGTGTGTGATCTTGTCCCCTCAGTGTGATCTCCTCGTTCTTTCGTGTTCACGTGGATCCAGAAAAGCGTGTAATGCTAGCACCGATAGGAGTAGATTTTAGGACAAGGACAGCTCAGAATGCAGACCGAAAATGCGAGTAGGAGAGGGACAGCGCAAGAGTACAGAGCTTGGCTTATGCGATTCCTAGCGGGATTTTACTGCGAGTCATGCAACATGAAGTGACCAGAACCTGTAACTATCTTATTCGAAGAGCAAAACCTGCAACTTTAATGGCTTCCTAAGCTATTCTGTTCCAATGGATTGGATAAAATAACGACACTGTTTGCACAAGCTGGATATGTGGCTTACCAACAGCTGAATAAAGCTAACCAGGCATATAATGAACTGAACTAAGAACTCTAAGCAACAATGAAAATTAAATCTACAATAAAGAAAATTCAGAGGCAAGCTTGGACAGATTGGATGAAATGAGCAACCTTTTGCTGCCTGCAAGATGGGTATGTGGCTTACTTTTAAACAAGATAACAAACTAAAATACTAAAATGAGGAGATTGAGCAAAGATCTAACTAAAAAGATGCAAGTGAAATGGGAAAAAACTATGCATGCTTCTCAAAAAAAAGCAAGATAACAAACTAAAATACTAAAATGAGGAGATGAGAGCAAAGATCGATTAGTCTTTAAAATCAGCCAAGATCAAAGGCCATTTGAAGAAAAAAGGCAAAAAAGGGCAATAAGCCATGCATTTATAGGAATTTTCGATCACCCAAAAATCAAATTTGTAATGAAGGGGAAGGTGTTATTTCTTCTTGTGGAGGAGAGGGAATGGAAGGAGAAGCCTTGAGGAAGCTAGGATTTTAACCTTAGGCTTGGGTGGTTGATAAGGGATGGGCATTGAATACTAATATGGTAAAAGTTTAGGAACATCCCATTGACAAGGTTCTTTAACCTTAGATTCATCAGCCTCTAATGCTTGCAAATATGAAATAAAACCAACCATTTGGGTAAAGGATTCACTCATTACCTCAAGCCTTTATTGTGGGCTAAGCCAACTAGGTATAGGACCTCCCCATTGACAGAGATACCTAAAACTAGGTTGTCTAGCTTGCAATATTTGTAGTTTCTCCTTGACAACTTACAAGATCTGATCCACCCTTTGAACTTTTCCTTCAAAATCTTCTTCAAGTGTAAAATGACCTACAAAATCTGCATACTCATAAGAACATGCATACTAATTATGTGTTTTTCCATAAAACTGATCTGGGGTGTGTTATAGCATCTTGAAGAAGAATTTTTCAATGTTGGTGGTGGATATGAATGACATTGTTATTGAAAATGAGAGTTCCAATGAGGAAATGAAGTCGTGGTTATGCAACTTGATGGGAAGAGAAAATGAAATGAATGTAAGAAAGTAAATGGTCTGTTAGTTGAGAAAATGGGTTGTTTAGACCAATGAAGTCGCCATATATGCTTTAAAATTCCTCCAAAGGATAAAATCTCACCAAGAGCACATCAAAATTGGTGAAATGAAATGTACACCAGGATGTTGTAATGGAACACCTGTGAAATATGACTTCAATATCGTCCCACTAGGAATGCCGAATCATTGGGCGAGAAGACACTAATGTGGCTAGGCTACACACATGTGAAATATAAACCTTTCAATAATTGTAACAAACCATTACACCAAAACCTCGAGGCATTAGTGAAATCCACACATGAGGATCATAACATCCCACCATGCTTCCGTAGCCTGACCTCGGGCTAGATTTGCACCGTATAGTGGGACCACACCCTGCCCTATACGAGCCCCGAGTGAACACTGTAATGCCGACGTAGCTAGCCGTGCCAGGAATCAAACCTAGGTGGTCACCCTGATACCAAATGTAATGAACTGTTACACCAAAACCTCGAGGCATTAGTGAAATCCACACATGAGGATCATAACAATACTCGTCCCCACCGATCACGCAAAACTATTGTCACAAAAAGTAAGTACACCGGGATTTTCTCCATACAAATACCTACTTTTTACTAACATGGGACCTTCTCTCAAGTTGGGGGAATTGCTTCTTGAGATAGACCTCTAGAGAAGGCCAGCTTCGTCTACCTAATCTAATGCTAAAACTACTCCTAATGAATGAAATGCGGTTAACTAATCCTAGACTAACAATTCTAAGGGACTAAGGAGAGAGAGGAAGATGCATGAAATGGAAATCCTAAGCTAACAAACGGTGATAGCACCAAAAAAAAGGGGTGATGACACTTTAATGAGGGAGATAGGAGAAGGATATGGAGAAGGGAGAGGCCAAGCACAAGTGAAACAGACCCAGACTACATTTCACATCTATTCTCACATGAAACACAACAAAATGAACTTGCAAAGGAGAAATAATTGCACAACACAATACATCAAGTAAAGGAGAGGAAATGTTGTAGATAACATGAGTTAAGGTTGAGAAAACACCACAAGACAATATTTATTACAATAAAAGTATGCAAAAACCATTATAGTTGTAAAAGAAGGCACAAGAACATGTTACCAAGCCAAAATTGAATGTTTTATGGCTCACACTTATTCAAGAACCATTTTGACATAGTTCCTTTACATTTTAGAATATTCTCCCTCTCGAATGAGAGGTGTTTACATTATATAGAAGAATGAGAAATAGAGAAGGATAAAATCCCAAAAATTTCTTTTCACCCACCAACAAGATGCATTAAATGACCGATGAGACGCAAGGT
Source organism: Taxus wallichiana var. yunnanensis (assembly GCA_018340775.1). Taxonomy (NCBI): domain Eukaryota; kingdom Viridiplantae; phylum Streptophyta; class Pinopsida; order Cupressales; family Taxaceae; genus Taxus; species Taxus wallichiana. The sequence continues at coordinate 757,443,846 of CM031243.1, forward strand.
GACTGTCAAATCCATTCTCCAATGCTCTTTTCCTTGTGGAAGAAGAAAAGAGGACTAAATCTCATTAAATTATGGATGTTGGGAAAACTATAACTACACTTTTGGAGATGAAGATATTTTTTTACCTTTTTATTGACATATTCCTAAAAAATCTGATTTTGATGATTCCAAATTGAGAGGCTCAAGGAGATATTTCTAACAATATAAACTTTGTGTGATTTGGAGTAGGGAATCAAATATATGGCCATTCGAATATTTACATGTGGGGAGGAATATAAGAGTGACACATGGCGGCCTTTGATTGGCTTGGGGATTTCCCTTTCCCACTTGTTACATGCTTTGACTCTACCATGTGTTGGTCTTTAGCTAGTTCGAGGTCGGGCTTTGCTTATGTGTCTACTTCCCTTTTGTGTTTTTGCGTTATAGCTTTACCTACAGTCTATTCCATTATGAAATACAAGCCAATAAGACAATGCCATGTACCTTCCTAGTGTCATATTATCTTTTACCTCCATTATCCATCTCAAAGCATGAGCCAATGGGAAGGCTCCATGCTTCTTCATAATTCACCTTTTATATAAGAACTTTGTTAGAGAATGAAGTATAGAACAATAAGAACATTCCATGCCCCTCACAATGTCGACCTTTCTTTTATCCTTACTAACAACCACAAAATGTGATCCAATGAGAAATCTTCGTGTTCCTCGCAATGTTAGTCTTCCTTGCTTTCGTGTTTTCCTTTGACTGGTTTTTCCTTCACATCATAACTTCTTTTCCCTTTCATCCTTGTTTGGTTGTTTCTCGGACCCGTTAGAATTATCCATTGTGGCTCATTATGGGGATTTCACATACACAAATCCTAAAACCTTTTAGGGGAGTTAGAAAGGTGACGTGTGTCTATTCCTTGACTATTTATCTTTTTCCATGTTCTTTTTTTTTCACCCATCGCGTGTGCTTTGACTCTCCTTGACCTAAGCTCATACTCGATAATCTAATCAACATAATTAATTTTGTGGACTTGAGGTCTACGGAAGTGTTTAGCTATAGAAATCATTAGAATGCTTCCATGCGTCCCTTCCTTGATGCTTGGCATTGAAATTTGATAGGCATATCAATGTATGATGACCTTTTAAATATAACTCGTTAATGGATTAGCTAAGTTTTTAGTATATTTCTGAATGCCAATAGCTAGTTCTTTAGGGTGGTGGAATTTGATAGTCATTTAAATGTCCCATACTATTTTAAATGGATAAGTCCATTTTAAATCTTTTAAATCCAAAATAACCCTAGGGGTATTTTGGGATAACAACACCTTATTATTTATTTTCACAAAGAAGAAATCACATTACAAACCTGATTTTTCTTGGTACATTACAAAGGGATGAGCATTTATAGATTGGATATGAAAATTGAGGAGAAATTTACTATTCATCATACTCAAGAGGGAAATATCTTTAAAATCTTTCCATAAAGCGACTTTGGAATCAAGGATTCACTTTTTTCTCTAACAAAACCATGCACCCTTAAATGTTTGAGTGAAACAAATGCATACTTGGTCAAGAAATACTGTCTGTCACAACATATTTCAAGAAGGGGAGAATGTTTGCACATCTTCTCAATTCATGTATTTTTTCTGAACACTTACCAATAGGATCAAATGTGCTTCATCTTCTCGGATTGTCCATAGTCAAGGTTTCTAGTTTTAAATCCTCATCTATTATTAGAAGGTTTATAACACTTTACTCTTCAGATTTATGCTACCATACCTAGATAAATACTTCAACATATGTCTTAGTTATTGGTTCCCACTCTTGTTTTGCACTTGAAAATAAGATATATTCAAGTTTTTTAGACTAAGAATGATCGCCAACTTAATTGTCACATGAAGATATAAACAGTCTTCAAGGACCGACACAATTTGCACGTGAAAAACAATTTCCTTGGCATCTAGGTAATAAATTGAGGAGCTTCAGTACCTTAAATAGCTTTTCCACACTAATAACATTACCATTTCAAGGTATATACACATGATCATCACCATTTTATAGACTATGTGAACAGCTTTCTTGAGACCACACAAAATAATATTGACTTGGAGTTTTATTTCTATTAAAGCTTTAGGTTGATGATCATCCATTTCAAAATCATTTCAAGGAGAGAACTATCACCATCTTCATAAACACAAACTAATCACCAAAAAAGGTATATGAGCCCGAGCACCGAGTTTTCCTAGGTTTGAAACTACGCTTCTTAAGACATGTCAGGGCGGTCTTGACTTGAATGACTTCTTGTTACACACTTTCACAAATATGATCAAGCACTACCTTCAACATTTCAAATGACATACCAATGGAAACTTCACTCTCTTGAGTTCATGAGTTATGAAGTAAGCTTCCACAAATTCAAGATAGATTCAGTCCTCTTAGCAAGAGATGATCAAGGCAAAAATTTAGGAGAAAAGTAAACTAGGCCCACTTCTTACCTTACCAAGAAAAATTTGAGATCCAACAACTCATCTTGAGCCTATGGAGAATGATTATCACCATTTCTTACCTCAGTCCTAATATCAAATCACTAAAATGTTCTACAAATACCTTTCAAGCCTTCATAACATGACTCAGTACTTTAGTGGTAGGAGGAGAAAATAATGAGTTTACACCAAAAGACTAAGGAAAATTCATGAGAAATTTTGAGAGTAGTGAGTAAACATCAAGCACAAGTTGTAAAATTTGGTAGTTCACCTTAGAGTCTTCAAAACTAGACTAAATATGCAAGACTTACAAAAACATAGCATTTATGTGTAATAAAACCATGCTTGGATAGAAAAAATACCACTATATTGACATATAAAGAGTATTTTGCAACCCCGAAGTGTTTCCATAGCTTGAATAAATGAAATGATGATCAAAAAATTCATTTCTTTCCTATCACTCTAGGAGGGAGATCGGAGAGGGAGAAACACCGTTAGAAAAATGAATAGGTTTCATATCCAATTTCCATAAAAAATTTGCAATATTCAGTCTTGGAGTTATCTTAAAAAATCCTTATATGATTTATCTAAAGGAGGATTTATAATTTTGTTTGGATGATAAGAAGACATGGTTCTCAGTTTGCATTTCTCAATAAGCTAGTTTTAGTAAAACTTGAATAAATTCAAAATATGATTTTAAAATTTAATTAAATTTAACACATAAAACCAAAACACACCCCTCTACATGCTCCATATTTTTTTTTTCTCAGAAATAATCGTGTACCCTTCAAACCAATCTCATTTTCCCATGACTTTGTTGTTAGTCCTCAAAGGTAGTTTTAGTGAAAACTTGAATTTTTCCTCCAGAGGCTAAAGTAAACCTTGTATATGCTCATACATTAATTAGGAAATGTTCCTATGCTCCTCCCATTCTTACCTAGTCTTGGCATGACCTACTTTGTGCACATACACCTCATTAGGCTCTAGAACTAGGCCGAAAAGAGCTAGTTTCAACTGTGACTTGCACCACATGACCTGATGATCACTTTAGAAGCTCTTACACATCCTAAAAACATCATTTATGACCTATGGGACATATAATCCAAGCATAAAAAACATCTCCATACCTCTAGTGGAATCTTATCTTATTGACCAAGCTTACAAAGAAATTGAAGTCATCCTAAAACCACTTTGAATCCACTCTGTAAGCTCCAACCATCATTGAGAAAGATCCAACCATAATTTAGAAGGAACTACGAATCAACCTTCATGCCCCTAACTGATCCTCACTTCACCATTCACACCTTTTCTGTCAATGTCACTTGACATCAATAACAACACCAATGACCTAGGTTCAACAATTTGCCCCTTTGTCATTGATGGCAACAAACTTAGAAAATTTGATGGAAAATAATCACACAAACATATTCAAGGAATTCATGTCTAGTTTTTGATATCACTCTCTCCCCTTTTAAATCTATGAAAAAGGTTCCTGCATTCAATATGCAATTACTCATTTTCAAAGAAAAATCTTACCTCAAAAAGCTCCCCCTTGTATTTGATTTACTACCTTTCCAATTGTGTCTTGAATAGATGCATGAATGTCTTCACCAATCAGCCTCAATTCTCCCCCTAAACATATTCTCTCCATGTTTAGGTATCTCACTTTACCATGCTTAAGAAACAAGCTCAAATCTTCCTTAAACTAGTTTATTGTGCTATTTGGAGCTTAGGTCCCTGAATCAACTTTTCAGTGCCTCCTAGCCCAATTTTGACCATCCATAGTTACTATGTACATCATAAAATAATATTATGTACCCCCTAGGATTATTCCATCCTCCTTTATCTAAATATGTAATAAATCGGGCTCGTATCTTGCATCACGTCATAAGAATTGATCTAAGCAAAACTAACCAGTCCTAAAGAACTTTTACAATGCTCTCTATTCGTTTTCTTATCTAAATACTGAATGAGAAAGAAAAATTTTCTCCCCCTTGAATAGTATCACTTTGTATTCATTGTTTTTTCCTTGATTAGCCTTGAAAAACATGTCATCTTTACTTCCATGATACCTTGAAGATATGCTTGAAGACTCCAACCAGTATCTCTTATCCTAAAAATTCTTTCTAACTTGTAGGTATCTTTTTCAAATTAGAAGTACCCTACAACACCTAGTAATGAGGCAATATTAAAACTCACATGCTCTAAAAATATTTGATGTCTACTTCTTAGGTTAATATGCCTTCATGCTCTTTGTTCATTTCATATATCAATGTAAGATGAAACTTTGATATCTCAACTAGGTCTAGATAATTGTCTTTGAGATCCTTGAAGTTCACAATAGAGTTGATCCACCCTAAAAATGTTGTTTCCTAAAATTCATGATTTTTTCAAGATTAATTCAACGTGAACTTCTAAGACAATCCATTACATGATGAATTCCTAATCATTGTTAAAGGAATTCAAACCCTAATTGTCATCTACAACTATGGCATATGGTACTTCATCTGCAGCAAGTTCCTTGGATTTGAAATCTTACGTTTTCCTTTCTCTTTGTTCCCTCTACAAATTTTTTATCAACCTACCTCTTCATTTAATTATCATGTGATCTTTGTTCATATTGAGCATGATTGTGAACTATGTAACACCTTCTTTACTCAATATTCCATGCAAGACAACATGTTTTTCTCTTTATATGAAACATCTTCAAACTTTTGACCTAGGAACATTTTCATTCTTTGAGAACTTCTCTTTAAAATCTCTATAGTTGAGCATCCAAGAACGTACCACATTTGCAACATTTTGAAAGAATAGCCACAGTTATGGATTCACCTAGTTTGATTCTTTATCGTGGTTGAAACTTTCTCAAAAGTTAAACATGCTTTCTTCATGTCATACGATATCAAGAGACATAACTTGCATCTTAAGGATAGACATTTTTATACTTCTTCTTATGACTAATCGACCTTGCATGGTTTTGACATCTTGCACCAATTTTTCATATTAGAAATTTGACGCTCTTACTTTTTCTCTTTTCATGATTCAAGTTTGAAGATGATGACATAGACATAATAGAAATTGTGTACCATGGACCACTCCTTCGTGAGAGATACTATAATTTTTACATAAGGACACTACTAGGACCAATAATTAGTTCAATTTCAGTTTGTGATAGACATCATAATAGATCTTGAAAGACAATAATTTTTCTTTCATGACAGCTTGAGATCATTATGAATGGACACATGTACTCTTGAACCCACATGAGGCTTACTCAAGTGATATTTCAGCCAACTGGAATTTACTCAAAGCTTAACTAGACCTCTTGCAGATTGAGATTACTCATCATAACGAGTTTATAAACTAACCGAGACCATATTTGTATATGGTCATAGATACAAGACACTTGACATGTTTCAACCACCTTTACATTATCATAAAGACGTCTCCTTCATGATAGCAACACGTAAAAGATGACTCAAGCATGACTTAACCTTGACAACATACAAGAAGATAACACAAAATTTAGGACCTCTTGACCATACTCCTTTTGCATGAATACACAATAAGAACATTCAGAATCTTCAATGATCACTTAACTTCAATAGGAGGATAGAAAAATCATCTTTAACTTGACATACCTTGGCAACACAATGAGAACTCCATTTAGAAACAATTGATGGAAACTTACTTGAAAGAAGGCACAATGGATTGTTCACATAGTATCATCATGGATAAACCATTGATTTTCAACTTAGGAAATCGATGATGGGAAGACCTTTCTTCTTTCAACTGAAATATGCCATCTAGAAGCCTAGAAAAGGCACTTCACCAATCAAACAAATTTGATGACTCCATTCCTTCCTTAAGTTTTTTTCATTATTCTTGGGTGTACTCCTTGGTGTGACAACCTCATCACCTAAACTCTCACTTTCCGATTCACCATCTCGAAACATTCATGTTGCATTATATATATATGCTCTAGTACAGCTCGAGATATAAATTTTTCATCACTTACACTAGAATTCCCTTCCTTCTTCTTAGATTTATCATTACCTCATGATTCCTTTCTTGAGCTTGTCTCTTCATTTTCTATTTTTATTCTTTATTTCCTGATTCTATAGGAGTGTGCTTGATTTCATCCTTTCTCTTATATATGAGCTTCCTCTTATGACAATGTCTTGCAAAGTGACTAGTTTTATTGCACTTGAAGCATACAAGATGACTCCAATATTTATTCATAGGATCTTCAAGATAGAATTTGGATATGTGACCCCTCTCATGATAATTGAAACAAACTCTATTCTTTTCATATTCAGTTCTACAATATCTCCATGGGTGTTCTTTGTCTACTCTCCTTATGTAATCCCTAGCTCTGTGTCCAAAGACATGGCATGAACAATAGACTCCATGGAACTTACCTAGAAATATCCTTGCATTTGGTTTCTTGATGGTGTTCTTGTGTTCTTTAATGTGCTACGTTATTTTAGAATGTCCTTTTCATGAATCATGGATTGACTCATCTTTCAAATCATTTTTCATTTCTTGTTCTAGTTCCTCCCTCAAAGTCTTTAATTTTGCATTTAGTTTATCATGTTAGGAATTATATGGTTTATTGCTTATCATATGGTTTTATATTTATGAATTGTAATATGTAAATGTTAATGGTGAAATTAAATAGGGTGAAAATTAGGTGGTTAGTAAGTTAGAATAGTAAAACCATTAGTATTGTGTTATTATGGATTTTTTTAATTATTGAAACCATCCGGAGAATTGGTATCATGAGGAAAAAAATTGTTTACATATTTTTATTCCTCCACTCCTATATAATGGAGTCATTTGTAATAGAGAAGATTGAGTAGTTGTATTGTACATTAATAATAATATTTTTGTGTGGGGTTTGAGTTTGTTAAATCTCTGTAATTCCTATGTATATTATCTAAGTTTGTAGATCAATTAATGGTGTTTTGATCACACAATATAGTGCTTAGATTTCATTTGGTATCAGAGCAACCATTTGAGGAGCTACTGGAAGAAATTTTTGTGCATAGGAATTTCCAAAGTTTGCTGCAATTCTTTGCATATGAATTGCCAGTGATTTTAGACCAGAACAAAATCTCCAACAATTAGGAAAATTACCAACAATTTTGTTAAATTGCTAATTATTCTTTAGAAATCGCTTGATTATTCTCTACACCACTAGAAATATATTGAAACTAGATTTCGACACATTTAACAGTTTGTAAAATGAAATATGGTTCTCAAGTTATCATCAAAATAGTGAGTTCTTGTGTTTTGTTGGTTTTTTATATCTCTATTAATCAATGGAGACATCAGTTGCATCCATAGATAAATTTTATGAAATAAAATTTCACACTTGAAAAGTAAATATTCAAATTCAATTGATGAATAATAATTTGTGGGGAATTGTTAATGGCAAGGAGAAAGAACTTGTTGATGCTAGAAAGTTGTTAGAATGGAAAACTATAGATGATAAGGCCTTGTACATTAAAAATAAGCATAAAAATTCCTCCAAAAGTGAAGGAGAGATTGAGTGTTATTATTGTAAGAAAAAGGGACATACTTCTACATACTATAGAATCTGGGCCAAATATGTACTTAGTGGAAATATCAAAGATGAAGCCAACATAATCACAAAAGAGGACTCAGCTGAAGAGGAAGAACCCATACATGAAGAATGTGGGTATATTTATGATGATTTATTGTTCTAAGTAGCCTTACATTGGAGGATGGAGGAAATAGAGGATGGAGGAAAAATAACATCCTCTCATCAGTCACCTATGATGGGGCCGCATCACTAGTTTGGTGACATGTGTGTGTGTGTGTGTGTGTGTGTGTGTGTGTGTGTGTGTGTGTGTGTGTGTGTGTGTGTGTGTGTGTGTGTGTGTGTGTGTGTGTGTGTGTGTGCGTGTTTTTTTCTTTCAGCATGGTGTGTTGATTTCAGATTTCATTGTGTTGTGTTATGGAAACTTCACATTGTGGGGGGGAAATGACACATTGTTTTAGTTTTTTGTGGGTGAATAATATGCACTATCATGGATTCTAATATGTAATCTCCTGAAGAGAAAAAATGATGAGAGCCAAGCAATGTACTACAACATCATGATATTGTGGTTGTTGGATCCATTGGAAAACCATCTATAGTTGTGGTTGTTAGTAATCCACTGGAAAAAATATCTATAGTTGTGGTTGTTAGTAATCCATTGGGAAAACTATCTTTGGTGTGGTTTTTGGTTAACCACTTGGAAAACCATCCAGAGGTTTTTGGTATTGTCCTAGAAACCATCCATATTGTGAGCAATATGGAAGTGGTGGTTATAGTACACGGCGTGTTTTCCCCATAATCGCACTAATGGGGGCTGTTAGGAATTCTATGGTTTAGTGTAGACACATTTTTTTGGCACTCTTGTGCCTTTGTATTATACACCCCTCAATCTCACCTATCACTCCCCCTTGCCCACTTTATTTTCAAATAATCCCATATTCCCTCTTAATCATCCTATTCCCATTTTATTCACCATTATCCTATCTATTTACCATTATTATTATTATTATTATCCCCATTGTGATCCCCCTTATCCATATTATTTTCCTAATTCTTGCATCTATCCTTTACCCCTTAATTATTCTAATCTCATAAATCTCCCCACTTAATAGTCTTCATGGGAGACCCATCCTCTAATCATTACCCTTTATTAATCATTTCCTATAACAGGATTACCCCCACTCATTCCACCCTTCCCTAAGATTACTTATACCTAATTTTATTCATTCCCTAACTGGGAAACCCCTTTCATGCGTGTAATCCTAAATTTATCACGCTAGTTGTTTTGAAAACCTATTCTCATCCTCATTTATTCTAACATTCAAATGAATTTTTCCTTCTCACCTCTAGTCTCTGGTGAATGACCCGAGTTGTTTTCATGACGACCCTACCCGTGTTATTTAATCACCCCTATCCCTCTTCTCAAATGGATGGAAAATTTTGAATCTTTTATGTGCTTTTGTGACATTGTTCCTTCCGAGTTATTTGTGAATCCTTTTGATCGGCCTTTGTGATGTCTAGGTGTTTTTCTTTTGCATTGAGATCTTGGAGTTAAAGAGTATCATGGAGTTTTGGTTCGTGAATGCACTTGTTTTTTTTTGGGATGTACTTTTAGGTTTTCTTTTTTAGATCTACTTTAACCTCTAGTCCACTTTAATCATCCCTTTCAATCAATCACAAAAGATCCATAATATACAAACAACTTATCCCATCTTCTTGTTAACATCCCATCTTTGGTCTGTTACCGCTTATCGACCCGGTCATTGCCATCCCATGTCCTGCATTTTGCTACATCCTATCCATAATCCACCCTATCCACTTTACATGCAACCCTATCTGATATACCCTCCATCCAATCCACCCATGTAACATTTCACCCTCTAGAAACATCCAGTTATCTATTATAACATCTTAGATTCTACATTTATCTCATTGTTCTACATACCTCTCTAAATTAAGAAATGTAACACATAGTTATTTTTGGTTCACCATCGACTACTTGTTATGTTATTAGGTCACCTCTGATGACCACACACGTCGAATCTCTGCATCGATCTCAGGTCATCTTCAGCCCTATGTGGATTGTTCTCATTTTATACCATTTCCATCCTTGATCATCATATTAGTTAGATTATCTTATCATATACTTGTTCAGATTTTTTATCATAATTTACTTTATGTTATCATATTATCACTCTCTTTTATCATCACTTGGGTTGACATCCTCTCAAGGAAGTTGTGCTTCTCATAGTCTACTCTTGTCTTCAGAAACCCACCATATCTCTTACTAATCCCTTTTCATGTTTAGTTTTTTGTTGTTGTGCAAGTTAGAGACTCACTTTGCTTCCCGAAGGAGGATCATTTATTATGCACCCATACCATATCATCCTATCCACATTAGGAGGTTCCCTAAACCCTCCCATATTTCGAGGTTTCTTGATTTCTTGTTTAGTTTTCACTAATCTAAAATAGGTAGCACAAAAATATTGTCAAAAATTTTGGCACACACAATTAAATCCTTCGGGACTCAAACCCTTTTTTGGTGAGGTATTTTTCATTCTCATTTTTTATTTTATATCTTCTTCATTGTAATCATGATCTATATCCACTCCCTACTAAGCTTACAAGTAAAATTCTACCTCTTACTCTCTTACATTGGAGTGTGGTTTTATCGAAATCACTTTTGTATGTTGCTTATTGTGAAGATCAGATAAAAGGAAAAGTGAATACTAGGTATTCCTTGACTTTATTTCTTCTCCTTTTCTTTCATCCGTGTTTAGCATATCGTATTTGTGGTTTTCATCAAATCTTCACACTTCATTTTTGGGTCTTAAAAATAACACCCTCGTTGTTTTATTTCTCACATAGTATAAATAAGGGGTAATATTTTTGCATTCACTCTGCTCCACACACATCTAAACATGCTAATCAAATTAACACATTTAAACAATCCCATACTAGATGGACCTAATTAGGATTTGATCACCCAATAGGAAATTTTCCACGATGTTCTGGATGTGTTATAAATCCTATACAAACTTGGGCCTCACATATCTTTGGGTATATCAAGAACCCCACATCAAAAACTACTTGAAACTAGCTATAGAATGTCATTTCTTATTTACCTTTGTTATCTACTTTTCTCTTGTTCACATTGTCTAATTAATCATGATGATAAAAAAACTTGTTTATTTATTTGTTTGTTAATATATTACATAAAAAAGTTTATATTCACCTATTCCATGCCTATCGTCACCCTTTCTCATGTTGAGACAACACAACAATCCACCCATTCAATAACATACCTTCCTCTAATGATATTTCCCAACAAGATTCTAAACTTGGGACTACACATTTTTTTCCCAACCCTTGTCTCCATGGTATCACTTCATGAGGACCATGTCATACAAAATGATCCCCATCTTAAAACCAATCCACATAAATCCAACATTTCTAGATCAACTCCACCTCATTCCACTTCCTATAGACCAGCTACACCCCCATCTCCTTCTCCTTTAGAGACTTTTGTACCTCCTTATAATTCCCTTTATGACTACCTATTTCATAAATCTCCCACAATCTTTCAATCTTCTTCATAACTTGCTTTCAAACCACTGCCATATACTGTCCTCATCAATCCCTTTTCATGTTTAGTATTTTGTTGTTGTGCAAGAGTAGCCACTCAATTGGGAACCCATTCCACCCACGTCACTTTATATCAAATCTATCTCTATTCCATCTCGCAATTGTCACTTGTATTCCTATCCAACCATCTCAACCCATCAACACTCATATCCACATTCATCACATACTTGAATGATTCCATGTCCCCATCTCTCAACCCATCTAATCTCAGCTTATGAATTATTCTCTTCGTTATCAACCACCTCCTCAAGCTCCTATTTATCCTCTACATCTCAACCTCAAACCATCCCATCCACTTCCTATATCCAATGATCTCATCCTTTGACATCACCTCTGCCTACTTCCAAAATGACCCCATGCAAACATTAATGAGTAGATTGACCAATTTGGAAGTTGTTACTTTGGGTCCCAATATCTCAATCACATATGAACAAATTTTTAATGAGCACATTCATCCTTCTATCCCGATTCAAACCTTATCCTCTTCATTGGTATTTTCCTAAGTTCTCTAAATTCAATAGGAAGGAGGATCCTCAACAACACCTCTGAGATTTCCAACATTCTTGCTATCACATACCCCATGACCAGCACCTCATGTTTAGGACATTTCCCATGTCATTATCTAGCCCCACACTTCTGAGATTTGGTATAATGGAATCCTCAATCTAGATTCCATCTTCTCCCTTCACATAGCTTGTCCAACTCTTTAAAGAGAATTTCTCCATCAATATTTCTCATAAAATTACCATTATAGAGTTATACACCATTCAACAATTTGACGATGAATCTATCATAGAAATTTTTCACACATGGCATTGAATCATAAATCAACTATCATTTGACTTTCCACATTTTACATAGCTCATTTAATTATTCTCACGTTCTTGTGAAAATCATATCTCATCCACCCTAAAAATCCAATCATTTCAGACATTTGAAGAATCCTTCACCATGGCTTGGAAACTTCAGAGATTTTAGACCATTTATCAACTATACCCCCTTAGGGGAAACCTATAGTTCAAGAGTTGACAAGTTGATGGCAGTCCATTTCATCCAACTTCCTCCCATCCAATCGATTGATGACTTATTATCCAAACCCACTTGGTATCACAATGGTCACTATTGTAAATATCATCAAGTTAGAGGTCGTGACATTGAAAAGTGTTATTCCTTCAAATATCGCATCCAACAACTTATAAATCAAGGGGATATCCAAGTAGACAATTCTACCGTGGAATCTGTCCCCCCCTCGACATCTTTAAACAAACTTTTCCAAATAAACCACCCAAAAATCAAGCCAGCCATTCTACATCTCAACTACCAAATGCTCACATCATCAACACCATTAAAATCATCAATCAAGATCTCACCTCATCAAAGAATACATCTACCCTTAGGCATTGTCCCTATATCTCCAATTTTACCAACACCTATTCCCACATCTACACCAATCATATCCATGACTATCATACCTATATATACTTCTAATACTTGTATTATTTCTATATGTACTCCTACCATTACCACATCCACATCAATTTTTACTATACATCCTACTTGATCTACATCTATCATGACCCAACCTATCACATAAGATTCATCCTTAGCATCTATTTCATCACCATCAATATCCATGCATATCCCTACACCCCTCACATCTATTCCTTCCACATAAAACACACTTATTACTCCTTCCACACTACCTACATCTATGACCCTCTCAACCATACCCATTATCACTACATCTCAATATCTTAGGTCTAGTCCTTCACCCATAACTACATCAAATACCCCTATTGCTATATCTACATCACCCACTTCCACATCAATCCCAAATACACTCATATCTACCTCATATAATTCTACAACCTCACTTACAACTATCTCAACACCTATCTCAAAATATTCATCACATATATCTACATCTTTACCTATGGCTACATCATGTATTCCATCACAATATTTTACACCCACTCCTTCCCCAACATCTCTTCCTATATCTCTACCAACTTCTACATCAATCACATCTACGCCTATGCCTCGATTTGAAAATATAATTTTGATACCTTTTGGAACATTTATGAAAAAACACCTCCACCTAAGGCAACCATAAACCGCACTTTTGTTCCATCCATAAAGCCAATCATCTCTATACCAATCTATCCCAAACCTACACATTCTACAACTCATTTAGATCTCATCAAATACATCATTTTGACTCCTCTTCCTTCATCAATAACTTCCTCTACATCACACCCTATATACCCTCCAATCAAGATCACTTGCCATCCTCTTTAAGGGCAATTATTCGCAATCAAAATACATGACTCTTGTCCTGTCTCCCCAAAGGTCTCTCATGCATCCTCTTTAAAAAATAGACATCACTCTACCTAAGATCAAACAATATCATGCCACTATATCTATCTTAGGAGCTCCCTCATCCCTCTTAGGGCTAGGCCCTTCATCTAAAACACCCATTGCCAACCAATCTCAAAACAACAAGACATCTAATTTACATCTCAAATCTACATAAAGATCCACTCCTTCTCCCAAATGCAAATCTAAATCTCCTATCAAGCCTCACAAGAGAAACCTTACCTTCACCACTTCTATTGGATCTTACATAGAGATCCTTAGACATTTAATCCAAATATCTATAATCACACTTCCTCCCATCAAGGCCTTTGATCCACATAGTAAAAATCCATCGTGGTTCAACCCCAATGTTGTTTGCGCTTATCATCGCACCCTGTCATGACACTCGATCATTGTAAGGCCTTTCAAGCTTTATTCCATGATCTTATTAAGGAAGATGACTTTCTCATCCAGGGGGATCATCCTTCTCCATCCATAACCTTATCCACAACTAATCCAATTCCCACTTCTACATCTTCATCCACCGAGTTATCTAGGTCTCCCCTCTCATCTCGCAACCTTTGTTATATCACACTCCTCCTAAAGAAGGTCCTCCCTTTTCATTAATACTATTTTTCTTACCAATCACCAATAGGATCCTCAATCATCCATCCAATCAAGGTCTAGAGTCGATATTTCTACTCTATCTACCAATCCTATTCCCGTATTTCTTCACGTCCACTAGCTCATTCTTGTCTCCATCCAAGTTTCCTAGTATGAAATAATCTCCCTCACCGGGAGTATCCCTCCTTACTCTTAATCATATTTCATTTTATCCCTCGTCCACATATCCCTACACATCGATCCATCTCTCTCTCTCCATCAAATAACTCCTAGATCTTGGGGACTTCACCATAGGATCAGTTTCTTTATCGTTAGTTCCTTTCCTCTTAATCCTTGACATTGTCTTATCTATCTCATCTAATTTAATCCAATTTATTGTCTCATCTTATCTAATCTACCTATCTATTTCTCCATCTCATCCTAATTCCACCTTTGTGGCCATATTTGTGCTTCTCTCGGGGCACCATATTTCTAAGCCCACTATTGTGTTCATCTTCGTCTCACTAGGATGCATGTTTTCTCACTTCCTCATAGCACATAGTTTTTATCTCCTCTCATTAATCTTTCCTCATCCAATATTTTCCAAGTTATCATCTTATCTCATCAACTCCCCCATCTAACAAATGTTTAAAAGAACATGACGTCGGGGTCAAAGCATATAACCATCAATAACTCCCACTTTTTTGTAGTTTTGTACTTTCAGCAAACTATGTTTGACAACCAAAACATGACCAAACACATATAAAATGACCAAACATGCATTTTTAAGAGGCTATAAATACCAAGGTGCAGGGCATCCAGAATTTACCTGATTTTTTAAATTTTTATAGTATTTTTTAATTATTTATTTACTAGTTAGATTTTAAAATATTTATGGCCACAAAGTGGGACACACTTGTATGCTTTTAAAAGACCATTCGTCGACATTGGTGACCTTGTCCTTAAACTAGAATGCCACTACTCTAGAAAGGAGCTAATGTGGAAATTTTTCCTCAACAAGGTTGGACCATACATTATCATGCATAAGTATGGGTCACGAGCTTATCATTTTCCCTCCCTTAATGGTAAACCGAAAACATAACCTCTTAGCACATTGCATTTTCATCCATTATATTGTTAACATACCTACCAATGTGCACTTAGTCATATCCATAATCCTTCCCGTATCATTAGCCTCTTTCATATATCATTATAAGTATTTGGAATTAGGTGGTCTATTAGCTTCCTAGTCTTTATCTTAAATATGGGCACCATGAATCTTCTCATAACATATTCCTTATGGATAGGTTCTCCCTTCTTTGTGAGAACTCTATGATCACTACATCCATCACCATCTTATATACCTATTGGAACCATTCAAAGGGTCCATGGGTGTCTCTTGTAAACCTTTTATCCCCTTCGAGTGATCTACTTAGCTATACCCAACTCTTCCCCATAAAAATTTAAAATTATTGGATGTTCATATCTCATGCTATCTTATACAAAAACAGACTAGTCCTCTTGAAGGAAAACTATTCATATAAAGAAAAATAATAAAAATAGACTAATCCCTTGAAGGATAACTATCATCCATATCTTATCTTGCCATCCGAAAAGTAAATTCCTAAAATCAAAATAAAAAAGTATATCACTCCCTCAAAGTATGGCTACTCTCTTACATCATGGCAGGCGAAGGCTTCTTGCATTGATCAACCTTATATATATTCAAAAGCAAGAATCTTAAGAAAGCTTCCCACATTGATTAACTTTCTCATATATTTCAAGCTTCCCACATTGATCAGTTTGCACCTCTTCCCTTATCCCGAGTTGGGACCAAGTCCTAGGAATAACCACTTACAGAGAACCATCCTCCCGCATACAAGTCCCATCTAAAACCCCTTTTTTGTGTTGACACTAGGTTTATGAGCTCATTTCATCCATACTTCCCTCATGATCTTTGATATAACTAACTATCATTGGTTATGTGTTAACACCTATTTTGGTCACATGTGCATTCCATTACCTAGATACCCTCCTTGTTACCTCTAATGCAGTTGGAGACATCATTCCCCATTGCATTCCTTGATATGACGTAGCGTCATTCCTACCCATTGGTCTTCATCATCGGTTGTGCTCTATTCTTATTATCCACATCTAACATTTATCTTTTGTTTGCTTTATCACCATAATTTTTTTCTCATCTAAAATATCTATACGTTATCTATCAAAAATTTCACATCTAATCACATGTTCCTATATATTTTCATCCATATTTTATTTCAAGTCCACTTTTGTGGCCATATTTGTGTTCCGTCTCGAGGCACTTTATCACATATTTTTATATTTCATCATATAGCCATTTTTGTGCCCTTTATTGGGGCACCTTTATTTCCATAATCATCCTCATCCTTTGTGGACGCATACCTTTCTCTTGATTCCTCATGTATGAGGAATCTCACATTATTCCCTCATTTGGTTGTGCATCATTTTGATGTGAGCCTATGACCCATTGGTCCTCACATCTCTCACATCCATCTGAGTGGATTCCCATGGGATTCTTTCCACTTCACGGTGATTTTTAGTCAATCGACAAAGCCTATAGGACATCGTTATCATCTCCTTGTAGACCATATCTTTGTTCCTTACCAATGTGAACCTTAAAATAACCATCATACTTTGATCCTTGTTATTGACAATATACCTTCTTATCTAGGGAATCATACCTTAGCTTCTTTTTTATTCCATCCTTCCCCGCCCACCCTTATCATCCATTTCTTTCAAACTCATGACCAATTCCACTCTTTCTTTTTTCATAAATCACTATTTTGAGGGGGAACACCTTGCCAATCCCCTTTTCATTTATTCTATTGATCATTTCTCATTTTTGTCTCATAGTTTGTAAACCCTCAACAAAAGGGGGCGAAATGTAGACATTTATTTTGGCACTCTCATGCCTTTGTATTACATACACCCTCACTCTCACCTATCACTCCCCCTTTCCCAAATTATTTTAAAATAATCCCATATTCCCTCATAATCATCCTTTTCCCATTTTATTCACCATTATCCTATCTATTTACCATTATTATTATTATCCCCTTTTTAATCCCCTTATCCATATTGTTTTCCTAATTCGTACATCTGTCATTTATCCCTTATTATTATAATCTCATAATCCCCCACTTAATAATCCTCGTGGGATACCCATCCCCTTTCATCATTACCCTTCATTAATCTTTTCCTAGGATTCCCCCACTCATTCCACCCTCCCTAATATTCCTTGCACCTCCATCGGTTCATTTAAAACCCCTTTCATGTGTGCAGCCCTAAATTTATCCCACTAGCCATTTCAAAACCTATTCTCGTCCTCATTTCTCACTCTAACATTCAAATGACAGTCTCCTCTCCCTAGTTGCCAATGACTAATCCAGTCACCATCAACCTTGCCCTAGGTTATTTAATCACCCCTATCCTTCATCTCAAATGGCTAGAAAATCTTGAATCTTATGTGTGCTTTTTTGACATTGTGCCTTCCAAGTTATCTGTGAATCATTTTGATCGGTGAGATATCTTGGTGTTTCTATTTTACATTAAGAGATTAGAGTTAAGATTATCGTGGAGTTTTGGTTCGTGCATGGAATTATTTTATTTTGTAGGTACTTGCGGTGTTCATCGAGATATGCTACAACCTCTAATCAACTTCAATCATCCCCATAACCAACAACTTATCCCATATTCTTGTTAATTTCCCATATCGGTATGGTTTCCACCGATTTAACCGGTCATCGTCAACCCATAGCCTACATTTTGCTACATCCTATCCATAATCCACCCTATCCACTTCTCATGTAACCCTGTCGATATACCCTACATCCAATCCACCCTTGTAGAATTCCACACCTATGGAAACATATAGTTATCTATTCTAGCATCTTAGACTCTACATTTTTAAGTTATTCTACACACCTCTCGCATATTTCTATTCAGTTGTTTTTCGACTACATGTTCTAATCTCATGTCATCATCGACTCTCTATCCTACTCTCGGGTCATCATCGACCCTCTATGGTTTGTTATCATTTTATACCATTTCCATCCTTGATCATCATATCAGTTAGATTATATTATTAGATACTTGTTCAGATTTTGTTATCATTATTTTCTTTCTATTATCATATTATCACTCTTTGTTATCATCACGTCGATTGACATCCTCTTGAGGAAGTTTACACTTCTTGGAGCCCACTCTTATCGGGTAGCGCACCATATCTCTTACTAATACACTTTCGTGTTTAGTATTTCATTGTTTGTAGGTTGGAGACTCACTATAAGGAGGAGCATTTACCAGTGCACCCATACCATGTCATCCTATCCACATCATGAGGTTACCTAAACCCTCCCATATTTTGAGGTTTCTTGATTTCTCATTTGGTTTTCACTAATCTAAAACAAGGAGTGCAAAAATCTTATCAAACATTTTAGTGCTTATCATATGGTTTTATATTTATGCATTGTAATATGTAAATGTTAATGGTGAAAGTAAATAGGGTGAAAAGTGGGTGGTTAGTAAGTTAGAATAATAAAACAATTAGTATTGTTTTATTATGGAGTTTTTATTGTTGAAACCATTCGGGAGAATTGGTTTCATGAGGAATATTTTTTTGAGAGATTTGTTATTCCTCCACTCCTATATAATGGATTCATTTGTAACAGAGAAGATTGAGCAGTTGTATTGTACAAGTAATAATAATATTTTTATGTAGGGTTTGATTTTATTAAATATCCATAATGCATGTGTATATTATATGAGTTTTTAGATCAATTAATGGTGTTTTGATCACACAAAATAGTGCTTAGATTTCATATCACATTCTTCAACCTTAGCTTTGATAGCTACTTAACATGGCTCATGACTAGATTCATGCTTCAATTCACACTGAGTTCCTTCACTTTTTAAAACCATACCTGATCTTTCATTAAGATGTCTTTGATTTTTAAAATTTCCTTAATTATCATCGAGTTTTCTTTAGCTTGTTCGCTCATCCTTTAATGTCTTCAATTCTTCTTCATGTTTGACATAGGTTTTTTCCTTGACACTTAGATCTTTTGACAACTTACTAACAAATTTTCCTACCTATTTGAGTTCTTCAAGATGATTTGTATGTTGGGTGATAATGTCAAGTGGGATCAGCCACTTGGGCATGCCCCAACATTATTAAAGTTTGTTTAATCAAACTTTAATGTGTGAAGTCTTTCACACTCAAAGAGTGAATCGGTCTAACTAGAAAATTGATCTGATTGATTCACCCACCCACATTCATTGGGTGATCCCTCTTGGGATTGAGATTTGAGTAATAACTAGATAGTATAGACTGCCAGTTGTGTGCAGAATAGATCTAGCTTAAGATCAATGCAGAACAATCTATAAAATAGAAGAGAAGTTGTCAAAAGAAAGAGAGACCGAGGAAGAAAAAAGGACCGAGCTAAAAGAGTATTGCATTGTATTGTATCAAATGAACAAGAAACAGAGCTCTTAGTCGTTGTGAAAAAGCTATGGAGCTAAGTGGAAGTGTTGGGTTAAACTCTTGTATTAAATTCTTAATAAAAGATAGTGCTTTTACAGTGGATTTTTTCCTTTGGGTTTCTCCACTTAAATCTGGTGTAATGTGTCTTTGTTCTTGTCTATTGTTTGCTTTCAGCTCTTGCTCATTATTTACTCATTTAAGCTTTGTTATTCGCTATCTATTTTAGCTATTTTATATAGATTGGACTGCATGCCATAATCTATAATCTTCGGTAGCATTAATGGTGGATCTATGATATGTGGATTACATTTCACCTACTAAATCTAACATGGTATCAGAGCTTGGTGATTGTGCATGTGCAGGATCGATCTAGAAGTCTTTTGACTTGAAATGGAAAAGAAACCTTGAGTTTATTGACAGATCTGTGAGACCTAAAATTTCCATAGACATGTTCAAGCTAACCAGGTTTAAAATTCCAATTCCTCTCAATATTGCTTGAAATATTGATTAAATATGGGATAAATAGCTATTTAGATCATGTTTAAGATATGGAATGCTTATATAGTTGGGTTTTGTCTGGTTTCAGTCATTTACAACTTGAATCCATCGTCTATGAGCTATTTTCTAGTTTTCCCACTGTAAATAGCCGTTACAGTCATTTTTTGAATGTGGATCTAAAATATCTATTTAGATATAGTTTGTTTGGGCTTTTAAAAAAATTTTTTTCACCATTTTTACTTTTACAAAGCCACATCCAATCATTTGGTGCCATTTGGCTTCATATTTTTGGTCATTTTTATTTTTTGAAGCTTGGACCAATAATATTGCTCCATGTAGCTTCCCTTCTCTTCTTTTCATATTTGTGAAGCCATACCCACTCTTAGAGTGCCAAATGGCTTCAATATGACATCCTTCTATCTTTACGAAGCTTGGGCCAATCTTCTAGTGCCACCTGGCTTCACCCTGACAGATTTTTTGACTTCCTTTGATTACGAAGCTTGAGCCAATCATATTTCTCCAGCTAGCTTCACATTTTTCAGTTTTTACAAATCCCAAGCCAATCAAAAATCTCCATCTTGCTTCAAGGTGTCATAATATTGTTTATCTTATTATCATTTGAAATCATGTGAGCCAATAAGAGCTTTGCGCATGTCTTTGCGTTGTCAAACTTATATTAGCTATTTATGACATTTGCAAAACTTGATCCATTAATATTGCTCAAGTAGCATTGTATTACTCTTTGTCGGATAAATTTAACTTGTTTTGGAAACTTGCAAAGGGTATACCAATAAAATTTCTCCAAGTGTCTTTTCCATCGCATTTTTCAGATTTAAGAAATGTGATCCAATTAAAATTAGCCACCTTGTCACATTTGTCAAATTTGTGAAATGTGAGCCATTTAAAAGGCTCCACGTATCTTGGTCGACTTAGTCTTTTTTATTGCATTGCAAAGTGTGATCCAATAGAATTTGGACACGTATATATTTGTCAGTTTTTGATAGGGTGCGAGCTAATAGAAAAGTGACACATGTCTTAGTATTTTTTAGCGGTGTCAAGTTATTTGTTTCACGGGTTTGTTAACTTTCCTTTGTACCACGAAATCTCTAATTTTCTTCATTCTATATTTTTTAAAGTATGTGAACTGTGAAGTCTAAGCTAATTAAAAATTGACACGTAGCCTTTCTTTTCGCACTTGTCAAACTTTCAAACATTATCTAATTTTTTTTTGACACGTATTCTAATTGTGTCAGGGTGTCAATCTTTACTTTGACTCTGCTAATAAAATCGTGACACCTGTCTTTTTTTCCAGACCTAAACTTTATTTCAAGTTTGGTTTATAAATTGTTTAAAGCCATTAATTTTTCGACAAGTGGCTTGTTTGACTTTGACTTTTCTATCACATTATGTTAAAATGTGAAATGTGATCCAATTAATTTAAGACACATGTATACGACTCTATCTTTTAATTAATTGTCATTCTATCTTATTATCTGCATCTACGAAATACAAGATAATTAAAAAGTAACATGTGTATTTTCTTTATTTTAAAGCTTCGCGTATTGACGCGTGTTTGTTTATCTTTTGTAATGTTTTTTTGAATCGATTTCGAACACGAAGGGGCTTTAAATTTAATTTTTAAAGCATCACATCCACCCGAGGATCTAGTTTTAAAGCTGACATGTGAATTTCTTGTTATTGTTGATATGTGCCACGTGTTGACCCCCATATGATTTGTTAATTAAACTTATTTTATTTGTTAAAGTAGATCATTTTTGAGCTTGCCCCATCGAGTTGCTAAATAACTCATCGATATTTCTTTGTCTCATGGGTTTTCTAATTTTTCTTTGTACCGTGGATTCCAAATTAGACAACTTGTCCTTTAGCTCACTGAGCCGAGTTGTAGAAGAACTCATCGAACTTCGTAACTCGACCCGAGTTTGTTCTCATTAATTTAATCTTAATTGACCAATTTAAGCTATATTTTAGGCCAAATAAAGCTATTTTTGAAGATCTCTCAAACTGTGTTATGATCTTAAGCTCATAATCAATCAATTAATTAATTAATCAATTAGCTAATTTTCCTGTAAAAATGGTCTATAACTAGAACATGACCTAGCCCTGTTAAATTGATCCATAACTTGACCAATTCAAGCTATTTTTGATCAAATTTGGGTTGTTTGTTGTCATATAACAAATTAAAAGATTTGTAGCTTGTTTTTTGTCTCTATTTGGCTTCCTTAAGCTATTGTTTTTAGCTATATTTGTCTCCATTTTCCATCTGAGCACTAAAATGGCTAGTTCTGCCTATTTTTTCAATAGATAAGTCTCAACTCTTAATGAAATTAATTATAGCATTTGGAAAGTCCATTTAAAATCTTGTTTTATGGCTAAAAACCTATAGGATCTCAATCCATGCAAGATATGCTAATTCATAATGAATTTCAGTAGTTGCATGATAATAATCAGACATCATGAACTCCTATAAAGACTAATTAAGAACATTAAAGCTCATTTGGATGGTTGTAACTGTGAACAAATTTCTTGTCAACAAAGAACATGTCAAGTGCATTTATACATCATAAAAGATGTACCTAGAAGGTTACAAAGAACATGTGCATATTTTTGTGAATTATTTTTGTAAATATGCCTCTTTGTCCTCTTCTAAGTTTCCTAAAAACTAAAATTGTTCTGCAAAGTTTGTTTTTAGTTGTTTTTGATATAATGGATGTAGACATTGAGGGGGATATCTTTCAATCTTAGATCATATATGACATTTCTAAGCTT
The DNA here is from genome assembly GCA_018340775.1 of Taxus wallichiana var. yunnanensis. Lineage (NCBI taxonomy): Eukaryota > Viridiplantae > Streptophyta > Pinopsida > Cupressales > Taxaceae > Taxus > Taxus wallichiana. Next base: position 757,467,294 of record CM031243.1, read on the forward strand.
AGATTTTGCTTACATGGTCATTGCTTAAAGCTTGAATGATTTGACTATCTGATCAAGTCTTATATTTGTATGAAAGGCTTGGAATAAGATGTATGTTTGTTGATAAAACATTTGTTAATTGTTAAGCATATGTGATATGTTGAGTTGTTATACAACTAATGTTTAAACTTTATACTTGGCTAAAAGTGAAAATATTTATGATTTTTACTATGCTTACTTTGATATTTGTTGATGTTGTGTTTAAAATTTAATGTGTAGCTAGATTTGTGATCAAGATGGATATACACCATGAGGCTAAAGAGGTTGTTGGTAGTGAAGGTTGATTGCTCTTGATAAAGAATCCAGTTCAACATCAGATATCTTCTTCAAGCCATGGTGTGTTGTGAAGTTTTACAAGTCTTGTGCCTTGTTCAGCCTATCAGAGTTTCCCTTGAGGGGGAGTGTGTATGGAAATGCCAACTCTTGATGGCTTAAGAGTGGATCATGACCACCCACTTTGTATGTAACAAAGTGATCCTTTAGGGATTGGTTACACATGGTTGTAACATTGTAAACTTCCAATACTTGCTCCACTTTGTAATAAGTAAATGTGTCACTCTATGTGAAGTTACTTGTAAATCCCAAAAATATTTAGTTATGGGGATGCCTTAGTTTATAAAAGGATCCATAATCTGATGTAAGTCTTCATATGTAAAGCATTGATCTTAAGAATTTCTGTTTGGGAAGATCTACAGATTTCCCTTGTTAGAATGCTTAGCCTGAATCACTGTTGTTGATTCAAGGGTCTGAAATTGGGCATGTCTAATTGTGTTCTCCCACTTAACATTAAGGGGAGTTTTGGGGTGATAATGTCAAGTGGGATCAACCACTTGGGCATGCCCCAACATTATTAAAGTTTGTTTAATCAAACTTTAATGTGTGAAGTCTTTCACACTCAAAGAGTGAAGTAGTCTGACTGGAAAAGTGGTCTAACTGATTCACCCACCCACATTCATTGGGTGATCCCTCTTGGGATTGATATTTGAGAAATGACTAGATAGTACAGACTTTCGGTTATTGTGTCCAAAGTGGATCTAGCTTAAGATTAAAAAAGAGAAATCTATAAAACAGAAGAGAAGCTGCCAAAAGAAAGAGATACCAAAGAAGAAAAAAGGATCGAGCTGAAAGAGTATTACATTATATTGTATCAAATGAACAATAAATAGAGATCTGCAGTTGTGAAAAAACTGTGGAGCTAAGTGGAAGTGCTTGATTAAACTCTTGTATTATATTCTTAATAAAAGACAATGCTTTACCAATGGAGTTTTTCCTTTGGGTTTCTCCACTTAAATTTGGTGTAATGTGTTTATGTTCTTATCTATTATTTTCTTTCATCTCTTGCTCATTATTTACTTGTTTAAGATTTGTTATTCACTATCTATTTTATACATATTGGAATACATTCCATAATCTATAATCTTCGGTAGCATTAATGATGGATCTATGATTTGTGGATTACATTTCACCGCTAAATCTAACATTACATCATTGAGATTAATTTCAGTCTTTAATTATTTAATCAGGGCTTGAGCAATCTCATATTTATTTTTCATTATTGTTTCATCTTGACCACCCATGTTTGTGCCTCAAGGAACTTCTCTTAAGTTGTTAAAATTTTACCAAGAGAACCTTCTATGATACCAATTGTTAGGAATTATAGGCACTGAGAGGGGGTGAATCAACACTTATTTAAACTTCGATACAATCTACAATTTTCAATAATCCACAAATAAACAATCTAATCTATGATATATCATGACCATTTAACCATGATAGATAGAGAGAAAACAAACACGGACACATGGGAGACAAGATTTAATGTGGGAAACCCAATAAGGGAGAAAACCCACAGAAAGGAAAAATCAAAGCAATATCAAGGACAATTTTCCATCTTGAATTATAATCATCTCACCAAGTGGTGAGCACCCACTCACCCTAAAGCTCTAACTCTAGTTTTGAATCACCTACTTCAATTCAATGTCAAGCACCCACTTGACTACTATTTTGCAAGCACCTAATTACAAGGAAACTCACTCCAAATTTTTTTCAACTACAACTCATAATTTGAACACAATAATTTTTTTAATCAAATTCACCACTTTTTTTCTCACACCAACATATTGTGATCATTGTTTCATCTCTTCACTTTATTTACACTCTCCTCTCGTACTAATATTCAGTTCTCATCAACTTCAATATATTATTTTCCTCACACAATTGATATTAGGTCTCAAAGTTTATTTGCACATTTAGTCAAGCTCTCTCTTTCATTATAATGAGTCTCTCGTACATCAACTTCTCTTCTTTGTTGACAACACCATATAATTCTTCTACATTCCTCAACATACATCAAAAAATCTCTCTTAGGCTCACCAAACTTCAACCACTTCTTCAAGAACAAATATTAGCTTTTCTAGAATCTCACACATGACTGCTCAACTTCATCTTAAAAATATCTTCATATTACTACTCAATGACTCGTGCGAGAAGGTAAAAGGATTATGTCCAAAACTACCTATGAGTAATACACTTTTCAACTCACCTATTTCAATTACTTGTTGAGTTTTGACAAACTAGTCAATAGTCATTTTGATCAATTAATGAGTGAGAGAAGGTTCAAGACATTATGACATCTTGATTTCACATGTACCCTATCCTTTAACTCATATTGAATCTTTTTCAAACTGACATCTCTAAATTTGTCTCATTTTTGGTGAGAAAACTGATCTGATATATGTCATAGATGGTCATAGCATGTCATCATCAATTTGGGAAATTATAATATGCTCTAAGATTCCCTAGAGTCTCCTCGTATTCTTCAAAACATTACTCATTCCTTCTTGTTTGCAGTCTACTCTTCAAACTTCACTTGAGCCCAAGTAAGCTAACTAGGTGCAAGGAGAGGTTACCATACTTTTTCATATGAAGAATGAGTATGCATAAGACATTAAATCAAACTTGTAATCAAGGAATTTAGACTACAAGAAGCCTTTACCAACCTCAAATATTTGATGATCAACAAAAGGGTATTAATCACCTTATCATTTATTTTCACAATCAAGAGCTCACACTACAGAACTAAATTTTATTGGTACATTACAAAGGAATGAGCATTCATATTTTGGAGATGAAAAATGAGGAACACTTTACCATTCATCATAATAAAGATGGCAAGATCTTTATAAGCTTTCCATGAAGCAACTTTAGAGTCGTGATTCATTATTTTCTATAGCACATGCATACTTGGTCAAGAAAGACTATCACAACATCTTTCGAGGAGGGGAGAATATTTTCACATCTTCTCAATTCATAGTTTTTTCTAATAATTTTCCAATAGGGTCAAATTTGTTTGATCTTCTCGTTGTTCATAGTGAGGGTTTCTAGTTTCAAACCCTCATCCATTGTTATAAGACTCATAACACTTTAATCTTCATATTTATTCTACCATACCTAGATGAATACTTCAAAAATATATTAGATACATATTTCCACTCTTATTTTTCACTTGAAAATAAGATAACATTAATGTTTTTGGACTAAGAATTATCACCGACTTAATCATCACAATAAGATAGAAAGATTCTTCAAGGAATGACTGACATGACTACACTTTAGTGATAAGAGGAGTAAAGACCGAGTTTACACCAAAAGACTAAGGTAAATGCCTACAAAATTTTGAGAGTAGTGAGTAGATATCAATCACCAATCTGTCGCATTTGGTAGTTCACCTTGAAGTCTTCAAACCAAACTAAATATACAAGACTTGCAAAAAACAAAGAATTTATGTGAAATACAACCATTCTAGGATAGTACACATACCACCATATTAACCTATAAGGATTATTTTTGCAACCTTGAAGTGTTTACATAGCTTGCACAAGTAAATGATGATCAAAAAATTCATTTCTTGTATATCTCTTCAAGGGGGAGATCTGGAGAGAGAGAAAACACTATTAGAAAAATGAATAGATTTTTTTGTTTATTATCCAATTTCCCTAAAAAAATTAAAAATTTAAGTCTTGGAATTCTCTTCAAAAATTCCTTCTATGATTTATCTGAAGGAGGATTTATATTTTTGGATGCTAAGAAGACAAGGTGCTCTGGTTTTCATTTCTCAAGCAAAGAAGATTTAGTAAAACTTGAATAAATTCAAAATACCATTTCAAAATTTGATGAAATTTGACACATAGCACCAAAAAACATCCCTCTACATGATACATAGCTTGGTTTCTCATAAATAATCTTTTACTCTTCAGACCAATCTCATTTTCCCATGACTTCATTGTTAGTCCTTAAAGGCAGTTTTAGTGAAAACTTGAATTTTTCCTCCAGAGGATAAAGTAAGCCTTGTAGATTCTCATACATTCCCTAGGAAATGTTTCTAGGCTCCTCCCATGATTACCTAGTCTTGGCATGACCTGATTTGTGCCCATACACCTCATTAGGCTCTAGAACTAGGCCTAAAAGAGCTAGTTTCAATTGTGATTTGCACCACATGATCTCGATGATTGCTCTAGAATCTCTTGCACATCCTAATAACATAATTTTTGACCTATGGCATATTTGATACAATCACACGAATAACATTCATACCTCTAGTGGGATCCTACCTTATTGAACAAGCCTACAACACACTGAAGTCATCCTGAAACACTCTGAATCCCCTTTGTATGCTTCAATCATCATTTAGAAAGCACCGTCCACAATTGAGAAGAAACTACCAATCAACCTTTATGCCCCTAACTAATTCTCACTTCATCATTCACACCTTTTCCATCAATATCACTTGACATCAATGAAAATAACAATGAATGGGGTTCAACACACCTTGGGTATAACAACATTTGTAGTCAAAATAACATTAATAAATAGATCATCATGGAGTTGGGATCAAAGCTAAGTGGAATGGGATCAAAAGATGTGTGAAAGCTACATAGATATTTAGAATAATCCCTATTGGCATGATGATATAAAAAAATATGAAAATAATAAGAAATGTTAGGATAATTAATTATGCATTGTATAATTAATTATTTAACTATTGTTATTAATTAATTATTGTTGTATATTGTTATATGGTTTTATCAACCATATTTGGCTTATTATTTTCACGGGTATAATTGTTATGTAGTTATAACAATTATGTCATTTGTGCTTCCCGTATGATATTTTGGAAGCTTATGTAATCAAGGAATATTGTTGCACATGTGTAACTTAGTTTCTTGTTTGTATTCAATTGTACAATACCTATAAGTATTGCAGCTCATACATATGTAATTTGGTTGATTTCACATTAATAAAATACACAGGCTATCGTCCCTATTTTTGAAACTACATTTGGTACCAGAGCGAATTGAAGCTCTTGGCAAGGTATGAGAAGGTTACAGAGGAAGGAGAATTCATGGAGAATAAATCTATAACAACAGAGAGCCAGTGTTGCCTCCAATAGCTTCTCACATCTCCCTATAGACCCAAAACCTCTTGTGTGTCTTCCGTAAATGTAAAGATTTTTTTTTCCTTGGTGCCCTCTGCACTAGGAAAATTTACTCCCTGGAAGCTGATCATTTTCAGAATTAAAAATATATATTAATTTTTCCCCATTAGGGGTTTTGTCTCTAATTTAGAGTAGCATTTAGTCTCTGCTAAAATAGCATTGCTAGATTTAGAGGGGCATGTGTCTTGAGCCTACATGATTCGATCGAACTCCTTGACCGAGCTGGTCTATTCGATTGAGCCATCTTGTATAACACCGAGCTACATTGTTGTTTTTGCATCAAGCCATACCGACCGAGCTGGGAGTTGGACAAATATAGCTTTGGATTGAGCCATACATTAGAATATTGCATGAGCCTAAGACTGATCTACAACAGAGGACAAAACCTCTTTCTCCTCAAAGTCGAGTCGTCGTGTAGAGGATTCGTTGAGGACGAGCCCTCCTTTTTCAACACTATTTTTTTGGGCTTTGTTCTACATTATTCTAAATTCTGATCTCTCAGAGACCAAGCCCACGTCAAATGTTCCCTTTCAACATCTATTTTACATTAGAGAGCCAAGTTGATGTGTTGAAACCACGCACTCGACCGTGTTGGAGCAAGGCATTGCATGTGGTCAAGTCATCCATCCTACATACACAATGAGCTACACAAGGATAACAAAAAGGCAACAACAAACAAGGAAGTTGAGCCGTCCTCCAAATCCATCGACTCTGAAACATGGTCAAGCTACGTCCTCACCCTGCGGCTTGCATACAAGCACCTCCCCGTGGACCTGCAACCCTACACACGAAAACAAAGGGATCATCGATCTCCAACTTGCAAAAATAAATAAATCAATGTGTAAAAAAAAATAACAAGGTGCAGAATAAAGCTATAAAGCAGTTAATCAAATCGAAGGTGAAGCAAAATAATATGGTGTTGTGCTAAATACATGCAAAGGAAGATATAAAAACTTAGAACTGATTTTTTTTCTACGCAGGAGAAACTCTAATTTTCCCTCCACTCAGCTGCATCCATGTCGATCCCAAATGCCCATGCAGCCTCCTCCTCTGCCATGTCACATTTTCAAAAGGTGAGTCATTTTTTCATCTTATTTAAATACATATGCTTCAAATTTTAGCATAAGCTCTCATAAGAGCTGAGTTGGTGGTTAAAAATGCCTTGGAGAAGGGAGGTTTGAGGTTCAAATCTCACCCCTTATACCAATAGTTTTAAATTTTGAAATTTGACGGAAAAAACAATGAAACTGCCAAACTTGGAGGAGGATTTAGCGGGAAAACCTTGTCTAAACAGTTTAGTCATAACTAAATAGCCTACTAATTTTTTATTGAGAAAAACCCTAATTTAGGGTAAAAAAATTTCTCCTATTAGGCATGTTTTTTTATTTCAGGCAACATTTGCAAAAAGAAGATTGTCTAAAAACTTCATTCTTTTAATACTTAGACCACCATTGGGCTCGTCTGACAACAATTTTTTTTTCTTACCATTCAATTTTTCCAAATTATTGAATGCAATTTGTATACTTCAAAGATATTGTACTAATTTGGAGGTTACCATAGTCAACCGAAAATATTGTAACTTCTTAGAAACTGGAAGAAAATTATAATAAAAAATAGTAAAAAATTGGTTCTGAAACACTCACGATATCCTAGATCTCATACGCAACATTCGGTATATACGATGCCTTTGGGAAGTTCTTATAGGTAAATCCATCGCAACTACTACTGCACTTAATGCCTAATATAGCTGCAACAATGTCGTCTAGGTATCAACCCTTTAAATTGATGGGGAGTAATAAGGTCACAGTGCACACACTATGAGCGATACCATCCTTCTTGAATGATTGCATGACATAAATCCAAACCTAGAAATTATCCGAGTATATAGAGAAGTTACACACATATGAGGATATTTCTTTGAGCCAGTGTCAATATTCACACAGCCCTTTCAATATTATCTTGGTCCACGTATTGAATTCTTTCACGTATGTTAATTCCTCTTTCACGTACCGCTAGGTATATAAAAGGGTGAGATTCTTCCACGTACCACCGGGTATATAGGAAGGGCACATATATAGAAAGTTTTGGTATATCGTACTAATAGTATATAGATTAGGAGACCTTATACCTAGAGTGATAAGATCCAAACCTTGTCATTGATTTCTACAAAATTGGCACCAATGCCCCCAAATTTTTCTTCTAGATTCGCAACTAATCAGAGGAAACAACTATGTTGCATGGAAGACTAAAATTAAGACACAGCTTGAGTTTGAAGAGATTTGGAATACTATGAATGGTACTCCGACCAGATCAACTACTGATATAACACAACAATGACAGTTTGATAAAGAAGATCAAAAGGCCAAACTCGTCATCTTGTTTGGAGTGTTTGATGATGTGCAACCCCACATTCAAGATGCCAAAATAACCAAAGAAGCGTGGGATAAATTGCGCATGATATATGAGGCCAAAAACAAGAATGTCGTACTAAATTTGTAAAGTCGGTTAGATACACTTTGGAGTTCAAGCAGAATGATAAAATTGAAGATTTCTTAAGAAGACTTACAGAGTTGAGGGCTTCACTTCTAGCCCTGGGAGAAGCAGTCATAGATGATTCTCTCATTCCCATTCTTCTTAGAGCACTCCCTCTTCTTACTAAATTTTTGTTACAACACTAAATGTGTCAATACGACAAATTAGTTTTGACAAATCGGTAAACCTACTACAACAAGAGGAAGTCGCACACAATAAGTATGATAAAGAGGAGCAGGAACTTTCTTCACATCAAAAATGGAAGGAAAAGGTAAAGGAAAACCTAACTCCTATTAAAAGTCCCAACATCGAATCGTATCATGGGGACAAACGATAGAAGAAGCGATGTCCAATCTGCAAAAAGCGGACATGACCTAAAATATTGTTGGTACAATATTTATAAAAAGGTTTGTCAAGCAACTTTGGACCTCCACAACAACAATCTCACAAGGGGCATTCAAACTACAATCAAGGGCAAAAAGGGGGAACTGGAAAAGAGACCCCATCGGTAGAAACTATTGCTTGCAAGAAGAACATTTAGATAATGAAGACTTCTTGTACACTGCTCGATCAAGTGAACCATCCACGTCATCTAGTGATGTTTGGTATGTTGATTCAGGATCCACTCAACACATGACCAGCCATAGAGAATGGTTTACCTCAATGAGAGACACACCTTCAAAAAACCATGTTTTGTTGGGTGATGATTCTTCATATACCATTCAGGGGATTGGGAACATTTCTCTACCCCTTGGTTCACACAACTTCAGACTATCATATGTCTAATATTTCCCTAGGTTGACAAAGAATCTACTTTCAGTCAGTCAACTCCTAGATCAAAACCTAAAAATTGAATTTGATACTCATTTTGGAAAGAAAACGTGTTTGATTTGAGATAAATCATGAGGATCAAAAATAGTTGCAAAAGCCTCCAATGTGGGACGCATGTTCCAACTTGATTTTGTCCACAGAGATGATCAAGAACTTATGGCTAAGAACTCTACCTCAACACAGTTTGGCATCAAGACTTGGTCATGTTAGTTTCAAGTATCTCGAGACACTACGCCGGTGCAATATGGTACATGGGCTATTATCTCTTTATAAGGATACATACAAGTGTCCTCACTTTGCATAATAGGAAAACAACACAGAGCTTCGTTCCAAAAGAGTACATATTGAGCTCATGGTAAGCTTGATCTAGTTCATACCGATATTTGTGGTCCGATGTAACCAAGTCATTCTGGATTTCAGTACTTCATGCTATGTGTTGATGAATATTCAAGAAAAATGTGGATTTTTTATCTTCACAAGAAAAATTGAAGCTTTTGAAACTTTCAAGAAGTTCAAAGTAGCAATTGAGAAATGAAACTAGTTATCACATTAGAACTCTCCACTCAGATCGAGGGGGGGAATTCACCAATAATGAGTTCAAATAATACCTACAAACTCATGGGATTCATCGACAAATTCCTCTCTCACACACACCACAACAAAATGGTGTTTTTGAGAGAATAAATCGTACTATCATGGAAATGGTGCAATGCATGATCAATGACTTTGGACTTGCAAAGACATTCTGGGTAGAAGCAACAAAGACAACAATGTATTTTTTGAACAGAGTGCCCATAGTTTCTCTTGAAGGAGTAACACCACAAGAAGCATGGTCAAAGTGGAAACCATCTATTGCACACCTTAGAGTATTCGGGTGCAAAGAAAGTATGCACATACCCAAGCAGAATAGAAATAAATTAGACATGAAGTCATAGAAACTCATCTTCATTGGGTACAGTGAAGAGACTCTTGGGTACAGATTAATGGATCCAAAGACCATAAAAGTATACACAAGAAGAGATGATTTTTTTGAGAAGAAGGAAGCGCATTCTCCTCCTCCTTTTTGAGAAGAAGGAAGCAGATTCTCCTCCTCCAAACTCACCTGATGTAGATTCTTCACTAGTTGTAAAAATTGAAACTGATGTTCCCACAGATGAGGAAAGTGATGATGGGGATGATGGTGTTGATCTGATAGAACCATGACCCACAAGAACAGTTCAACGTATGCCCAAGTGGTGTACTAGCACATTACAAGATGCAAGAATGGATGCTCCACCGGATACATCCACCCCTAGACCATGGAATCACAGTAAAGCAAGAGAAGAAGTTAACTTTTCTTTGATGAGCAGAGTTATTGAGTCTGATGAGCCCTCTACAGTCCAGGAATCCCTATAGTCAAAAGCTTGGAAAGATGCCATGGACTCTGAATATCAATCAATGAAAAATAACATTTGGCAACTTACCGATCTTCCACCAGGGAAGAAACCCATTAGATGCATATGGATATTCAAAACAAAGTACAAAGTAGATGGAATAGTGGACAAGTACAAAACAAGACTTATAAAGAAAGGGGTATACACAAAAAGAAGGCATTGACTATGAGGAGACATTTTCTCCCACAACTAAGTTAAAAATGATCAAGATGATATTTTCTCTAGTTGCTCAGTTTGGTTGGAAATTCCATCAGATGGACATAAAAAGTTTCTTCCTGAATGGATATTTATAAGAAGTCTACATGACTCAACTCGAGGGATATATAGTACTGGTCAAGAAGTAAAGGTATGTAGACTCGGAAATCTTTGTATGGCCTCAAATAGGCACCCCGGGCATGGTATATAAAAATTGATGAGCATCTCATACAACATGGATTTGTTAGAAATCCATACATCCCAATATTTACCTCAAAATCAAGGTGGGGAGATTGTGATTGTTATTTTCTATGTCGATGATCTAGTCATCAAGTAGCAGTTTCGAAAGAAGATGATCGATTCAACGAAGAAAGATCTTAATCAATCATTCGACATGAGTAATCTTGGACTAATGCACTATTGTCTTGGATTGGAAGTATGATAGAAAGAGAATCACATCTTTGTTTGTCAGATGAACTATACTAAGACAATGCTTGAGAAATTTAGGATGATGGATTTCACACCAATTGCTACATTTATGGAGAACAAATTGTAGTTATCTCATTCGATCCACTTCCCGAGGTAAGTGCCACTCTCTATCGGAATTTGATTGGGAGTCTCATTTACATGACCTACACTAGACCATATATCAGCTTTGCAGTGATCTATCTATCCGTGTTCATGCAAAAACCCAAAGTGTGTCATTGGAAAGAAACAAGGTGCATCTTGAGATATCTTAAAGGATCGGTAGATCTTTGTCTAGAATACAAGAAGAATGAAAAATTCTTCTTGTCGATATTCATATTCAAATCATAAAAGAAACATTGATGATAGAAAATTCACTTGTGGATTTGTATTCTTTATGGGATCTAGACCAATATCATGGGGAAGCAAGAAAAAATACTTTGTTTCTCATTCTTCCACAAAAGCTAAGTATCATTTTGCAGAGAAGCTATCTCAGAAGCGATTTGGCTACATCCCATACTAGAAGGACTTGGAATACCACATGACAAACAAACTACCATGTATGTTGATAATGAAGGCGTTCTCAAAAAATTTTGTAATCCAATTTTTCATGAGAGAACAAATCACATCAAGGTACATGTTCATTTTATATGTGAACATGTGTTGAAGCACAACATCTAGCTTCAATTTTTTCTAACACCAAACAATGGGCGAGATATCTTCACAAAGTCAATTGCACATGAAAAGTTCAAGTTGTTCGAGAGTTCCTCTCCTCATCCCTTGAGACAATGCAAAATTAAGGAGGGAATGTTAGGGTAATTAATTATGCATTGTATAATTAATTATTTAACTATTATTGTATATTGTTATATGGTTTTATCAACCATATTGGCTTATTATTTTCACAGGTATAATTGTTATGTAGTTATAATAATTATGTCATTTGTGCTTCCCGTATGCTATTTTGGAAACTTATGTAATCAGGAATATTGTTGCACCTGTGCAACTTAGTTTCTTGTTTGTATTCAGTTGTACAATACCTATAATTATTGTAGCTCATACATATGTAATTTGGTTGATTTCACATTAATAAAATACACATGCTACCGTCCCTATTTTGTGAAACTACAAGAAATATAAACTCTAAGGGTTCAAAGGGTGAAATGTTCAAGTCAAAATTTTAGGTTCACCAAATGTTTTCACAATTTTAGGTTTGATTAGGGTTTACAATTATAACCAAACTACGAATGAAATATAATATTACAAGGGGTTATTATGATTAATTAACTTCCAACACTAATCATTCAATATCGAATAATGCATTAATACTTACAAAAATTGTACACTATATAATAAAAATTTACAAATACTTGGGATTGAGTGCACTTAACAGACTAAAAATGATTAAGGATGATCTAGGTGTTATGAATGATGGAATATGGGTTTCTAGACTGACAGGATTCAGAATTGAACTATGAGTTGAATACCACCTAGGAAAGACCTTACAATAGGGTTAGGAACAACTCTATAATTTTTCTCCCTTTGAAAATTTTTACACATGTTTAGGTTTGAGGTGATGTGAAACCCATGATTATGGTTTGAGGTGATGTTCACCCATTCGAGAGATACTTTTTTGCATGTGCAACAACTAGGGTTTAAAAGAGATAGACAAATCCAAGAAGGTAAGAAGCCTAGAACGTTATAGAAGCGAGTAGTCCAGATCGTACATAAGGGGATTGACCATATAATATGTTCTTGATGAGTTATATGGTCTTGATTTAGTTTTATAGTCTTTACCCATGAAGATTCACATATTCAATTATGAAGGTTAGGCCAACTTCAAATCTCCCATTTTCAATATTTTAAGTCCTAGATCTCTCTAAAAAGCATTAGAAATCAGCTAAGTTCTTATAAACATTTGTTGGATTGCATGGTAGGTTGATCGTGTGTATGCAAATTTTGTTTTGCAGATCTAAGTTGTAGCTATAAATTAGAGTTTATATTATAATATATTTAAAAAATCATTAATCAACTTTAATCTATTCTACACCTAATTAAATTTACCTAAAACTTAATTAAGGGTTAAACATTTTGGTGAACCCACTTTTGATTGAGCCATTTACCATATCTAGGATATTTTTAGTTCCTTATGTATTAGGCTTACCGATTTTCCATTCCTATATACCCTATGTATAATGTTGTTGTGCCTTATTCATTAGATTATATTATTTTAAATTACACATGCTTTAATCCTATGCCCTTTTGGTGTAGTGTTTTCCTTTCTAATAATCTCATTGAACATTTTGAGATTTTTCCTCTTATTCACAAGGCTCAAGTGTCATAATTACATGGCCTCATCTCTAAAGCATACTCCTAGAAATACTTCCATTCTACACCAAACTAATGAGGTCATATTGTATGATCTCAAAACTCATAGGGATCATTCGATGACTTCACCCATGATGATAATAACACTTATAATATTGACCAAGTACAACTACTGTCTAATATTTTTGATCAAATTCATTAGAATCCTCACCACATTGAACCTATAATTGAGATTATTCTTGCTACTAAGTTGGGTCATGATTAGAAGTATACTAAAGAGTACCTTATGGGAAATCCCAAACTTCTTCTTTCTTGCTGACATATGTTGCTCTCACATATGTGGTACCTAACCCTTTGGGTGCACCTCATCTATCAATTCTAAATGTATCTATGTATATTCTTGTAACCAATGTTGTTACTACACATCCCATATCTACTCCTTGTGGTTTGCATGTGTCTTATTCTATCATGCAATATCTTGAACACCTGATTCATATGTTACAAGCATAATCTTATAATTACATCAAGGTGCATCTACTTCCTCTAATACTATGGGTTCTACAAAATTTCTTCACAGCTTATTTCTCATCCGCTACTTGTTGGTTTTTTGTTCTTAAATTTCCTCTCTATGATAGAAAAGGGGATCATGTTGAGAATCTTTTCTCATTTCTTATTGTTTATTTTTATTATGATTATAATGACATCTTTCTTACCAAGTTTTTCCCCAAAGTCTTAAGAACTTGAAATTATAGTGATTTTATACTCTTCCCACTCATTCTGTGTATATTTATTACTTTAGAAAATCTATTTTCGCACATTTTCTATTAATAATAAGGGAAATTCTTATTATACATAATTGGCTCAAATACCACATTGGCATCGTTCTATTCATGTTAGTTCTACATATATTAAGTCTTCTTTAGAACATGTTATTACAATGGCCCTCAAGTTAGTATTTATATCATCACCGAGGGACCGAATCTCCATCTTCTATGGTAGCTCCTTCGCGTCCTCGGGATGTTATCATTGTTATCTATTTTACTACTCACCTTATTTGCATGCATATATATACATCGTAATAGTATCAAAACATTCAAATATATAAAAAAATAACTAACTCATGACCTATACATTTTACTTGAGTTGTTAGCATTTTACATTATATGTATTATTTGTTTATTTGTCACTTTGATTTGATAGATAACATGATTTATTTTCTTACACACAAGATTTCACTTGGTATATTGAGTTGGATGCAAGACATGTAGACTGGTTCACACTTATAGGAGCACTCATCTCTCCTTACATTTTTATCACTTGGGAACAATCCCTCCACATCCTAAAAGTGTTTATATTCTATTATAGTTTATTTCACTTGCTCTTTTATGATCAATTATCTATATTGTGTACTTACTTATTTTTATACTAACAAGACTAACACTTGTTTGTGTGTAGTGTTGACATCTATTGTTTCATATATTTCACTCATGTTATTTATTACATCATATTATCATGTTTTGAGACTCTTGTTTCATTCATATTTTCTTGTGTGTGTTACTTCTTTCTTTTTTTCCTTTCTTCTCGGCATATGTGTCTTGATTTCCTTTGACACAATTGATGCCCCATGTTTGTGGCATCAAACATATCTTATTTTCAATTGCTATCTCTTATTTATAGGCCTACAAGCATTGATTCTCTTGTGATACCATGGGTGTTCCATGTTTTCTAGCCCCAAAATCTTTTTTTTATGATCTTGTATGTAATTTTTTACAATTGGATGCATTGTTATTGTTCTTGTTTACATGTGTTATTCCTACTACTATATTTAGTTAATGTTATCCTTGTTTGTTTCTAGCATCCTTTTTTCATTTTCCATGGTTACCACAACGCACAAAAACCTTCTCTTTTGCAGGGTACCTTTACACAACTTCCTAGAAATCTGCTTCAATAATACATACCTATTTATTTTGAGCCACATCTTCAACATGGTTTTTACACATGCCTCAAAATAGCATGTATCTACCGTAATTTATTCTACATTTTTATCAAAAATAGACAAGATTCTCAAGGTAGATGTAGGTACAAACAAGGTCCATACCTAGAAATGTAGTCACACTTGTGTTTGAAAAATTAGCATTGGGTCAAACCCATACACTTTGGCCTTGACCATATGGTAAGTTCCTAAACCCCCTTCACGTGTTTTTGACTAGGTAAATTTCAACAAGTTTTTAGAATTTTCAAATTCAAAGCTATATACCCAACTTTTCTACAAATTTTCACATTTAGATTACTTAGTTCGAGATCAAGATATAGTAGCATGAAAATTTTCAATCCTTCTTCACACTAACACTCAATTTCAAGAATCTCGGGTGCATGGGTTTCCTTCCTAGTTTAGGATTTTTAGCACTTTTAGGATATTTCAGTGTTTGATTCAATTCAAACTTATTTGTTTAGAATATGGGGAGAGTTTGGGGGTCTCTATTATCCTTTGTATTATATGTCCTTATTTACAAACTCATGTCTAGATATGTCTACAAAGAATGTGATTCGTGGGGTTATGGAAGGAAATAAAGCAATTAGGGTCTTCATGGGTAGTTTTTCCTCTCATATTAAACATTAAGGGGAAGGTATTAGAGTTGCTTTGAATGACTTTGGTATATAGTCTTATTCCTTTACAGGGGTGCATTTTTACCTCTTTTTGTCCTTATCTCTTTAGCACATTTCTGTGTTGGGTTTCATGCATCTAACACTTTGTTTTCTTCTCGTCGCTAATTAGGGATTGATCACCCCCAATACTAAATACCATTTTTTCTTTTTACAAAGTGCTAGATGTATGAAACCCAACAAATTTCCAAGTAAAAAGAAAAGCACAATTAAACATGTGTATTCGTTCCTTGTTTACATCTTTTCATTTTACATATATGTAAATGAAAATATTTTATATTATATTTTTTATTTTAGTTACTGTCAATTAGCTATTATGGACATTGAATACACTCTATGTTGTAGGTTTCACCACGGAGCATACCAACACCAATCACAACAACACATTTACAAAACAAGCATTCAAGAAAAGTTAAAGTGTGTTTACACACTCAAGGGCAATTTCCTTTGAGCATGTAATTTTCAATTTCATACTTAAAAGGGGGAAATGTAGACACTCAACTTTAGTAATTTCCAATTTGACAACCATTGATTTTATTATACACTCTTACCATGATAAATACAACTTCTCCATTCCCAATTAGGACATTCTAAGGTCCATTGTTTATCTTGTTTATCCTTGCACACCGACATGTCGTAACATCCTAAGAATATAATACACAATTTGAATAGAGAGACAACATTTTATCAGCTCCAAAATTCATTTGGCATATTCCCTACTCCTTATTAGGATCGTACCATCCAGTCCTAACCTCTTTGTTCGGTCTTGGATTAACATGTCTTCCAACTACACCTTCAAATTAAAATATTTTTTTGGGCCTTATACTTCATCTAGGTCAGCCTTCCTTGGGAAAATCATCTACGGAACCCTATATAAGTAAACATTGACTCATTTGCTAACTTGTGATTCCTAGGGAAATGAACTATACTCATTTCATACGCTTGTAAAGGATTCCAAAGCTCCCTTAATCTCGTAATTACATATCCAAACTCATTACGGAAGCACCCACTTCAAATATAAAGCTACTAATTAGGTCACAAAGTAGCTATATATCTCATCTATAATTATTCAAACATCGTGTCTCTAAGTGTGTTTTGATATATATATATGTATATATATATATATATATATGAATATACCAAGTCAAAGAAATCATGGTCAAAGAAAATATATGTAATATTATATATGTATATATATATATATATGTATATATATATATATATATATATATATATATATATATATATATATATATATATATATATATATATACATACGTATATATATATATATATATATATATATATACATATATATATATATATATATATATATATATATATATATATATATATATATATATATATATATATGTATGTGTGTGTGTGTGTAGATATCACACACACACACACACACACACACACACACACACACACACACACACACACACACACATTAGGTGGAGAATGACATGTGCTTTTAGGCCTCTTCAAAGCAATTCCAACATTGGTGGTACATGGGGTCCCCACAACCATTCTAATATTTGTATTGTAGGAATATTCATTTATGAATAGGGTTTGAGGTGATTTTTAGTCAATTTAGAGAGCTTTGATTCATGTATGAAAAGTAGGGTTTGACAATGATGGATAAATCTAGAAATTTGAGCAGCCCATAAATTTATAGTAAGCATTTAGTGTAGGTTCAAGACCATATAGAAGGGACTAGACCATACAAGATACAGTCCTAATCGATGTTTATGGTCATGGCCAAGGAAGATTCATAGTTTCAATTTCAATTGCGTAAAGGTTAACCAAGTTCAAATCTCCTAGTTCCATTGTTGCACAGTCCCCAAATCTCTCTAGAAATAAGTTAAGAACTTCTATACATCTATTTTATTGAATGTTAGGTTGATCGAGTGTATGAAAATTCTTTTTATTTGATCTTATTTGTAAATCTAAATCGTTGTTTATATTGTAATATATTTATAAAATTGGTAATCAACTCTAATTTATTCTACACCTAATTAAATTGGCCTAAAATTTAACCATTGATCACCGATAAGACCTGACACGCCCACATGACAACTTTGGGTATGTTCAAATCCTGGAAGAATATCAAGACCAACATCGACAAAGCTGCCAAGAAGTAGATGTTGGTGCTTTTGCTGTACTTGTCTATTTTTCTGTGCTTTTTTCGCGGTCTCTTTACTGCTTTTTTGCAGTGTTTTTGTTGTTTTGTCTTGTTTGGTAGCTGTTTTTTGGCTACTTTGGGCCTCATTGTCACATTTGGATTCTGATCCTTTATTCTGGCTCCTAGGCCATCTTTTGTACTCAAGGGTATAGTCCCTTTCAAAAAACTATTTGCCAATAATAATAATAAAAAGAATGCTCTAATTTTGGCCTCATGGATCTTATTAATTTGTGTTTGTAACATGTTGACTTCCACATGTTTTTCTAACTTAACATATTCAAAACTCATTGATGGTTGACACGGGTATTGAATTGGTTCAACATACCTTTTGAAACCTTAAACTCCTTTATTTTTAGTTCTTAAATTTTTAAACCATACCCCTTCAAATTGTTGATGTCTTTCATATGGTAAGGATCAATGCACCGCTTGCTTTAAGAAAGAAAAAATGTGACCATCATCATTAAACACTTGCTAGCTCTCTCGAGTTGTCTAGCGCACTTGGATGGAAAATCATTTCCACTTTGTAAAAATTTCCCCAAAATTAGGATGCGGAATCATCGTGAGAAGCAAACACTTCCAATGAATCACTCTGCTTATTTTATTCATGAGGGAATTCCTTGATATAAAATACATCAAAGGCTTCTACGGAATCGCATTATCTACTTCTATAGTTGTGGAAATGAGAATTTTTACTTGTAATAAATTTATTTCTGTTTCATACTCATCTCTACATCTTGGTGCACTACGAGCTTCTTGATTCCCATTTCTTTAGTAGCTTGCAACCTCGTGAAAAAATCTTTGTATTCAAAAGATAGTATGTTGGTATTAGAAAATAATATCTTATATGACATTCAAAATTAATCACCTCGCAAAGAAGACAAGAATATTCTAACAATTGACCCTATTGATTAACAACTTCCATCAAAATCCATAATTCATGCCTTGTTTGCAATTTCCATTAGTCTTTCCTCTAGAATAGGAAGCTCTTCACTTCATTTAAAACTCTTGAAATAGTTCTCATTACCTATGTCTTCGAAAAAACCTTTCCATTCTCCTTACCCTAGAATAGGATATGTGATACTTCATTTTTGGCTCAGGGAGAAGCTTTTTCATTTCATTCTTGACTAGTATTGAAGTAGAAGACCAATCCAATTATATTTCATCTCCCATATCCCAAAGAGAAACTTCTACTAAGAAGCATACCATAGGTAGTCAAAATTTCTGGCACCAAAATTGTTTCCTTAATCCACTTTTATGGAAAATCAATGAAATTAAGTTGTGCATCCTTGATTCTTCCAACAAGGGGAACTTCCTTTGTTTCCATGGAGTAATAATGACCAAATTCCTAAGAGAGACTCAAACCAAGAGCTTGGGCAACCTTAGGAGACATGACATTGTCAAAAGCACCGAGACCAATAATGCGGTTATTTAGTTGGTACCCATTGATTAACAAGGAAACATAGAAAGGCTCAATATTTCCAGTAGATGAAGGAGTGGAGGCTAAAATATTATGGATTTTACTTTATACAGAGTGGGAAGTAAACCTTTGGAAGTGGATGGTACATTAGATTTTGAACTACCACCTTTGATAAATTTGACTAACTTATCAAACTGTTCAAGATGGGTTTGTAGATATTCTAATTTGTGAAATTTGAACTATGTTTTTCTTTATGTGGTCAATAATATCAAAGTTGGAGGAAGATCTCTTAGGAGCATTGGAAACACTAGGAGTAGGTTGACTTACTTTAGAGGAAGTAGATGCATATTTTTCACTACTCTTCTAAGATGCATTGGAAGAAGAAATATTTTTAGAACAAGTGGAATTACTTGACTTACTTAGGATAGAGGATGTCCTGGAGGTAAGATGTAGATTTACGTTTCTTCTTATCTTACTCCAAATATGTTGGAAGAGGAGAACCTCTTTTAGTTACTTTTATATCTAGTTATAGAGTAACTTGGGGTCCTATTTCTCCTTTTGTTCATACTTAAATGATTTCTCTTTTCAAGATTTTTTGAACATGTAAAAACAACATAAGAATGGTTGTTCATGTTATCTACGGTATCCTCATATTCATCCTCGAAAGCAGATGTATATTCTAAGAAACTAACCTCTATAAATCTTTTTTTCTTCGCCTACAATTCGATTCTTCTCCTTCATCTTTTGAAGTAGCCTCTTCTTCATTTCCATCATCTGATCGGGTCCCACAAGTGGCATTCATGGGTGGAGCCTCTAGAGGAATTATTTTAGGTGTATCATAAATTAATTTATTTTTCATGAACTTATTCCTCAAAATATCCTTGTATGGGGTATTCCGAGAAAGTTGTTTCTTGAGAGCAAGTACGCCAAAGAATTTGTAGCTTCGTAACTTGAGCTTTGATCATTTTACTTGCTTGAACCTTTCTAAATTTTCCATACATAACAATATCAAGTTCCACATCCACCACAAGTTTTTGGGCTGCATCCAAAGTAGTAGGTTGAATTCTCGAACTAAATCCGACTTTTGTAATCGAGAATTGGTGAAGAATCTTAACTAGTTATCTTCCATAAGCCTCATGCGACTTAAAATTTTGTATAAAGAACTCATTGAACTTAGAAACAAAGTCCCTCGTAGGTTCATATGGTTCCCTCTTCGATTGGGACCATCAGCAAGAAATACATGGGCATCTTCAACATGCTTGAATCTAGCCTCAAACTTGCATTTCATATATGTCCAATTTGTGATGGATCTCCTTGGAAAGTTGTATAACCAATCGTAGTAGCTTCTTGTAATAATTCTACAAACATATGGACCAAGACATCTTCATATTCAACTCCCAATACACCACAAGATGTGATGAATGCAACAATATTTCCATCGGATGTTGTTTCCCATCCCCTCTGAATTTGGAAAATTTCTTCCTAGACCTTTTAGCAATTCATGCAATGGAGGAGTTAGTGTCAATGGGCTTGTATCTTATTCCCATGACATAGGTGCGACCATTTCTTCTTCCTCTTCTCTTTCTTTTTCTTCTTCTTCTTCTAGAGGAATGAGACCTAACAAAGGTGCAATTGGCCCTTTAAGAGGATCTTCAAGAGGAAAATCAGGGTTAAATTTAGGGAAGAATTATGGCTTAATGTGTCTCACTCTATGAATTTTAAAGTTTATTTTAATTGATTCTTTATACCCGATACTCATAAATTGTTGAAAAGAATGTAGAAATGGTGCTTCCAATATATCTCTTTGACTATTTTTTAAACTTCCATGACTCCATGCATGCACACAAATCCTAAAATACTCAAGCATTATTACTCTTCATATAGATCACCAAATGACCCAAAACTTATATCAATGGAAAGTGCTCATTGAGGGATTTCCATCAAGTATGCTTTTACGAAAAATTAATCTCTATCAAAATTTATGAGTGTTAAAAATGTCTTTTTGTCTTGTGCACGTGACACTCATTTGAATGTCAAATTCATCTCATTGACATTTTTAATGTGTGCCCCTTGTTTACCTTTATGTTCATCTTTACCTTCATTCATCAAACTTAACATTTAGCTTTATATACATTTAAATATTCCTTTACCACGTAATATTTTGTTTCTTTAACTGTCGATTGGCTTGTCTCCACACATTTTTTAATTAAAAAAATGGATCCATCTTAACTTTTCACCATGCATTCATCGATTCAACTATGTCTTAGTTCAACTATGGACATGGGTAGAGGATCGGTTCAACTATGTCTTAGTTCCTTTGAAATCTGTGAGGATTGTATTATTAACTCTTTAAAACATCCCAATGATGAGTTAAATCGTTACTCTCTTATCTTTATGAACTTTTAGAATGTGTGTATCAAAATCCCAACTCACCACCAAGTATTCACCTTCATGTCTTTGTCTACTTGCCTTAGATGTTTCCACATATTAATTTGAATCGCCTTTATTTTTTTATCTTGGCCACGTGATGAATCCTTTTGTACTCTTTGAAACACACTATTTTTTATGGCATTGACCTAGTTGTCGCATGCTTAAAACATACTGATAGTTATCATGTATATGCAATTGGGGCTCCCTCACTCTAAGACATCTAACACTTTAATTACCATGAAAAGTGTAATGAATTGGTCTTTCCACATGATTTTGAACATTTGGGATAGTCTATAGTTAGTATGACCCTATAGCATGTCGATTAGTGACAAGTGTATGTAATTGATGCATCTTGTCTTTTAAATACCCTCCATAGGATTTTCTCATGCGATTAAAATTGATCACTTGATTTTAATGGATAATTTTTTTGGGGTCGCCATCTATATGTATTGTACCCATATTGACTCCAAAATATTTTAACTTTGGGTTTATCACCCTCCATGCCCCGCACACATGATAGACAATTAATCAAAGCATGAAAACCACTTTAGCATTAGAATAAAAAGTTAAAACATGAGTCAATTCATGATCTATGCCATGTAATGTAAGAAAGCAAAACAATTCAGAACTTTGATAACATTGTTAGATCTATAAGTTGCACTTTGTTATTTTGACAGTTAATTGAGAATGTATATAATAGAGGCCTTTTTGTTTAGTTTTGGAGGCTTAAAAACTTGGTTTTTATCATTTTCCACAATGGGGTCCCTATCTTTTTGTTGGATGGGAATGGGGTGTGTTGGTCAAAATAGAACATACCAACAAATTTTGAAGACACCAACTCGTAGCATTGAAATTTACTTCGACACACCATATAATTATAGAACATTGTAAAGCACTTACAACCATTCATAATCCATTACAACACTAAATATTATTCAAAATGATTTTTGGCACCTTAAAAATGTGTCACATAGCTTGACATGGTCAATGACCTCTAACACTCACCTACCTATGTAAATTTTTTGTATCACCTCTAACATGCATGATATTATAAAACCAGGGCTGAATTAAGGTTTCTGAGCACCCTAGGTAGTACTCGGAGTGTACGTCCCCCATTCGGGACTAGCCACCACCGTCTCAGGCATGTTTTTTAAACAATTATAATATAACTTTTAACACATTCAATTTTAAAAACCATAGACAATGACAGTCATAAATTCTAAAAACCGTAAATTTTTTAAGTGGTTTATATAAAAACATTATACCTATTTATGTACATGTGACGTATTATAGATATATCTATAAATAATAAAAATTACTAGAATTTACAGCCACTTGAAAGAGCTAAGCCATCAGTGAATTTTGATTTGACAGGCATAGATAATTTGAAATTACATGCATGCCTGCTAACACATCATTAGTGTTCATTGTTACTCGGATGTACTAGTTCAATAGTGAACAACATCTATGATCTATCTTCTGGTTATTGGTGGGGAAAAGCCGCCACAAATGCCAATGCAAATGTTAAAATGGCCACTTGCATCGGATTCATCATGCCTCCCAAATAAATACAAGTTACAACTACATATTTCCTCATTCAACTAGAATAAAATAGAAATGAAAAACAAGTTACAAATATGAGATGAAAACAAAGGGTAGTCGTAGATAGACTACAATAGACATTTGATTGAGAAAAATAATATATCGTCTAGACTTGGACTCCAACTAAAATTTGAATTATTCCAATTTCTCGTCTATTTAGGGCACTGGAAGTGTAAAGAGTATGACTGTATGAATGATTAAATGGAAAAGCAATCCATTATCCATCCCTCATGCTTCAGCATTGTTTGTTTATATATATGTGAAATAGTGAATGGGTAATTGCACTATTTTGGGTATTAAATTTTTGCAAATTTTAACTTGGTAGAGCCGACTACTGGAAAGCCAAACTGCAATTTTTTTTTTAAAACTATGTCGTCCCTCCCCATTGTGCACCCTAGGAAATTGCCTAGGTTTCCTAGGGTATGAAATGCCCCTATATAAAACACTTGATTATAACGACAAAGTTAGAAATCGAGTTGTAAAATGGCCAAAAATAAATATTTTCATATGGAATATCAATTATTTCAACTTTCTTAACATTCTTTGTACCTTAATGTTTCAATATAAATGTACACATATATACCATTAGATAGAAAGTATATAGGTAGAAGATAAATATGTGTGCATATTTCTCAAGATTATGCTATGTGTAGAACCCAAAAATAATATCATTTATTTTTCAGTAGTGCCCATAATTTTGACCCAG